>OZ024867.1:38261072-38418572 GCA_964017155.1 Oasisia sp. SBJ-2009
ACTCCACACAATCGATACTACAGAAAGACTGACCAACCACTATTTTCTGAATAAGTTGCAGCAACTGATCCTTTTTCTCTGCGATGATGCCCAGTATCTCTCTGCGTTGTGGACTCATCCGGGATAGAGCTCTCCTGAGACTATACTGCTAACACCATGACTCATCAATGTAGCTATCACAAATAACCTGGAGGGCTTCACAAGATGAAGATACAACTATCCGACCGACACGACTTTGTTTACAACGAAATGGTCGAAGCATGATTGGTTGGCGTACTGCCAAACCATTGGCATAAATTCCAGCAGTGTCACTGTTTCAACCCTTCATGGGAAAGATCTCCAGTAGCTGTATTATTGTGTATCGGCACACACTACAGAACTACTTTATAATTATATTCAATCCCAACACCAACATCATCGATGAGATATGCCTTTAATTGAGCTACGAGTGACAGAGGTAAAATCCCCATCAAACAGGTGGCTGGTGAGGAGGTGGTCGTCATGCGAGAAGTTCCGCGAGAGTTATTCCACGTACCCGGGCGATCTCAATGTCCCGCTCGGCAGATCCACACAGTTTATGTATGGTGGTGTAGGATACTCTATTAGATTTGGTGTCAATTACCGACAGTATCACACTTCGGCATGTTACACCTGCGTATTGTTACTTCTTTGTCTGCAAAACCAGCTCTCTCGTCTGTATCTTTTCTCCATTCTCGAACACATCCATTATTTCAGCATTGATTAAATGTTCGGTAGCGAAGTTATGCAATCTAACGCCAGAGGCTTTGACAATAAAGGGATTTGCTACAGCTCGCACAAAGTCAAGAAGACGGGAGACGTTGGCATCAAATATAACGGCCGTGATGCTCCTGAGTTCCTGGTATATGATGGTCTTATGATGCTCCATCATCCGCTCATCTGTGAGCTTACGGCAGTTGTTCTGTATGATCAGGATCTCATGGGAGATCAGCTCAAACGCCGCTACAACTGCGAACATTAGTGTATGGCTCTTTGATGCCCGCTGGATGGACTGCTCCAACTTTATATCTAATTCGACGTAGTTGAAGCTGTCATACTTATAGGGTTCTGAGGCTTCCGCCTCTAACAACTAAGTTTTCCTAACGTAGAACGACCCCCAGCAACGGACTCCATCGAATTCCTGAATAATTACCGCAACATATTTACAGGCAGGATCAGCGCTTTATGCAGGATAACATTATTGCCAGTCACACATGTTTTGGTGGACACATGGATGTTAACTGTTAAGCTAGTTTACAAACTTTCAGATGTGCCCGATGACCTGAAATGGGCTGAAAACACACATATGACACCATTTACACTCACTTTCAAGGCATAACTAACAATATATATTGTTTTGGAAGACATTTTTGTTTTGTTTTTGCTCCTTTATTTTGTTACCCGTCCACCCATCTTTCTGCCCGTCCATATTCGTTTTTACCTGTCCTAATGACGGGTGGACGGGTCTCTACATAAAGCTATGCCGCAGCAGGATACATGTAATGGCCACCACCATCTCTCCCGATCTGAAATGGTGATATACATGAATAGATTGACCATATTCTTGATGTTTATATTGAATGCAGCCATATCAAACTTAGCTTGATACTCAATCGGGAAAGTGTTGTACTTGATAAGCAAGGGCTGTATGAGTGAAAAAGACATGTGGAACGTGCTACTTCGGTATTCTTCCCGCCCATAAGCACCTGCAGGTGTATTAGATCATCAACCTCTCAACTGAAAATATCAGTCACCTTGAAAATCATCAGCATGATTGGCATCGATCTTTAGTACTGACTTCCGGTGAGAATTTAAATCAGGACTCGCTTCACGAAGAGCTCTGCTTCGAATATGGCATCGTCCTCTGATGTAGCAACCAATGCATCGTGGTAGAATCTTCGCATAGTGAAACACTCCAAACATGCCATAGATGTCCACCACCAATGTGACTGACTCAGAATATCTGCAACCGTGTGAAACACGCCATCATCTCAGAAAACAGCCATCACCGTCTGAGACAGCTGCATGCGGACATTATGACGTTTCTCGCAATGGTATAATCTGTCACAGGATTTGCGCGGGCTGGCGGGAACCCCCCACACATCAAAAGAACATATGCAATGGTGATAAATGCCATCACATGGACATAAGCCTCCATGGGGCCCATAGGGAAGACCAATACAAATCATCAAGTAAATCAACTGTGCAGTATGGCGGGCTTCATGAAGGGATGCATGAGCGACTTTTGACTTGACATAGCGCTTATAGCCTTTATAGTTAACATAATCTCATCAATTTGACTTTATCTCAGCAGAACTATGATGATAGCAACTGAGATACGACATACGGCTCATGTACATACCAGTTATATCCCGTTTTGTGACCAGATATGCTTTTAAAATATTGATTTTAACCCATTAACTTGACCTTTGACCTATATGGTCAACCTTAAAGGTAATGAAATAATATGTATTTGAGTTTCTAGCTCATTTCGATCGAGAGTTACGGCTTATTGTGTTTCTGCAGTCGACAGTCATCGTGGATGAGCGGCCATTATGGATTTATCATCAAATATGGCGTCAACTCGTAAAATGGATAGGTCAGGCGTGTCGGGAATGTAAATTTTAGGTGGAATTGATACCAAGTTTGGCTATCTAGCCCTTCTAGATCCAAAGTTATAGATGAAAACCTGGTCAGCGGCGGCCATTTTGGATTTCACGCTCCAGTGACCTTATGCCACGGATTTTCAAAAAGCACCTCCTGGATTGTTGAAAGGCATGGTATGTAGAATACAAATCAAAAGAAAAACTGCGTTTACCTCGACATGTTTACGGGCCTCTATGCCAGAGCCTGGAGTACATCGACCCCGTACTCAAACTAGTGAGGTTTTATCTGCCATTGCAGTGCCACATTATATTTTACGCTGCACTTATCCGAATTGTAATGAAGAAGTCAATCACTTACTGCTATGCAAATGTTATACAAATATTGAATTGAATTGGACTTTATTTCAGTAGCTCATACAAATTGATGTACACCACATTTCCATTAATAAAACACCCGTTCCTCAAATAACTGGTTGTTAATGCAAGTCCGCTCGACATTTTAAATGAACGCACAACGAGTAAAACATAATTAAACATCAAACATGCTTTGCAGGTATTATACATGTGAACCATTTCGAACAATTTGGAAACGTTCACTTCAAGCGTTACGACCATAAAAAACCAAATACACCTTCTTCCTCGTTTTCCTGTTCGGCGAGCAGTAGTCTCTCGCGTTCCTCCTCTTCCCGCGCCAACCTTTCCTGCTCCTGGGCACGCTGCTTTTTGTTGGCCACAATCATCCAGGTGGCAATCCCGCCGACAACGACAAGTACCACGAGCAGACTGGCGACAGCGAACACGACTCCTTTCCCCTCTGGTTCTGGTGCTGGTTCTGCTATTGCCTCGCATTGTGTTCCCGTGTAGCGCCCAACACACACGCACGATAACTTCTTCTTGTCCGAGCTGTACTCACAAGTCCCGTTATTTTTGCACGAGTTGTCCTTCTCACACTTTGCCCCGCAGTGCGTTTTCGGACAGACACAACGGTGGGTGTCGGTTGCCTCGATATATTCGCACGTCCCGTTATTGTTGCAAGGGTTGTTGCACACGCGAGGTCCCCTCATCTGCCGAATCAACATATCCATGGACTTCAACGGTCCTGGGAAGTGTTTAACATAACAGTCATCACTGCTACTGGAATTATCCTTTAGATAGTTTCCAGTGAAATACACGTCGTGACATCTATTGCCATACCACCACCCGCCTGAGAATTGTTTAGAGCATTCCTTGTGACCTGTCGTGCGGTCAGAGGTCGCGAAATAACTACCCAAGGAATGTGTCCAATCTTGCACCACTCTAGTGTGACTGCCGTGGCCTTCGTTAAACAGAAACATATAGTTATCTGTTTCGTCACTAATATGAAACTCGTCAAGCGTAGTCACACAACTAGCTCCGTTAACGCCGTAAGCTTCAATCCGAAGCTTAGCAAAGCTACCCATATACATAAAACTTTTTATCAGTTGGAAGGCATTTTCATTGCCCAGCCACGATTCTTTTCGTTCGCCCTGTTCTCCAAATCCACTTTTGTACATGTTCCACGTTCTGTTGAAGGACAATGAACCGTCGAATCTACGCAAGTACACAACCCACCCACCGCCGTCCCCCGTCTGCTTGCACGTAACTTCTAGTTTCGTGAATGATATCGACTCAGGGTATATCATAGCCCCACCATCCGCAGTCGAGACACGGTAACATTTCAGATCGATGCAGTCTTTCGGTTTACAGTTTTTGCCAAACACCGTGTACCAGGACAGCAATACGACCAAGAACAAACTCAACGTTGACGCATGGCGTTGTCTCGAAGGCAGTGATAAAATCATTTACTTGGTTAAACATGTTACTCATTTATCGCACGAAAGATCCATATCTATTCAACTGTAATCAACCTTGCAACCACGGATAGTGTTTATGCGTTCTACGTATACAATGCTGTGTACTCATTATGTTACGTTCCGTCAGTGTATAAAATGTTTCTAATGGGGAACATGCATGGTCGCTAGGGGGCGCTGATGCACAATTCGGGTCTGTGACGTATTCGCGTTCTTTACGCGCGTCTGCGCTGTTTTAGTGTTTAATTTTGTTTCAGATAATCTTTGAGGTTTTTTAAACTCCGACTGTTATAACTATAAGGCATATTTACAGTGTGTGTTAACACGTAATTAATGAATGCGGCGGAACCACGTAACAGAACCCTGGCGGTTAACGGGATGAGACCCGAATTGCGTCACGGCGCCACCTGGGTTATTTGTTCTGTAGGTTTCCCCAAAGTAGTTTAGTTTCGTATTTACTACCATGGCACCATTTAACTGGCGTACGTTGCACTTGACTGGCGTATGATGCACAAGTATATCATAGTTTTGTGTAAACTGCGCAGATGGCTCTTTGAGCGTATTAGAAACAATTTGTGCATCGAGAGAACGTAAACTAATTAACACACAGTAGTGTTTACGCAGAACGCATAACAAATTACACCCGTCTTTGCGACGTTGATTGTCTGCGTTCCTGTATATATTGTATATTCTTGCAATAAATGTGTTACACGTTTAACCAAGTGAACGGTTTTAGCTCTGCTTCGACACAACGCCATGCGAATGCCTCCGGACAAAACCCCCTCGGACAATAACCCCTTGGACAAAACCTCCTCGGACAAAACCCCTTCCATACATATCTCCCTCTAGACAAAAGCCCTTTCCGGAAATAAACCCCTCGGACAAAACCCCCTCATCAGTGATATTAAACTCAAGAATGTTTATTTCCACCAAATGTTGTGGCCGATTCCGGTTAGTGTCTGAGAAATGGTTATGTGGAATCACAGTTAATTTATTTACTCCAAATTATACGCATATTGTTTCCAATACATAACATATTGTTTCATTTAGTCTACCGATATTACTATTTGCATAACAAATATCATCGGCAGATGATGAATTTTACTAGATTAGATATGTTACGCATATCATTAATATATAGAATAAATAGTTTGGGGCGCAATACTTAACCCTGTCGGCTGCCACAGGAAATATTTCGCATATCTCAGAGTTACATGTGTATATATACTGTATGCACATACATACAAGCCAAGGTAAGTGTAATCATTTTAATAATTCTTGAGGCTAGTATCTATGATGAGGGGGTTTTGTCCGTGGGGTTTATGTCCGGAAGGAGCTTATGTCCTGATGGAGTTATGTATGGAGGGGGTTTTTGTCCAAGGGGGTTTTCTCCGAGGGGGTCTTTTCCATACGGGGTGTTGTCCCGGATTCGTTGCTTACACGACTGCACGTGTGCGACGAATATTTGGTGTGCATGCGTGGATGTGTTCATACATGTGTGCGTGCAACTAGATGTCGTGCATAGCTGCATGTGTGCGTGTGCGTGTGCGTTTAACTATGTTATGATGAGTGCAGGACAAAACCCCAACGGACAAAATCCCAACTAATTTTAGATAGACTATTGGAGTGACTAGACTTTCTCTGTGTATGCAAATATATATATATATATATATATATATATATATATATATATATATATATATATATATATATATATATATATGCCTCATTAAAAAAAAATTGAGATGACCCTCAAAACATAGCTTCATCCCGCGTTTGTTACTTTGGATAACCTCCATGCTTGACAATGTGGAGACAATGTGACACTACCAGCGTTTCATATCATTGTATAGCATATCCCTAATCCCAGACTACTCGACACTGAACTGCTCGCAGATGCAGTTAATGTAGGATCACCTTAATGTTACCTGTAATTGCTACCATTTAAATTCAAAGGAAACATCAATAGGATTAAGATCAATAGGGTGCATGTGGCCCCTAAAGACAATGCACAATGCACTAGGTGATATAATGTACTTCCAGGATGGCAGTGGTCTGAAGGGGAGTGTAAGGATGAGTTGCATTGTTGAGCACAAATGAAATCAGTTAATACTGTCTAGCAAGTGTTTGTTCAAAGGCATACAAATTCCACTTTGACACAACATTGTTAAAATTGGTGTTTTAGTGAGAAGCAAAATAAACCGAAACAGCATAATACTGTAGGGTGCATCAAGCAGCTCTGCATGGTAATCGTATATATGTATACATGAACCATGGAACGGAACCATGCATGCATGTATACATCAGAAGTCTGGACACCCACATCTAAAATCAATGGTTGGGGTTTTGTCCGTTGAGATTTTGTGTTCGGTTGGGATTTTGTCCGTTGGGTTTTTATCCGCTGGTTTTTTTTTTGTCCGTTGGGATTTTGTCCATTGGGGTTTTGTCCTCGCGCCGTTATGATAACATGTGCTAATCATGACGTTTTGGCAAACAACATGTTGCCAGTGAGCATTCTGGTAACAGAACATTTTGATAACACTGTTGAAAGCGAGTAAAGCACTCATAATATGTCAATGTTTTGTTTTTTGCCCTGCCAGCTTTAGTCATTCATTAGAGTGTACATATAATAATTCACAGTAAAAGAAATCACAGAAAAAACTACAGTTTATATATATATATATATATATATATATATATATATATATATATATATATATATATATATATATATATATATAAAACTCTAATTTGTTTATTATATATCATCATCATCATGCTGTCGGTCGCGAAGCGACAAAGACTGCTTCCATCACTTGACTGTTGCTCTCCATTTGTCTCTCTGCTGTGAGAGTGATGTCCATGAGTCGATCTTTATGTCTCTCATCTTCAGGTTTCTCTTGATGGTATCTTTGAACCGGAGACGAGGGCGCCCTCTCTTTCTGTGACCAGAAGACAGTTGCGAGTAGAGAACCTGCTTCGGTAGCCTGTCTGATGACATCCTCATGAGGTGTCCAGTCCACCGGAGATTCTTTCTGATCAGAAGATCTTCCATAGATGGCAGCCCTGTTCGTTCTAGTATTTCCTTGTTTGTCACTTTGTCCATCCAGGTTATCCTCATGATCGAACGCAGATGTCGCATCATGAAGGCATGCAGCTTTTTCACCTGTCGTCTGTACACTGTCCAGGCCTCAGCTCCGTATAGGAGGGTGGACAGCACGATTGCACGGTATATCTTGCCTTTAACCCGCATGGACACATGGTGGTTGTTCCAGAGTCTCTGGCGTAGTCGGCCGAAAGATGCACTAGCCTTGGCCATCCTCCTCTGTATTTCATCGTCAATGCATCCATCACTTGATATAGTGCTTCCGAGGTAGGTGAATTCTAGAACAGAGTTCAGCTTGTTTCCATCAACCATGATATCCTCCTCTCGGGTTCTTGTAGAGTTGGATTGGTACAGCACCTCGGTCTTCTTGATGTTAATCTTCAGGCCGAACTTCTTTGACGCATCGGAGAAAGCATCCACTATTTTCTGCATCTCTTCAGCAGAGTGTGCAACCAGTGCACTGTCATCTGCGAATAGCAGCTCTCTCATCAGTATCCGAGTAGTCTTGGTCTTTGCTCTGAAGTGTGCGACGTTGAATAGGTCAGCGTTCTGTCTGGACTGTATGTAGACTCCATCCCCCATGTCTCGGAAAGCCTCGTCGAGCATTGCTGATAGGAAGATGGAGAAGAGCGTGGGGGCCAGTACACAACCTTGCTTGACCCCATTTGTGACACTGAACGATTCTGAGACTTCTCCTCCAACACTAACATTCGCCATCATTCCAGTATGTAGTGCCTCGATCATTGTTGTGAACTTCTCTGGGCAGCCATACTTCCTCAGTAGCTGCCATAGCCCAGTCCTCCCAACTGTATCGAACGCCTTGCTGAAGTCGACAAATACCATGTACAGTGGTCGGTCCTGTTCAATGCATTTTTCTTGTAGTTGTCGGAGACAAAATATCATATCCACGGTGCTCCGGTTACCTCTGAAGCCACATTGTGTCTCCGGAACTACCTCTGGTGTTATGTGGGTAGATAGTCTGTTGAGGAGGATCCTCGCGAAGATCTTGCCCGCTATGGAAAGAAGAGAGATTCCTCTATAGTTCCCACAGTCTGTTCGATCACCTTTCTTGTAGATGGTTACAATGCTGGCATCCTTCCATGCTTGTGGTACAGAACCCACCCCCCAGGCATTGGTGATTAGTTGGTGCAGTCTGCTGAACAGATTGTCTCCTCCGTGCTTCCATACTTCTGCGGGAATTCCATCTCCTCCAGGTGCTTTGCCATCTTTCAGGCCGGCGATTGCTCTAGCCATCTCATCCGTAGTTGGAATCTCATCGAGGCTTGTCTTGATAATGCGCTGCGGGATGTTGTCCAGAGCTTCGTGATCTATGTCGCCAGGGACGTTGAGTAGCTTCTGGAAGTGTTCACTCCATCTTGCCACAACTCTCTTGCTGTCAGAGAAGGTCTCCATTCCATCTGTTGATTTCAGTTGAACAGGTCCCTTCTTTTTGGGTCCCCACACTTCCTTCAGCCCATTGTAGAAGCCCTTCATGTTGTTACTGTCAGCAGCTCTCTGCAGCTCCACTGCCTTCCTTTCCCACCAATCTGACTTCAGTGCACGCGTGTGTTTTTGTAGCAATCTGCAGGCATCTTTGTATGCTGCAGTGGTGGACCTAGTGCTCCTGGTTTGTAACACTCTCTGGTGGGCTTGGTCTCTTCTGTTCATAAGAGTCTGTAGCTCCTGGTCATTTGGGTCGAACCAGTCCTGGTGTTTTCTGTCTGGCTTGCCAAGATATGTCTTGGCTGTGTTGTACACGACCTGCTGCAGAGCAGCCCATTCCTCGTCTGGTGTTGAGTTTTCCTTTTCCTCCCATTGGGCGAGAGCACTGTCCATCTCCTGCTCAAAACTCTCCCTATGGCTGTTGGTACTTAGTTTTTCAATGTTCAGCCTGGTCGGCTTACTTGTCCCTTGCCTGTTATGCTTTTGTCGTATTCTGAAAGCCACTTTTGACCTCAGCATCTGGTGATCGGTCCAGCAGTTTGCTCCACGCATGACTCGGGTACTGTGGATGTCCATCTTATCCCGACACCTCGTGATAATGAAGTCGATCATATGCCAATGTCTGGAACGAGGATGCATCCAGGTGGTCTTGCGTTCATCCTTCTGCTTGAACATGGTGTTCGTCACTATCAGTTCGAACTCAGAGCACAGAGCCAGTAGAAGCTCGCCATTGGAGTTGCATTTCCCAATCCCATGTTTGCCCATGACCAAGGGCCACTTGTCATTTTCTCTTCCTATCCTCGCATTGAAGTCTCCTATCAGCAGTAGCTTATCTGTATGAGGGATGCCACTGAGCACACTTGCCAGCTGGTTGTAGAAGGCCTCCTTGTTTTCATCTGGGTTTGTCATTGTCGGAGCGTACACGCTGATAATTGTAGCAAAGTTGTCCTTGCTCAGCGGTAGTCTCATCGTCATGATTCTGTCACTTACTGGCCGTGGCATTTCTGTCAGCTTTGTGACGATATCCTTCTTGATAGCAAAGCCCACTCCGGCCTCCCTTCTTTCTCCTTCCGGTTTTCCACTCCAGAAGAAAGAGTATTCCAAGTCGTCGAGACTACCAGACTCTGAGAACCGTGTTTCACATAGGGCGGCTATGTCGATGTTGTATTTGGCAAGTTCCATTGCTACTAGTGCTGTACGTCTTTCTGGTCGGTTAGCTCCTTCTCGGTCGAGGAGAGTCCTGACATTCCATTGTCCAATTGTCAGTAGTTGTCTTCTTTGTCTTTGTCTTCTTCTTCCTAGCTGATTTTCCACTGTCGATGGAAGATGAGGTCGAGCAGCGCGGTCCTTGGTAACCCGGGCGACGGCCGATCCGGTATGGAGTTTCATACAGTTGTACATTTCATGGAAGCTGCTTGCAAAAAGTGTTGAAATGCCGCTGGCTTTTGCAAGTTACTAGCGACACTCTCTCGGGGAACAAATAGAGGTCTCACACCGGCAAGAACATGTCAAGATAGGCGCAAACTATTTGTCCCTGCAGTGGCTGGTCGAGAGATGTTGGGAGTTCCATACATCAACCGCCCTTGATGCTGCCACAGTGACATGGTTTTCTAGTTAGGGTTTGCTCCCTTAGCCTTCGGTTCTGACAAGAACCTGTACCACAAGGCAGTGGTTTACAACTCTGCATGGCAGGGGCGTCAAACTCCCTGAGTTGTTGCAGTACCTGTACTGCAACACCTGCATACCATTATTATATATAATATATATATATATAGGGAGAGAGAGAGATACATACGTCATACATACATACATATATATATATATATACATTATATATATATATGATATATATATATATATATATATATATATATATATATATATATATATTACGAAACCTACCATTTTGGACATATACCAAAATTCCAACTATTTTGGACCAAAACGAAATACGATATATAATAATAATTTTTTAAACTAAATTAGTAGAACACATATAAGACAGCTTAGCTCTAAGTTGTCATGTGTGTAAAAGAAAAATGTGTTCTTTTATTACAAATATACTTTTTGTGGTCCAAAATGGTGGGTCCAAAAAAGTCAACGGCAAGCTGTCATGCAAAATAAAACCATTTTGGCACGCCATACCCACGAAACCGCCTATTTTGTACGCGCGAAACAGCCAATGAGAATACAGCTGGACAAATGCGATAATGTCGGACAGATTTCAGAATTAAGAAAATATTGCGTGATTTTAGTAAGTTCCAAGTCTGTTTCATTATGTATCGATTCCATACTGACGGAGTGAAATCCTTTATGAAGCATCGCCCAACTGGGCCACAACTATGTCGCAGGGGAGTGGAAAATGTTTCAAACTTGGGGTTTGTTTAACATTAAAGCGAGGACTGAGCTGTTTTATCGCCCACACCCCGTCGGCGGTAATCGGTGCAGAAACAAAACAGCTCTTTTCAGAGCTACGGTCCCATATATTCGTAGAAGAATTTGCTACCATTGAATTGATGTGTCATGCTTATTTTCCTGAACAATGTAAAACTGATCTAGTCAGATCGTTAACGAACTCTTACTAACTAGGCCTTACGTTACGGCTACATCTGACTTGTACGTGTTGTAGAACAAAACATTTTGTTTTGCCTGCGGCTGGGTACGTTGTATGGACTTTGTATGTTACGAACTATGTTGTTTTAAGGGAATGAGATATGATGGCTGCTAGAAAATAAAAATGTGTGTCTACCTTTTTCTAATGTATTGTCCTAATTGATTTGATTGATCCCTCAAATTTAATAAAGTTTTGATAGTAGCAGTGATATTTCTTTGTATAAGTGGGTTATTATAAATCCAATAAAACAGTCATAAATGTATAGTTAAAAACAATTCTGCCACATATCGCTTTCTGCCTCACCATGATTACACGGATGTATATCATATTAAATATAGTCAGAAACATGATGTCGTATGCAAATGAACATTTACAAACTTGTTGAAAAGTTATTTAAATGTATGACAAGGAATTTGTTTCTAAGGAATTGTGACTCATTTGCTGTAACAAAGCAGGTATAAGTTTATGAAGAACTTTGTATTCAGCCAAACATTTATAATATATATATATACATATATATTTATACAATCCACATAATCCAATTTAAATTTGTAATTTGTAATACAGTCTAAATGTATTATCTAATATCATTATTATACACAAGTCTTGGCCCTCTGACCACCTCAGGATTCCTTGTCACTAGTTAAAAAGTTACATATCTCAAATTAAACAATGCATACAGCGCTTCGAGACACATTTTCATAAAAAATGCAAAACTTGACTTCCGGCCATGCGCCATAACTCATGAAAATTATTTAAAGAAACGCATAGTATAAATTGTATCAGATGACATTCGAAACAACTGTTCACATTGATAACCACAGGAATTTTAACAAACAGCATGTGGTGTTTAATGTTTATACATTGAATACTTTACATTTTGTCGCGCAATGATTATTTTGAATATGATGAGGCAGAAAGCGTATGTCATATGAAATAAATATAGTCTTAGGAATATTGTATTTCACAAAGAATATTCATTTTACACTTTGCTTGCATGCCAGTGATGAAATGAATGGTTCTGATGTTGATATGTTGCTCAAAGATTTCAAAAACAGCATACTATGGTTCTGTATGGCAAAATTTCCAGAAACCAGTACCCACATGGATCTCTGCACAATTATTATACAACATCAGTACTTATAAAAGTGAAAAACGTGTTTAGCTGTAAAATTGTTTGCTACAGCTATACCTATTCAGTGTATTGTACAAAGCTCTGCGGGTATTCATTTGTGTCTTCCACTGTTCATTCATCACCTTCTTTCTGACCTTTTCATCTAAACTTCTGTGCATCACATTCTCATCCATAAATGTCAGCAATGCTGGTTTGGTACAATGAAAGGGTAAGCAAAACGTCCGTTTTTTTATGAATGTGTTCAGTATGAGCAAACTGTGGTAATGTTATTTTGTTTTGTATGACCATCAGTACAATTATTGCAATATAAAGCACAATCCCCTTCTTGTCATAGTTAAATGATATTATGACGTGTAGCAGTAGCTTCTTTGTAAATTAAAAATAATAACGAGTTCAAATAGTTATATATAATGCAGTCTCCAAATACAAAATCTTAAAACATGGGGTATTCAGGTGAAATGCTGTTGGAATTCTTATTACATGTATATTTTCAAATTAGATTTATATATTTCTTGTCATACATATATATGTTACAATTTTTGTATTGCAAATAATAATTATGTATTAAGATAATTTCTAATTGCTGGGTCAAGAGAGGTATTTTCAATAAATGTATGTTCATTCCACAAACTGCCCTTTCCTTCCTTGCCTCTGC
The DNA here is from genome assembly GCA_964017155.1 of Oasisia sp. SBJ-2009. Taxonomy (NCBI): domain Eukaryota; kingdom Metazoa; phylum Annelida; class Polychaeta; order Sabellida; family Siboglinidae; genus Oasisia; species Oasisia sp. SBJ-2009. The sequence continues at coordinate 38,274,479 of OZ024867.1, forward strand.
ATACATCTAAGGCCATGAGATGTTTCCCCACTTTTGTTATGGCCATTAATGCCAAGGGGCACTTGTTAAGTTCCCATGTTGACTTTTTCCAAATGTCCCATGTAGGAATAAAAGTGGGCACAATCTTATGGTGTGGTGTCCAAGCCGAATTGTTTTATATATAAAGGCACTCGTGGACATACATAAAGTATTGTTTAAATAAAATAGTAGACGATAATTTCACATTTAAGCACATTGAAGAAGATATCATAAAGAGTATGATAACTAATTTACCAAAAACATGTAGTTGATGGTCTATCCACTAAATTGCTAACAATTCTTGAATCGGCACTAACAAAATATGTAACTTTATTAACAAATCAAGTATTAACCACAGGGATAATCCGTGATAAACGAAGAATTGCAAAGGTCATCTCAGTCTATAGAAAGGTGAACCAAGCAGAGATGGAGTAATCGTATTCCATACTCGTAATACTTGTACTTTCTGAGTAATCATACTTGTACTAGGGTATATTGGCCCAAAAAGCAAAGTAATCATACTGATACTTGAGTAGGTTACCAAAGTAATCGTATTTACGATTACTTCTCTCCATCCCTGGATCCATGAGTATAGGCCCATACCACTTCTACCAACTATTTCAAAAATACTTTAAAAATATTTGAACAATGATCATCTTATTTAAAGACTCTAACATTAAGTGGCACTAAAATTAATAGATAGAATAATAACCAAACAGGATAAAGATAAAATACCTATTAATGTTTATTTAGATCTTTCCAAATCCTTTGATACCATTGATCGTATTATTTTACTAGATAAATTGAAATGTCATGGTGTACATGGAACAAATCTTAACTTATTCAGCAGCTACCCAGAACTCATAAAAAATGCATGGAAATTAACAACATCAAATCAAATATGCTATCAACAACAACAGGTGTACCACAAGGTTTAATCATAGGACCACTATTTCTCATAGGACTATTATTATACATCAGTGATTTTGCACAAGACAGTAAAATGGTTATCTTTCTCATTTATGCTGACAATACAACCATATCAAGTACAGTGTACACTAAATATGTTCAGTAATAACAAAAATGAAAAAAGTTAGATTATTTAATAAACAAAGAATTTGTAAGATAAATGAATGGCTCAAAATCAACAAAGTATCACTGTATGTACTAAAATCTAAATACATGACATTTCAAACAGCAAAGAAAAATAGAATAACAATTTATAGAAACACATTAACTGGAAAAAGCACACTGAAAACATATTCTAAAATAATCAGAATTTTAAACAAATTACCTCCTCTAGATTAATTCAAAAATTCATTAATAGAGCTACACGTTAAATAATGCATCATGGCATGGGGCTTTGAATGTAATAGAATAATAACTATGAGATACATAATCATGATAAAAAGCTTATCATAAAATATGCACTTATCAAAATAAACATGATTTTGCAAAGTCTTCGGCATAATTTGCAACAATTATAACATTCCTGAAATAGTCAAAGAAAAACTTAGCTCACATAGTTCACTGGGATTTGCCAAGTATGTGAAACTCTATATCTTGCCATATTATCAAGTAACGTGCACTAAGCAAAACATGTATGCAACATTTAGAATCAACAACCACCTATCAACTTTACACAGTATGACTATTTACAACACTGCAAACAATAAAAACATGTGCTGTGCAAAGGCATCTTTATAATGTTTTTGTTTGTTTCTGGAAGAATTTGTTTCAGATGATGTAATGATGTTGTAAATTAAGTTTCTAAAAAAAGGTGGCTCCTCGATAGTAACTAGCACGGTTTTAGGACTCTCCAGACCCTACCCTGTATTAGCAATTATATACACTACTACCATGTTTGCTGTGATTGTTTTATTTTGTATTGTTCCCGAATTGTTTGACAAGGATGTATGCAATGGTATGTGTGTATTTTTTGAAATACAAGTCAAATAATAGAACATTATTCGTCTTCAGCTGATAAAAAACTGTTCTGATGCAGATTAAGATAACATTTACACACCTTGATAAGGGTAATACAATTATCTCCTTGAATTAAGGCCTACTCTATATATACATATACTACATGGCACAATTCCAACTTAAACGACCTAAGGTCAGGTATAACTTGTTATAAGTCATAAAGATGTCAAATTTGTGACAAAGAAGCATAGTGATATATCGGAAGCAAAAACATAGAATAACTCAATTATGACAAGTCACATGACCAAAACTGGCCACCAAAGATAAATATAATAGTGTATTTTTAAAATACAATTTTGTGGTTATTACTTATTACTGGATAAGTTGATATTTTGATAGCATGATTACAATACATTATGTATTAATCTGAACTAAAAGAAACAAGATCAGACAAATATTAAAACATATATATATCTTTTATATACAAATGTTACAAAAACACATAATCACCGTGGACAAAACATGCTACGTCTCTTTAAATAACATTTTCATTCATTTCAGTTTCTTCATCTTATGTAACTTCAACACTATGCCAATTTTCATCAGCATCAGTCAACAACCTTTCTATATATCTTGTCATATATTGACATGCATGGCTAAAAAAATGGAGAAAACAGTGTTCAAATCCTTGGTACATATTTTACTACATATCGTCTGACAACACTATTTCACTTACAAAAGCTCCAGTTTCACAGCTACCATCACCTAGTACTTGTACCAGCATGCCTCCTCTTTCTACATCTCTTGGCTGCTTCTGTTACTTGCTTTTCAGCTGATATCAACTGTTTTCAGTCAATGGCAGCACCCTGCTCGAGATGCAAGTTGAAGTTTTCGCCACAAGTGTTTTTCAAGTTCATGATAGCACCACATGCCCTGCATATGTAAAGAGTACTCTAGTTGCAAGGCCTGCACCAAACTGTTACATCATACCCACTGTGCTGCCATGTGGGACAAGGAAATTGTTCGACAAACTTCATGAGCGGTCGAGTTTCAAATAACCGATATCCATTCAGTGGCTCATCACCAATGGCTGGTTCAGGCTGCAGAACACCGGGCTTCTGAGCTGACGAGCTCCTTGGCAGTTCCGATCCAGTGGTGGCCAATGATCCTGTATATCGATTGCCATGAAATCTTCGGGGGGGGGGGGGGCGTGGGGCGACCACTCCTGTGTTTTGATGATATATGTACCTGAAATATATTTAAATAAACATGGTTATAAAATGTGAGATATACTTTAGATTATGTGGGTTTCTAGCTATTTAGAAAACATTTTGAAAAGTACACAAGACAAGTACCACATTTTAGTTTATTTAGTCCAGGTCTGTCCTACATGATTAGAGAATGCCAATGTGATTTAATAATTATGGGTTCTAGTTTAAATGACATTAATTGATTAAACTATAAACCCATCAAGATAATATTTTAAGTTAAAAATGACTACGTAAGGGACTGGCAGTGTCATTTGCAGCAATACATCAGCAAGCAATAAATAGCCAATATGAATATCAACTCGGTCCCAGTCCAGACAAAATACTACAACTTCACGTTACATCGTCTGCATGTTTATACCATTTATTCAACACTTTTAGTATATAAGGAATTCCTATACATACCTGAAGATGATTGTCAATCCAATGTATGATAGTTAACTAAATGATCACTGTATCTTATACTTAAAGTAAAAAACGAACAAAGCAAAATAAATGTTCTACTACTGTTTACAGCGAGTAGCCAGAGCAGGAAGTAATCCAAAGCCACGCCTCGATATAAGCTCGACTCTGATTAGTTCATTCACGCACTCGATGTACAAACAACCAAGCTTTCGTATTTGTAATAACAATCATATTTTAGGGGGTTAATATACCTGACCTAATGCTGAAATATTTTTTGAGAAATCGCCGCTCTTCGAACAAACTCGCACCACGATAACGCCGACGATGTGCAAAGAATGTGGCGATAAACTCTGCCCAGGGTCAAGGTCACGTACAACAGCGATGCCGATGGATAAAATATATTTCGCAACGACAATATCATATTGCTAACTTTTTTATTTCTTCGTGGAATACTACTAAACTTGCACACCACATAGACAGTTAATACTATATACTTCATGCAAAAGTTGGGCTTAACATATACGGTAAAATAATGCAATTGGAGGGTTTTTAGACCAGGTGCAAAATGGTTGGGATGCAAAAAAACGAAAATATTTAACTCTACATTACTGTCAAAATAAGAAACGTTTTTAGGAAAACGACTTATTTTCAACATTTTGAAGAAGTGTACCACGCATATACATAATTAAAACACACCAAACATGTTTTTCATAATTATGAAAGGCTTTGATTTTTTTGGACCCGGGCACCGGGTCCAAAATGTAAAAGTGGTCCAAAATAGTCGCAAGATTGGTTCAAAACGGTCGGTTTAGTATAAATATATATATATATATATATATACATACATATATATATATATATATATATATATATATATATATATATATATATATATATATATATATATATATATATATATATATATATATATATATATATATATACATATACTAACAGGTGCCTGCACTGCATACTCAGATGTGTTTGCAAGTCTTTAAAAGTCAAGAGGCAACAGGCCGTTGTCATCTTTAGAATATGTATATTATACATTTGTGAGGGCTACGTTACATTACAACCACATTCGTTTATGGTTTATTATCATCTAAACAACTTGTATCGTCTAAATGGTAAACCGACTAAATCATCGCTAACTTGTTAAGCTTTCAATGACAATGTAATAAGGACAACCTGCTCAGAACTCGATCAGCTCGTTATATAATAACACTTGCGCTAGTTTCAAAGAAAACATCAAATATACTTTGATGAGCTTAGGGAAGCCAGTCAGACCATGCACGATTAACAGTCAACGACGCTAACGCCTCTGAATGTTTAATCGACGGGCTCAGTCTGTTTTGTAGTCTAGATATTCAAACAGTGTGATTCTGAAACGATGCTCTTTATTCACATTTGCCTGTCATTCTGTGGCATCTAAGCGAATATGATACAAAGACAAACCCGTAAATCAATAGGAACTGTTACAAGTGAGCAACTGAGTAAATCTACCGTGTCACTTTGCAGCAGTTTAAGTACAAACTAGTATATTTGCTAAAATATTAACATTAACGTTATTATTTGCATTTAGATTGGTCTTAGTAGGAGTCTCCCGTTCCACAACAATTGCTTTTACGAAAATGTATGTTATCATACTTTGATTGTACGTTTTCATGTGTATAATATTGAATATATTGCTACATATGTCAATACACGTATATGTGTACACACACACACAAACAAACAAACAAACACAAACACACACACACACACACACACACACACACACACACACACACACACACACACACATATATATATATATATATATATATGCATACACATGCCTATGTCTATATATATATGTGTGTGTGTGTGTGTGTGTGTGTGTGTGTGTGTGTGTGAGTGTGTGTGTGTGTGTGTGTGTGTGTGTGTGTGTGTGTGTGTGTGTGTGTGTGTGTGTGTGTGTGTGTGTGTGTGTGTGTGTGTGTGTGTGTGTGTGTGTGAATGTATATATATATATATATATATATATATATATATATATATATATATATATATATATATATATATGTATATATATATATATATGTCACAATATTAACAACGTTTGGCGAAGTGTCATTCTAGAAATAACGCCCACTCAACCAAATTCATAATTATTGGTTCCATCGGCAACGATACGATTTCGGCACCGGTACAAGCTTGGCGAAAGTTATTTCACCGACGCGATCAAATTCACCGCCGACGCGTCCAAAACATCCCGCCGACGCGTCCAAGGTTTCCCGCCGACGCATTTCATTTTGGACCCCTCGGCTAGCCGAGTTGGTTACGCTGCCGACGCGACCCCGAACCACGGGCGTCGATCGGTGGGGGACGGGGGGGACGCGTCCCCCCCCCCACTTTTCAGGGCGGGGGGGACAGCATAGGATTTGTCCCCCCCACTTTTCAGTTCAGAAACATTGCGAAGCATATAGCCTGACACAACACTTATCTCTCTTAAATGCCGGTACATAGACAATAGACTCGCGATATGTAGTTCAGCAAAGTTATTTATCGCAAATTAACACGAGGCAAACACGTTTTGCTGTCAGTGCGCCATAATCCGTGATAGTTATTTAAACAAGCGTAATATTTTAATGAATTGAATGCAATTTTAAACAACTCTTCACAGTTGTTATCACAGGACAGTTATCGAACAGCCGGTGCCATTTATACCAGAAAAGCTTTGTTATTTCGCTGCACATTGATGATTTTTAATTTGTCGCGCAGAAAGGCCAATCGGAAAGTTTATAACTACCGGAAAAATGTAAGCCGCTGCCGGGCTCTATCAACCTTGTGTTGATATTATTAATAGGTTCTAGCCATCAAGTACATTTTAAATGATGACATTTGTGTTGCACTTCCACCCCTCGCCTGCTTGATGCTTATCGCCTACGACAGAAGCGGCGGATTCGTGCACTTTGTGTAACAGATTCCCATTTGAGTGATGACAAATTTCTTTGCCAAAATGTTGGATTGAGAAGTTCTACACAGGCACAGCATTGGCGTCGATCAGTGGGGGACGAGGAGGACGCTGACCACCCCACGGTCTGAGGGGGTCAGCATAGGAAATGTCCTGATACTTTTTCAGTTCATAAAACAAATTTATAGGCATACATAGCGAGACTGATCACTCCCTTCTCTTAAAAACCCTACATCGGTCTAGTAGTTAAATTAATAATAAGAACTTAACTTCCGACTACCTAGTGGAAAATCACTAGATAAATTGCTTGGTTGGCAGCAGCCCGAAATTTGATCTAAGTCCAGTAAATATTCATCATGCCGGGCTCTATCATTTTGCACTTATATATTTTATATATTTATATTTATATATTTTATATATATATTTTGCACTTGTATTTATATATATAGCCATCAAGCACATAATAGATTATTAAATTGTGTTTGCCCTGTGACCCCTTGGATTGCAGCCTGGTAGCCCTGGTGGATATTTATATCGCCTATTATATCGCCTACGGCGGAACCAGAGGATTTATACACTTTGTGTAATTTCATCTCATTTTAGTGATGACAAATTTCTTTGCCAAAAGGTGGGATTTGTAAGCTCTGCATCTTTTCACTCTATGAATCAGGCAAGCAGTGTTGGGTCCAAAGCATAGCTTTATGTATAGACCCGTCCACCCGTCATTTGGTCGGGTAAAAACGAATATGGAGGGGTAGAAATATGGGTGGACGGGTGGTGGACGGAGTAAAAAAAGTCTTCGAAAACCATATATATCGTTAGTTATGCCTTCCTTGAAAGTGAGTGTAAATGGTGTCATATGTGTGTTTTTAGCCCATTTCAGGTCATCAGGCACATTTGAAAGTTTGTAAACTAGCTTAACAGTTAACATTCATGTGTCCACCAAAACGTGTGACTGGCAATAATTGTATCCTGCATAAAGCCCTGGTCCAAAGTCTACCCCTAAATATTTAGTGATTGGGGTAGGCCATGGCCCCTCTTCAAATATATGTTGTCAACATAACTATTATAAATAGCATAACACCAAGGCTTTTTTTAGTTTTGAATTAGCACCAGATCAACAATGAATTATTATTGATATTAAAAAAATACTTATAACATATTATACTATATATTATATGACATAATATATATATATATATATATATATATATATATATATATATTATACATACATATATGTCTATATAAATTGGTCCCCCGTCCCCCCCCCCCCACTTTTAAAACCGGATCGACGCCCCTGCCCCGAACAGCCTATGCAATCCCATTAGCGAAGCTGTCCAAACCGCAAAGTGGCAACTGTTTGGACAGGTGCTACGTTTGCTGTGCGATGCAGCCGCCCAACCTACCAAACAATAGTTATTTTGTTGACACTGGCGTGACCGCTTTCACAGGCCGGCATGCTTTGAAAGTAACTAGACAATGACACATGTTAACGTTGTCAAGACGGTCGCCGCGGCAGGTGTCAGTGAAGACTGTACGTCAGTGGCATGTACTGTCAGTGAAGACTGTACGTCAGTGGCATGTACTGTCAGTGAAGACTGTACATCAGTGGCATGTACTGTCAGTGAAGACTGTACATCAGTGGCATGTACTGTCAGTGAAGACTGTACATCAGTGGCATGTACTGTCAGTGAAGACTGTACGTCAGTGGCATGTACTGTCAGTGAAGACTGTACATCAGTGGCATGTACTGTCAATGAAGACTGTACATCAGTGGCATGTACTGTCAATGAAGACTGTACGTCAGTGGCATGTACTGTCAATGAAGACTGTACATCAGTGGCATGTACTGTCAGTGAAGACTGTACATCAGTGGCATGTACTGTCAGTGAAGACTGTACGTCAGTGGCATGTACTGTCAGTGAAGACTGTACATCAGTGGCATGTACTGTCAATGAAGACTGTACATCAGTGGCATGTACTGTCAATGAAGACTGTACATCAGTGGCATGTACTGTCAATGAAGACTGTACATCAGTGGCATGTACTGTCAATGAAGAATGTACGTCAGTGGCATGTACTGTCAGTGAAGACTGTACATCAGTGGCATGTACTGTCAATGAAGACTGTACGTCAGTGGCATGTACTGCCGGTGCTTCGTGGGCGGCGTAATATCAACATGGCGGCAGAGTTGTGTGTTGAATGCAGTCGAGCCATGTCGTTAATAGAAGTGCCGTATAGAAGAGAATTACAATTACGAGCCATAATAGAATGATGTTCCGTTGTTTGCATTGGGTAGTAACGACTCATCTTAGTGATATGACGGAGGCATAAACTGACTATTCTAGAAACAAGCTTCTTAAACTCGAGATGGCGATCTACAATAACACCAATGTTACAAACATATCTCGAGGCTGTCATCATAACTTCCTATAATATAATATAGCGCTATATTATGTCCCAGCCCTGAACTCATCGGGATATCCGATGTCACATGTGCTGTAGGCAACGACACGTCACGACTGACTAATTGATTGGTCTAGTCAGGTCTGGTCTAGTCAGGAAGACAGCTGCCAGCCAAACGTCTTACCAACTTGCAGTTATACCGAATAGATGGAGTACCACAAATATGCAAAGGCAGGATATGTGTAAGACAATAGAACATTGAAGCAAGATGAATGTGATTATGTCTGACAATGAACTTCTGAGACTATCCCTAAATAAACTCAGGTTATAATAATAATAATAATAATAATAATAATAATAGTAACTTCTTTTGCGCCAATATCCTCGAAAATCAAGCTCAGTGGCGCGACAAAACCAGGGGATTAATCAATCTCATAATCGAAAGCAATGCGTGAGTCGTCAACGAATGGATGGAAAAGCTAGGAGGCTAAGGAGGATAGGCAGCATTAAAGAGATAGGTTTTTAGATGTCGGCGGAATGAAACTATATTACCTTGTGATTTAACACTGGCAGGAAGCGAATTCCACACCGTTGGTGCGGCAACCGAGAAAGCTCGGGTCCCGGCTTTCGTTTTCACCCGAGGGATGTAAAGAGGGTTACTACTGGTTGAGCGTAGCTGTCTGGAATTTCTTGTTGGAGTTAGCATTGAATTTAGATATGCTGGTTGTGTAGATGAGAGTGCTTGATAGGCTATTGTACAAATTTTGAAAATGATGCGATAGTGCACAGGTAGCCAATGCAGTGATTTTAGAAGCGGCACTGAGCGAGAAAAACGTGGAGAACGCGTGACTACCCTTGCTAAACAATTTTGGACACGCTGAAGTTTTGCTATGTCCTTGTTTGCGGTATTGTAAAGGAGGGAATTGCAGTAGTCGAGTCTGCTGCTTACTAGAGCTGTGGCGATGGTTTTAGCAACGGAAAGTGATAAAAACCGGCGGATACGGCGAAGATCACGGATATGGTAAAAACAGCAACGGCATGTTTTCGAGATATGTTGTTTGAAATTGAAGTTTTCATCAAACGTTACTCCGAGATTTAAAACTGAGGTGGCTGGTGTGATACTCTGACTCAGAATATGTGTCGGGAAAAAGCCATTGAGTTTTGCCCGCTGCGTTGAGGTACCAATGATGAGAAATTCAGTCTTATCTGCATTTAGTTTTAATTTACTATTTTTCATCCAGAGGGAGACATCTTGGAGACAATCCCTGAGCTGGTTTAGGGAGCGACAAGTATCTGGTGTGGTCAGAGAAACATAGATTTGTGTGTCATCTGCATAAAGGTGATGATCCAGGTTATGACTCTGGATAACTGAGCTTAATGGTGTTGTGTACAGAGTGAAAAGCAACGGACCCAAAACAGAACCCTGGGGGACACCACAAGAGGTGGGCAGCATGTCTGAGAAGCAGTTACCTATTTTAATGGCTTGCCGTCTGTCAGTAAGGTATGAAGTAAACCAGCTCAAGGCTGTGCCAGATATCCCGTACCACGTTGATAAGCGTGTAATGAGAATGTCGTGGTCAATGGTGTCGAAAGCGGCGGATAGGTCAAGCAGGGTCAGTGCAGTAACTTTGCCATTATCAATGTTAAGGTTTATGTCATTGTGTACTTTTAAAAGAGCAGTTTCTGTTGAGTGAAATTGTTTGTACGCAGACTGTGATGCATTGGTTAAACCATTTATGTTGATGTGAGAAGTAAGTCGATTTGCAACAACCTTTTCGAGTATTTTGGAAATGAAGCTAAGGTTAGAAATAGGCCTGTAGCTGTTTAGATCTTCTTTTGACAGAGTTGTATTCTTAAGAATTGGATTTACATGTGCACATTTAAAGTCTTCAGGGAATAAGCCGGAGTAGAGTGATGCATTTATTATATCTGTTATTGGTTTAATTAAAACGTCAAGGCATGCTTTCAGTAGTATGGTCGGAAGTGGGTCAAGATCACAGGATTTATTTGGGGATGACATGATTATTTTTTCACTTCAGTAGTTGTGGCTGGTTCAAACGATGTGAGTTTAGAATTTAGTTGTGGAGAGTCGGCATTTATAGTGTCTGAGGTGTGATCTGTGAAAGCTGAATGTATCAGGCTGATTTTGTCTTTAAAATGACTTGAGAAAGAGTTACACAGTGACTTGATTGATGCATGGGTTGGTAGAGAAGGAGCAGGCCGCCTGTGTAAAATCTGATTGATGCATTTCCATAGTTGTTTTGGTGTAGCAGAGTTATTTGCGACCATGTTTTCGTAATAATATGACTTTGCTTTTGACATTTGTTGGTTACATAGATGACATTGCCGTGTGTAGCGTGACCTGTCTAAGGATGAACGAGATTTACGCCAAAAACGTTCCAGATAGCGACGGCGCCGTTTAGATTGGATTATTTCCGGGGTCATCCAAGGAGCTGGCGGCTTTTGTGACACAGATTTGGATTTAGCGGGTGCATGTTTGTCAAGCAATGTCTTCAGTATTTGACGGTACTGTTTGTATAGGTCTGATACATGTTCTTTAGGATGTGTGACAAGGTCGGATGTAATTATATCAGTCATAAATGATGCAATGTTGATACTGTGAATGGCTCTGTAGAACATGTTGTGTTTGGACACGGCTGGGACTATAGGAACTTTAAGATCTGCAATTGCTGTGTTATGGTCCGATAAGCCATCTACAACTGTGGGTGTCTGAATGTTTTTACAAGAGGAACGAGTTATCAAGATGTCAAGCCAATGTCCATGTATGTGTGTTGGGAAATTGACATGTTTTGTGTCAAATGATGCCAGGATATCATTAAACGTGGTAGTTGTTGCAGATGGTGTATCCAGGTGAAGATTAAAATCGCCCACAATGTAAAATTCTGTGTGCATGGTTGCAACATTTTCCAAAAGATCTTGGAATTCTTCAAAGAAGTTAACTGGATGACCTGGAGGGCGATAAATACAAATGAAAACCCCACAGAAGCACGAATTAGATATGTTAAGACAAATAGATTCAAATGTGGTATAGTCCGGGCTGGTGTACGGGGTTACGTTAAATAGTTTTGAAATAAGGAAACCGACACCTCCGCCTCATCCAACTGGACGTGGTCGATGGTGGAAGGTATAGCCAGGAGGGGAGATGTCGGCAATACATGCATCTGTGTCATGCGGTCTGAGCCAGGTCTCAGTCACAGCGAAAATGTCTATTGTTTTGGAAATTATAAGATCAGTGATAGAGGCAGTTTTTTCACGAATTGAACGAATGTTAGTGGTGGCCAGGCGGATGTTATGCCTGACCACAGGTCCAGGATTAAGACTAACATCTCCCGCTAGCAGTAAGATCAAGGCCAATTTAAATGTTGGCCTGGAACGGGGTATAGGTAGTAATTTTCGGTTGAAACACAGATTAAGGCATGGCAGACTGTGCAAGTATGTCAAGGATTCTTGTGTGGTCATGTATTTGGAAGGTGTTGAAATTACATCCGACCATTGTGCCAGTGTGTTACACAAGGTGAAATCATGGCTTCTAGAAGCTGCAGAACAGGATAAAAATAAAACACACAGTGAGAACAATGGTGACATTTGACAAAATCTGCTCAAGTGATAAAATTAATGTATCATAAAATAATTAGTGACTGAGAGTGGCCAGACGTTCTAAAATAATGTAAATGTTTGGCATGGGTCAACAGCACCAAAACTTAATAAATAACATGTAATAAATAAGTATATGAGAGTATAAGATCACACTAATTCTAAAATTACAGTAGTTTCTCAGATGTAAGACTAATAAATCTAGCGAGAAAAATAAAATAAATAAATAATGTGTTATAAAATAAATATTACATAGACATAATCAAGTGGTATTTTAAATTATTAATAAACTAAATCAGTAGTTTCAAATGAGTTTTTAAAATGCTAAATAAGTCTGTAAAATGCTAAATGTAGAATGAATTTTTAAAAGGCTAAATACAAATCAGTTTAACAAATCAGTTTAAAAGGCTAAATACAGATCGTTTAAATCTTCGCGCTCAGCAAAGCCTGTGCAAAAGTAATAAGACGTTTAGTGCCCGTGCAGATGAAACGTAGAGGTCTTCACCCCCAGGGCGATACTGGGTGTAAAGGAACGTCTTATGAAAAGGCCTGTTAGTTAACAGTTTAAAAGGGCTACCCCTGTCTTTGTATGTTATTTGTAATGTAAGACCGTACCGAAGCGCGAAAAGTTAACTATCTGTATTATCGCCCACTATGTTGTAAATGATTAATTTTAGCGGCGTAACTGGTGTAATTTATAAAAATGTCTGCGTGTCCAAATAAAGTAGTGTGTTGGTCTTATAACTGCAGTAATGTCGAACACAAAAATGCAGAATTTAGATTAAAAATGTAAATTTGAACGAGCAGTGAAATAGAAACATGTACCACCTTACGCCACCTAGCGACGTGCCTACTTCACGGACACGCGCTCATGTGACGTTCTACGAGTCCAGTGGAGACGGAGGAAGCCGGGACGTAGTTTGGTTTGTTTGGTCGAGACGGAGGAAGCCGGGACGTAGTTTGGTTTGTTTGGTCGAGACGGAGGAAGCCGGGACGTAGTTTAGTTGGTTTGGTCGAGACGGAGGAAGCCGGGACGTAGTTTGGTTTGTTTGGTCGAGACGGAGGAAGCCGGGACGTAGTTTGGTTTGTTTGGTCGAGCCTGATAAGAATTGGCCGCGGGGTCAACTGTCCATACGCCCATGTCGCCGTCACACATGACTGATTAATAACAACGTTGACTGTTTACTACTCAAGCTGGCGAATTGTTCGTTCGTATTCATGCAAAGAGTGTTGTGGCACTTAGCATTTGACATTATGCCGTTAGTTTAGCTGTTAACAGGGTAAACATTATACGCGTTTACCATTGTTCAACTATACAAATAATTCAATAAATAACTTCCTTTTGGGTAGTGTAAAAAAGATAATATCATCTAACGTCCGACATCGATACGGCACTCTTCGAACCGATACTGTTAATATATTAATGACGTCATAGCAATGTGTGCACACTTTCATGCCGATACGGTTTGTTAAAACATTGATGATATCTTATCAATGTGTGCCCACATCCTTGCTGAATCCTTGAAGGAATCATGTCAACGTATACAATACTTTCTTCTGAGGTTTGTCTGATGAAAATTAGTTAGCTTTATATCGGACATCGCCTTTCTAACGCTACCATGTACATCTACCATACAAGGTTTAACCAATAACGATTAAAAGCAGAACTAGCTCGCATCGAAATTGGTGGCAGAGTCCAACAAACTAGGGCTGACAACATCCCTAAAGTCACTTGGAATAAAATCACCAACGAAACACAAAAACAAGTAACTCCATCTTTAGCTAAACAAGACCTCCCAACGTCAGTCACCCCTTTGACTAACAAAGATGAACCACAGTGGTTTGACCCAAAGTCAACTGAACAGTGATGACCATTATTCCAACGACCTTGACTCCAACACGACCACATTGCTTTATTCAGCAAGTACTCCTTTACACAACACTTGCATTCATCTTCACAATGGCCCACCTTAATTGGTAGTCATTGCTTCACCCAAGTCGGTGAAATTATACTTCTGTAACACGTTGTTATCTACTCACTTTACACACTTGCCTGGGTTGTTATCAGGACAGATAATTCCATTATCTGAATTAATTCTTATGGTTCCATGTGTGTTTACATGTATAACTGCAAGAAAAATAACCTTACAAGGGTATAGCGAGTGTATGGGTGATTGAGGCTTTAAAACCCTTCAACCAGAAAGAAAATATTACAACGCACCCGTATTCCTTACATATCCAGTGTTAATCACCAGACTAAAGCGAACATATTTGGGAGCTCACATTAGAACAAGATAAATCAGTCAGTATTTATATCAGACATGGGGACTGAGTAAGTCTGATATGTTCTCGAGATCACTTACGCGAGTTTGCGACTACGACAACGTGATCCACGCATGCGTGGGGTTCTCTGTCGGTCCTAATCTCTTTCGGGCGGCACTCAACGGTACTTGCGTCGGGGCCTTGGGCGAGTAATTGATGGTCACTCCATCGGCCACATAGGCTGACCATTGGCTGAAACTGCCCATGGAGATGATACTGTGGTTACAACTAGCGAGGATGGCAAAGTCAACGTCTGCGCTGTTCCCGACGGAAAACACAACAGGACGGTTCCCTACAAAGTTCGCCTTTGCCCATTGAATGTCGTCGGAGCAGACGACATACATCGTCTGGTTGTAGAAGAGACGGTTGAAGAAGGCAGCGGCGTGACGGAAGTAGGACACGGATGGTATCGAATTTCCTTCTCTTTCGCGCCGAGCCAATAAGTCAGTGCGCCGGATGTGCACACCGATCAGTGCGACGTCTGACGAGGTGAGGGCGAACTTCGCCATAGACCGCAGCAGGAACTTGTCGGCCTGTCGCTGAATGTCATCTCGCAACCGGAAGTGATGTTTTAGGAGATCTTGCATTACGTTTGCGATGTATTTCCATTGGCTAAAATAACCTACCAGTTCCACATTGATCCGTGGGTCGAGATATTCCGTACGGCTATCGTATGTTTTCGTCTTGACAACGTACTGTACCCAATCTCGTCCAGGACGGTCACTGTCGACTACGGTCGCGTTTAGCTTGAATAACTTCAGTAATGGATTATTCGATGAGATCACGTGATGCATGCCATTCCTGCGCGCGATTCCATACAGCCCGGCGTAGATAATCATCCTGTTTCCGGTCCGTCCCATGAATATCGCCGACAAGTTTCCAGCGCCCGGCGCCGGTTCCGCAAATGTGGATGTGTTAGCGCGGAATCGGAACACGATAGTCCTGTTGGATGTACCCACAATGCCGTGCCCTTGTTGGGATTTATACAAAGGAAAGCCAACCAACTGTTCCATCAGTCTCAAGTTAGCAATGCTGTTGATCTTAACAATAGGGTGTTTGACATCTGGTAGACGTAAGATGTCTTCTTCTGCTTGCTTGGACATTGAACGGCGACCTAGTGTAGGTGGCTTGTCTTTCTTGGCTTGCTTCGACATTGAACGGCGACCTAGTGTAGGTGGCTTGTCTTCCTTGGCTTGCTTCGACATTGAACGGCGACCTAGTGTAGGTGGCTTGTCTTCCTTGGCTTGCATGGACATTGAACGGCGACCTAGTGTAGGTGGCTTGTTTTCCTTGGCTTGCTTCGACATTGAACGGCGACCAAATGTAGGTGAGTTGTATTCTTTTGCGTGAGTGGCTTTGGATCGACTATACGAATGGACCACAGGTGATAGTTTCTCCGTTTTGAATTCCGCTCGTTCGGGCCAATATATGAACACAGAGAACACCGCTATTGCTGGTAACAGAAATACGATGAAACGACGTGTTGTTACCTTGGTTACCGACATCGCGTGTCCCTGTGATATATCTTATTGTTATATTTCGCCAGCCAGATGTCTTCCGTCGCTGCTTGGGGTGACCTTAGATTTACCAAGTCGGGTATATCCTATGCTACTCTCGCATGAAATCTGAAACAAAAAACATACGGATATATTTTATAGGCTGGAATGGACCGGACGCGTGGACAGAATGGGAGATGAATAACTGGCAAAGAGAGCAGATGCCCAGAAAATGGAGGGGAAAAGGAGGCGAGGAAGACCGAGAATGTGGTCGGAGGACTGCGTTAAAAGAGATCCGGAAAGAGTGGGAGGAGAATGGAGAACAACAGCAAAAGATAGGAGTTGGAGACTGTTGGTAGGGAACGAGGAGAGAAAGAAAAGACGAAGAATGGGCTCCAACCTCACCACTGACGACAGGGACAAAAGATTAGGAAAACATAAATGATATTAAATTACTAATTTATCATGTACTTTAATTGTGTTAATGGCGCGTGGAGGTGTGAAATGTCGTTGTTTTAATACGCAATTGATTTCTAATCCAATGTCCGCAAGTATTCTAACGGACATACGCACACACCCATGCACGCACACCTGCACGCACGCACGCACGTCCGCAGAAGTAGCAGTTCAGAAAGATAACGTATGTTACGGAACATTTGTCGGTGCTTCAAAGCATTAATTGCAATTATTAAACTAAATATAAAAATATCCTACATGTCACTGAATACGATCTGTGTCACTCACGTTATTCCCGCGTGTTACGTGATTGTCGCATGTAAATTATGAGACAGTTTATGCTCTCAGCCGACAGCGGTTTGGATGATTGAAGTCGAAACACGAGCTTTTTCTGTTGCCGCATCTACTCTGTGGAATTCGCTTCCTGCCCGTGTTAAATTAAAAGGAAATATAGGTTCAGTCCGCCGGCGTCGAAAAACATACATGTTTAATTCCGCCCATTTTCATTGGCTTCCCAGCACCTCCATCCATCCGTCGACGACTCGCGCATTATTATACGATTACGACATTGCGTAATCCATTGGTTTTGCCGCGCCACTGAGCTAGATTTTCGAGGATATTGGTGCATAAGAAGTTATTATTGTTGTTGTTGTTGTTGTTGTTGTTGTTATTATTATTATTATTATTATTATTATTATTATTGTTATTATTATTATTATTATTATTATTACTAGTAGTAGTAGTAGTAGTTGTTGTTGTTGTAATATTATTATTATTATTAGTAGTAGTAGTAGTAGTAGTAGTAGTAGTAGTAGTAGTAGTAGTAGTAGTAGCAGTAGCAGTAGCAGTAGCAGTAGCAGTAGCAGTAGCAGTAGCAGTAGCAGTAGTAGTATAACTGATACTGATACATATACGTTGTCAGGAATAGCCCAGTCATGCACAGGGCAGGTATGTGGGTGCAACTATAAAGAACAGACTGTATAAGTGGAGTCTTTCTCAAAATGGCATACTGATATGTTACGCATCGAACCGATATTTTCATTAATCTGATTATATCAATATATTGTATTGATATCATCGTATCAATGTGTACAAGCCATACATCTGATGTGGTAGAGGTTTGAGACCAGATGAATGTAATTTCAGAGAGTATCCTCTAAGTGAACTAAAGTCATATCATACTTACTTTAAGGACATGCGCCGAAGTCTTGCTTGATGAGTAATTTCAAACGGTTCGGGTCGAAAAGGTGTTTTTACAGGGAGATAAAACGTTCACAGGGACATGTGCTGCACCCGACCGCTAATGTAATAATGGACCAGAAATGTAACAATTCGACCGGTAATGTAATAAAACGTTAAAACACATCTGACAGACAGTGAATTGTAAATAAACTAAGTATCAAGAAACCTTACCGTGTGACGACCCGAATGCGTGTGTGTGTTCTTGCCCCACACCTCAACCTCGACCTCTGTTACGATCTCGACCAACAACACTGTCCCACTTACTTCTGTCATAAATAGCGCGATCATTTGAACACTTGTGTGATGAACCACGAGCCTCGGGGCCAACGTATTCACAGGCACGGAGCATCGTCACGCATGGCTGAGTCCAAGCAACGTGTAACAATTCATAGTTCTGCACAGCGACGCGCCAGTGACTGGGTTGAATTGAATTCAATTAAATAGTTAAATGGCATAGAAACTACAACAAGCAAAGATAACAATGTTAACTATTAATGCCAGGACGCCAGTTGCACTAAAAACGTTGAAATTGGACGCCTTAAATACTACATGAAACCTCCAGTTGTACATTATGCACAAAATAATGACAGTAATGAATACTTGTAGTAAGATAAGTATATATAGCCAAAGTATTTCGTTACCGTGAATAACAGAAAAGCATCAATACCATGAAATATGTCACTTTTACACATTTGTAACGGTAATGACATAGCGAGATACATTACACATTTCATTTGTGCATAAATAATACACAACAAATAAATACTATTAAATAAATGTAAATAATAGTTATTATTAAAATGAAAATAATTAATAACTAAGCATAATATATTTCAATACGAATTAGAATCGCGTCTGTCACATAGGTTGCCATTCATTTCTGCACAGTCACGCATGTACGCACGCAATCGCGCACACATACACACACGCGCACATAAATACACACAGACACGCAATCATGCACGCACGCACGCACGCACGCACGCATACACACACGCGCACGCGCGCACACACACATACACACACACACACGCACACACACACACACACATATATATATATATATATATATATATATATATATATATATATATATATATATATATATATATATATATATATATACATACATATGCATATGCGAAAATGCGAACACGCACAAACTACTTTTCCAAGCACATGTTCGATTAATCAACTGTTTTTGTAAAATTGTCTAACTTATTATTTATTGTTTGCCTGACTTCTATCGGAAGCGTCTGCTACAATTAAATTAATGCGCGAAGACTATTCGTACACCTTGGACAATAGCCATGTATGGTGTTACGGTAGTATAACGAAAAACGTATGTGTTAGTTTAATTTGACAATAATAATTTATTATTGTTATTTTATTTATTTGTTATTTTATTTGTTTTTTGCTAAGATGAAAATGTGGACTTGTTGGTGTGTTCATGCACTGGTGTGTTGGATATGGTATATAAACGGCATATATATATATATATATATATATATATATATATATATATATATATATATATATATATATATATATATATATATATATATATATATATATATGTGTGTGTGTGTGTGTGTGTGTGTGTGTTGTGTTGTGTTGTGTTGTGTTGTGTTGTGTTGTGTTGTGTTGTGTTGTGTTTTGTTTTGTTTTGTTTTGTTTTGTTTTGTTTTGTTTTGTTTTGTTTTGTTTTGTTTTGTTTTGTTTTGTTTTGTTTTGTTTTGTTTTGCTTTGTTTTGTTTTGTTTTGTGTGTATGTATGGATGTATGTATGTATGTATGTATGTATGTATGTATGTATGTATGTATGTATGTATGTATGTATGTACGTACGTACGTACGTACGTATGTATGTATGTATGTATGTATGTATGTATGTATGTATGTAAATATGTATATATATATATATATATATATATATATGTATATATATATATATATATATTTATTACATTTAAGAAACTACTGTTCACCTATGTATTTTACTATGTAGAGATGTGGTGAAAATAAACATAAACAAATGACAAATCCAAGAATTATGTTATTAATTGTACTGATGTGTTTAGTTTGTTAAAACATTAATGTCTTCTCATTCCATGTATGTTATTATTGCAAGACATCTAAACGTCACAAGAATACCTTAAAACAGCAGCAATAATAACGCACGTAAACATGGAGCATATCGATTGGCGTCATTGTGATTGTGGTCGGCCCGGGCCGCATGTTCCGCCAGAGCTAACACATCCTCGCTAGGGCGCTTGAACACACAGCGCCCTCACTCGGATGGTATGAAAACTTAAAACAGGTACCGTCCTAAACGACGAGACGTCCGAGATTGAGCGAATCGATTCCACAGCGGGTGTCCCAGCTCCTATCTAATAGCTCTCGTTCCGACCGTTCGTCGTCCGCCTTTTACATTTGTAAAGTGAGGGGTATTTCATTATTTATAAGTTGGTGTCGTTCGCCAGGGGGCAGCACAAGCTCAACAATGGTAACGAGTTTATTTTCGCGGATTTCGTATTATGCCTGAATTCGTATTATACCTGACTTCGTATTTAAGCAGACTTGGTATTTGAGCAGATTTTGTATTATGCCTGACTTCATATTTGAGCAGAATTGTTTATTTGAGCAGATTATCTGCAATAATCTAATCTAATGATGAATTATAGCCTAGTTAATATCGTTCCATATCGCATATATAACACGATTACATCGCATGTCCACTGTGTATGGAACGTAACTTATGTATGGATTACACCTGAATACGACTGTAGTTTACGGAGGGGAGCAATGACACATTGCAACCATTGGTTCGAGCAATGCAGTAAACAACGTTTCATTTACCGCAGTATATGACAGCGAAAAGTAGGGCGTGAAATACATTAGATGCGTGGATGTGACAGTGTGGCGCCACCGTACGGCTTCTCCCACATATCTGCTCATTCCCACCCATCTGCTCCTAACGCCAGTGGTAGGGATTTCGGTTACCCAGGCGCCGTGACGTGGCAGCCATTTTGAATGCCCTCACTACTGCCTCGGGAAATTATACTGTGCGTTTGTGACCGCCAGGGCGGCCTTACCCCAACGTAGGGTAGAGATGATAATTGGCGCTCATGCCGACTTTGAAATACCAAATTAAATAAGGATACCCATTTTATCAAATGATACTGATCTATGATACTGTTATGTTTGATCTATAGACATTTTACGCGTATTTAAACGTCTCGGCCAACATGTGTGCAAACGTTACACGTGTATGCAATAATATTAAGTTTTGTGTGTTTTATTTATTGATCATATCTAAATAGAGTACTTATTTAGAAAAAACATTTATTTACTTTACCAATTTCAGTTCTTATTAGTATTATTATCAGTTTAGTGTGTAATATCAACGAATTCTATTACTGGCATTTTAATGAGTAACTGAAAATATTGTTCCGGTTGTAATGTGATGTTTTAAAAAGAAAATAAAGTGTTTTGAATCTTGAATCTTGAAATAATCAAACGGGCGTAAAGAAAATGTTATGTTTTAAAAGATATTGTCTTAAGACCGACAATAAACTGTACTTGATTTGATATGGCCATATAGAACAGGCGGACCCGCGTCATGACATTAGATCTGGGTTGATGAAATACACACAGACACTAAGGACAACTGACATTTGAAATACGCACAGACACTAAGGACAACTGACATATGAAATATACACAGACACTAAGGACAACTGACATTTGAAATACACACAAACACTAAGGACAACTGACATTTGAAATACGCACAGACACTAAGGACAACTGACATATGAAATATACACAGACACTAATGACAACTGACATTTGAAATACACACAAACACTAAGGACAACTGACATTTGAAATACGCACAGACACTAAGGACAACTGACATATGAAATATACACAGACACTAATGACAACTGACATTTGAAATACACACAAACACTAAGGACAACTGACATTTGAAATACACACAGACACTAAGGACAACTGACATATGAAATATACACAGACATTAAGGACAACTGACATTTGAAATACGCACAGACACTAAGGACAACTGACATATGAAATATACACAGACACTAAGGACAACTGACATTTGAAATACACACAAACACTAAGGACAACTGACGTATGAAATGTACACAGACACTAAGGACAACTGACATTTGAAATACACACATACACTAACGACAACTGACATTTGAAATATACACAGACACTAAGGACAACTGACATTTAAAATATACACAGACACTAAGGACAACTGACATTTGAAATATACACAGACACTAAGGACAACTGACATTTAAAATATACACAGACACTAAGGACAACTGACATTTGAAATATACACAGACACTAAGGACAACTGACATTTGAAATGTACACAGACACTAAGGACAACTGACATTTGAAATGTACACAGACACTAAGGACAACTGACATTTGAAAAGTACACAGACACTAAGGACAACTGACATTTGAAATACGCACAGACACTAAGGACAACTGACATTTGAAATGTACACAGACACTAAGGACAACTGACATTTGAAATGTACACAGACACTAAGGACAACTGACATTTGAAATGTACACAGACACTAAGGACAACTGACATTTGAAATATACACAGACACTAAGGACAACTGACATATGAAATATACACAGACACTAAGGACAACTGCCGGATTCGTGAACGTTACAACCGAAAAGGCATCGGTTGTCATTACTGTAATGTCTTCGTCAGCAGCAGCTACACTAAGACTTGCAGTCTCATTTACCTGGACAGTATTGCACAAACACGCACGCACGCTAGCACGCACGCACGCACGCACACTATCATTAGTGTTAACGTAAATACTTATGTCATTAGCATATAAGTGATAACGAGGTACAGTTAGATTTTGGAAAGTACGGATCTTCAATTTAATAATAATGATAAAGCTGTATTTGCCATTGTCAACATACAGATACATTTCATGTGAAATAGGAATGTATTATGACGTCTGAGTCATGCAATTGGAGACAATATTACAATATGCAATATTTGAAGTCACATCATTTTAGTTTTGTATTATTACTTAAATATACACATAAGGTAATATTAAACCCTGTCGCATTAGTGAAGGATCTAAGAAAACCGAAGAGAATAAACACTACGTGAAAGACAACGCGACACCACCGTTGACCTACTGGTGCCAGTCTCACCAGGTGTAGACCCACTTACGACGTCGTAGAGGGCGATAACTCGTCGAAAGCCTAAAACGTCGTAAAGTTATCCTAGTTGCGTTTCATGAGTCTGCTCCATAGTTGCACCTAGGCTGCGCCATGTATTTAGTAGGCGTAACTTTACGCAAGTTGAAATATATACGTGATGCTCCCGAAGCTAAAAAGGGTGTCCAGCAACAGCACAAATAATGGGACTCCCACCACGACCGAATTATGTCAATTCTACGTCGATTTAGCTAAGCGAATGCTAAATTGTTCTCACGGAACCGGCCGTAAGCCACATCGACTAGTCGCTGTTAGCTATGGCCAGTAGACCGCTTAACTGCGTATGAAGCTACGCCGCTTTATGAAACCGGCCCCTGCACGTTGGGTGTAGTCCTCAATCCTCCTTCTTCAGCTTCTTCCCCTCTCCGTCGCCACTGATGTCCTCCCCTCGAGTCATATATCGTCTCTTCATCACCGTCTCGTCGTCCTCGGTGGAGTCCGACACGAACGGCAAACTGAACCCACGCCACAACCAACTCTTCTCATCCGGTGGCGGACCAGCCCCGTCTTTCGATCCCGCTTCCGCTTTCCACGCGATGAAATCGTCTTTTTCTTCATCCCTAGCCACGCCCAGTCTCGTGTGATGCTCGTGACCCGTCACCTGCCAGTCGGGATTCGGTGTATCCGGTGACGGTAGTGGCCCACTTGATCCGGCGTCGTCTGAGTGGATGTGGGCGTGTTGTGTGCCGGAGTCGTGTAGCATGTCGTCGGGGTCGACGTCTGTCTGGAGACCGGAAGTCGCTCCGCGTTGATCGTCGGAGTCCACCTGCGAGCTGTGGACGTCTTTCCCGTCGTGTAGCGCGATCTCCTGATCGGGAAAGACGTCACCGATCCGATGCGAGTTTCCCGCGTCGCGGCTTTCGTGATCGTGCGCGTGCGCGTGCGCAACACCGTGCACTGCCTCTTCCGGGTCGGGTGAATCGGTCGGGCTTTCCACCGCGCCGTTGTTTCCAGCATCCGTTTTAGGTATAGGATTTTGTGTTACGTCATTTTCACCAGGTTGTTCAATGTCGGGGTTTGTCGACCGTTTCCGAATGCGATCGGCCTTTTGTGGACAGTCAGTGGAGAGACAAGGTTCTGAAACGACAGCGAGAAATTATAAATATAATAATTATTATTATTATGACTTCTTGTGCGCCAACATCCTTGAAGATCAAGCTCAGTGGCCCGACAAAACCAAAGGATTACGCAAACTCGTAATCGTAAAACAAAGCGTGAGTTATCAACGGATGTGTGTAGGTACTGGGAAGCCAAGTAGGATAGATAGGCAGCAGTAAAGAGATAGGTCTTTACCCGCCGGCGGAATGAAGCGATATCACCTTCTAATGTAACACTGACAGGAAGCCAATTCCATATAGTTGGTGCGGCAACCGAGACAGCTCGGGTTCCAGCTTTCGTTATCACCCGAATGAATGTAAAGAGGGTTACTACTGTCTAGGATTTCTTGCTGGAGCAAGTATCGAATTCAGATATGCTGGTTTGATTGATGAGATGGCTTGATAGGTCACTGTACAAATCTTGAAAATAATGCGTTACTGCACAGGGAGCCAATGCAACTATCTTAGACACTGTCCGTGAGGTCTGAAGAACACCACCAGCTCAGGACTGAGACATGCCGTGCCATCTTGATAACCCTTTAATGAGAATGTTGTGGTCAATGGTGTCGAAAGCGGCAGATAGCTCAAGGAGGGTCAGTGTGGTAACTTTGCCATTATCAATGTTCAGGCTAATAATATACTTTCAAAGAGCAGACTGCGACACATTTGATAAGCCATTTATGTAGATGTCAGATCTAAGACGGTTTGCTACAACCTTTTCAAGTACTTCTGAAATAAAGCGCATGTTGGAAATAGGTCTGTAGTTGTTTTGTTGTTCTTTAGGCAGATATGTCTTCTTAAGAACTGGGTTTACAGGCGCACATTAACAAATGTCAGGAAATAATCCGGAGCACACTGGTGCATTGATGATGTCTGTTATTGGTCTAATTAATACGTCAAGGCATGCTTTCAGTAGTATGGTCGGGAGTGGGTCGAGATGAAAGGATTTACTTGTAGGATTATTTTTCTCACTTCAGCGATTGTAACTGGTTCAAACAATGCGAGTTGAGAATTTACTTGTGGAGAATCAACATTTACAATGTCTGGTGTATGACGTGGGAAAACGGAATGGATATGGCTAATTTTGTCTTTAAAATGACTAGAAAATGAGTTACACAGTGACTTGATTGATGCATAAGTTGGCAGAGAAGGAACAGGCCGCCTGTGTTTGAGAGGATTTATGCATTTTCATAGTTGATTTTGATGTTGCAGCGTTATTTGAGCCCACATTTTCGCAATAATTCGACTTTGCCTTTGACATTTGTCGGTGACATACACTGTAGAGGACATTGTCGGGAGTAGCGTGACTTGTCTAAGGATGATTGAGATTTACGCCTAACACGTTCAGAGCAACGGCGCCGTTTAGATTTAATTATATCTGGGTCATCCAATGAGCCGGCGGCTTTTGTGACACATATTTAGATTTAACAGCTGCATGTTTGTCAAGCAATGTCTTAAGTATT
Source organism: Oasisia sp. SBJ-2009 (assembly GCA_964017155.1). Lineage (NCBI taxonomy): Eukaryota > Metazoa > Annelida > Polychaeta > Sabellida > Siboglinidae > Oasisia > Oasisia sp. SBJ-2009. The sequence goes on from OZ024867.1 coordinate 38,300,464, forward strand.
TGACGGTACTGTTCATATTAATCTGATACATGTTCTTTAGGATGCGTGACGTGAGGATATCAATGCTGCAATGTTGATTATGTGAATGGCTCTGTAAAACACGTTGTGTATGACACTGCTGTGGCAACAGGAAGCTTAAGATCCGTGATGACCGTGCTATGATCCGATAATCATCTGCAACTGTGGGTGGAGAAATTCATCAAGATGTCAAGCCAATGACCATGCATGTGTGTTGGGAAATTGACATGTTGTTTTGTGTCAAACGATGCCAGGATGTCATTAAACGTGGTCGTTGCTGCAGTTGGTGTATCCAAGTGAAGAATAAAATCACGAACAATGTAAAATTATGTGTACATGGTTGCAATTCTTTTCAAAAACATCCGGGAATTCTTCAAAGAAATTAACTGGGCGACCTGGAGGGCGATAAATACAAATAAAAAGACACAGAAAAGCAATATATATATATATATATATATATATATATATATATATATATATATATATATATGCGTATGCGAGCGTGTGTGAGTGTATGCGTGTGTTAATATATATATATATATATATGTGTGTGTGTGTGTGTGCGTGTGCGTGTGCGTGTGCGTGCGCGTGCGCGTGCGCGTGTGCGCGTGTGCGTGTGCGCGTGGGCGTGTGTGGATGCGTGTGCGAGTGTGTAGGCCTACGTGCGCGTAAATAGTGACAATGCATCAAAGAAACAAAAGTAACAACGAAGACCGTAAGTATTTCGCTCTCGACTAAACAACTCACCAAGATGCTTCTGGTGACGAGGCGCCGCGCGCGCCCAAACCCCCGTAACCATGACGACGATACAAACATGTAGGCCTACACTAGCACGCTGATAACAAACCATCGTGTTGACTCCTCTCTTGATCCCAACACAGCCCGGACCACGCAGTGTCCACCCGCAATGACGGACTCTAGTCGGTGTCGGGACGTGGCAGCGGCTGGTGCAGACTACAACGCCAGCTGACTACTGCAGTGAGACCTACGTCAATGAACACGTCACGTCATTGGCCGTGTGGCCGTGTAACACCAACAGACGGTGTCCTGGGCGACTTAACGCTAGCAGGCGATGATCGACAATTGGCACCAGTCGATACATCAATCGATTTGGTGCCTAAATCACAAACATGTGTCACCGAGTAGCTAGCGACCTATGTTCTGTCCAATCTAGCGCCACACACGTTCGAATGAAATAGAGATAGACAATGCACATTCAATTGCTGAAATAAACGGTTTTATGTGTCAGCCTTAGGTCTACGGACTTTTGCGAACTGAACATACCTGCGTGGGGTGTCAGACCGGTGTCTGCTGAGTGGATGGTGACAGGTGACGGGCTGGCGAATGTTGACGGGCTGGCGAATGTTGACGGGCTGGCGAATGTTGACGGGCTGGCGAATGTTGACGGGCTGCCGAATGTTGACGGGCTGACGAATGTTGACGGGCTGGTGAATGTTGACGGGCTGGCGAATGTTGACGGGCTGGCGAATGTTGACGGGCTGCCGAATGTTGACGGGCTGGCGAATGTTGACGGGCTGGCGAATTGTGACAGGCTGGCGAATGGTGACGGGCTTGCGAATGTTGACGGGCTGGCGAATGGTGACGTGCTGGCGAATGGTGACAGGCTGGCGAATGGTGACGGGCTGGCGAATGTTGACGGGCTGGCGAATGGTGACGTGCTTCCGAATGTTGATGGGCTGGCGAATGTACATTCAATTGCTGAAATAAACGGTTTTATGTGTCAGCCTTAGGTCTCCGGACTTTTGCGAACTGAACATACCTGCGTGGGGTGTCAGACCGGTGTCTGCTGAGTGGATGGTGACAGGTGACGGGCTGGCGAATGTTGACGGGCTGGCGAATGTTGACGGGCTGGCGAATGTTGACGGGCTGGCGAATGTTGACGGGCTGCCTAATGTTGACGGGCTGACGAATGTTGACGGGCTGGTGAATGTTGACGGGCTGTCGAATGTTGACGGGCTGGCGAATGTTGACGGGCTGCCGAATGTTGACGGGCTGGCGAATGTTGACGGGCTGGCGAATGGTGACAGGCTGGCGAATGGTGACGGGTTGGCGAATGTTGACGGGCTGGCGAATGGTGACGTGCTGGCGAATGGTGACAGGCTGGCGAATGGTGACGGGCTGGCGAATGTTGACGGGCTGGCGAATGGTGACGTGCTTCCGAATGTTGATGGGCTGGCGAATGTTGACGGGATGGCGAATGTTGACGGGCTGGCGATTGTTGAAGGGCTGGTGAATGTTGACGGGCTGGCGAATGTTGACGGGCTGGCGAATGTTGACGGGCTGGCGAATGTTGACGGCTGGCGAATGGTGACGGGCTGGCGAATGGTGAAGGGCTGGCGAATGGTGACGGGCTGGCGAATGGTGACGGGCTGGCGAATGGTGACGGGCTGGCGAATGGTGACGGGCTGACGAATGGTGAGGGGCTGGCGAATGGTGACGGGCTGACGAATTGTGACGGGCTGGCGAATGGTGACGGGCTGACGAATGGTGACGGGCTGGCGAATGGTGACGGGCTGGCGAATGGTGACGGGCTGACGAATGGTGACGGGCTGACGAATTGTGACGGGCTGGCGAATGGTGACGGGCTGACGAATGGTGACGGGCTGACGAATGGTGACGGGCTGACGAATTGTGACGGGCTGACGAATTGTGACGGGCTGACGAATTGTGACGGGCTGGCGAATTGTGACGGGCTGGCGAATTGTGACGGGCTGGCGAATGGTGACGGGCTGGCGAATGGTGACGGGCTGGCGAATGGTGACGGGCTGGCGAATGATGACGGGCTGGCGAATGGTGACGGGCTGGCGAATGGTGACGTGCTGACGAATGGGGACGGGCTGACGAATGGTGACGGGCTGGCGAATGGTGACGGGCTGGCGAATGGTGACGGGCTGGCGAATGGTGACGGGCTGACGAATGGTGACGGGCTGACGAATGGTGACGGGCTGACGAATTGTGACGGGCTGGCGAATGGTGACGACGGGCTGACGAATGGTGACGGGCTGACGAAATGTGACGGACTGACGAATTGTGACGGGCTGACGAATTGTGACGGGCTGGCGAATGTTGACGGGCTGGCGAATGGTGACGTGCTTCCGAATGTTGATGGGCTGGCGAATGTACATTCAATTGCTGAAATAAACGGTTTTATGTGTCAGCCTTAGGTCTCCGGACTTTTGCGAACTGAACATACCTGCGTGGGGTGTCAGACCGGTGTCTGCTGAGTGGATGGTGACAGGTGACGGGCTGGCGAATGTTGACGGGCTGGCGAATGTTGACGGGCTGGCGAATGTTGACGGGCTGGCGAATGTTGACGGGCTGCCTAATGTTGACGGGCTGACGAATGTTGACGGGCTGGTGAATGTTGACGGGCTGTCGAATGTTGACGGGCTGGCGAATGTTGACGGGCTGCCGAATGTTGACGGGCTGGCGAATGTTGACGGGCTGGCGAATGGTGACAGGCTGGCGAATGGTGACGGGTTGGCGAATGTTGACGGGCTGGCGAATGGTGACGTGCTGGCGAATGGTGACAGGCTGGCGAATGGTGACGGGCTGGCGAATGTTGACGGGCTGGCGAATGGTGACGTGCTTCCGAATGTTGATGGGCTGGCGAATGTTGACGGGATGGCGAATGTTGACGGGCTGGCGATTGTTGAAGGGCTGGTGAATGTTGACGGGCTGGCGAATGTTGACGGGCTGGCGAATGTTGACGGGCTGGCGAATGTTGACGGCTGGCGAATTGTGACGGGCTGGCGAATGGTGAAGGGCTGGCGAATGGTGACGGGCTGGCGAATGGTGACGGGCTGGCGAATGGTGACGGGCTGGCGAATGGTGACGGGCTGACGAATGGTGAGGGGCTGGCGAATGGTGACGGGCTGACGAATTGTGACGGGCTGGCGAATGGTGACGGGCTGACGAATGGTGACGGGCTGGCGAATGGTGACGGGCTGGCGAATGGTGACGGGCTGACGAATGGTGACGGGCTGACGAATTGTGACGGGCTGGCGAATGGTGACGGGCTGACGAATGGTGACGGGCTGACGAATTGTGACGGGCTGGCGAATTGTGACGGGCTGGCGAATTGTGACGGGCTGGCGAATGGTGACGGGCTGGCGAATGGTGACGGGCTGGCGAATGGTGACGGGCTGGCGAATGATGACGGGCTGGCGAATGGTGACGGGCTGGCGAATGGTGACGGGCTGACGAATGGGGACGGGCTGACGAATGGTGACTGGCTGGCGAATGGTGACGGGCTGTCGAATGGTGACGGGCTGGCGAATGGTGACGGGCTGACGAATGGTGACGGGCTGACGAATGGTGACGGGCTGACGAATGGTGACGGGCTGACGAATTGTGACGGGCTGGCGAATGGTGACGACGGGCTGACGAATGGTGACGGGCTGACGAAATGTGACGGACTGACGAATTGTGACGGGCTGACGAATTGTGACGGGCTGACGAATTGTGACGGGCTGGCGAATGGTGACGGGCTGGCGAATGGTGACGGGATGACGAATGGTGACGGGCTGGCGAATGGTGACGGGCTGGCGAATGGTGACGGGCTGGCGAATGGTGACGGGCGGGCGAATGGTAACGGGCTGACGAATGGTGACGGGCTGGCGAATGGTGACGGGCTGGCGAATGGTGACGGGCGGGCGAATGGTAACGGGCTGACGAATGGTGACGGGCTGACGAATGGTGACGGGCTGACGAATGGTGGCGTGCCGGCGCTGGTCGCCCTGGCTGTGTAAGTCGGAATGTGTGTCATCCAGCAGTCTCGCAAACGGTGACATTTGACGACAAACTTGTCATCTCCCAAGACATGGATAAATGCCACTCACTCGAAACCCAGCTTTGATGTTCCTCGGCTTTGATGACTGAAATACGGATCAAACTCATTTATAACGTCTTACAAAGGTCTAGCAAGACGTTTGAAACGAGTCAGGCCAACGCTAAGCAGACCTTTCTACGCTGGCACTGATGGTGGTCACTGTCAATGTGTTTGTCGTCCTTGGAGTTTTAAGTCCCAAACTGAGACGGGATTAACATTAACGTGAACCTCTGAAGGATACCTGCCTGCCTGCCTGCCTGCCTGCCTGCCTGCCTGCCTGCCTGCCTGCCTGCCTGCCTGCCTGCCTGCCTGCCTGCCTGCCTGCCTGCCTGCCTGCCTGCCTGCCTGCCTGCCTGCCTGCCTGCCTGCCTGCCTGCCTGCCTGCCTGCCTGCCTGCCTGCCTGCCTGCCTGCCTGCCTGCCTGCCTGCCTGCCTGCCTGCCTGCCTGCCTGCCTGCCTGCCTGCCTGCCTGCCTGCCTGCCTGCCTGCCTGCCTGCCTGCCTGCCTGCCTGCCTGCCTGCCTGCCTGCCTGCCTGCCTGCCTGCCTGCCTGCCTGCCTGCCTGCCTGCCTGCCTGCCTGCCTGCCTGCCTGCCTGCCTGCCTGCCTGCCTGCCTGCCTGCCTGCCTGCCTGCCTGCCTGCCTGCCTGCCTGCCTGCCAGACAGACAGACAGACAGACACACACACACAGCCAGTGACTATGACAACTATAGAGATGTCAACGTCATTATTCATTGCATAACAGAATGATAGTGACAAACTTTCTAGATATATTGTTACTTATCTAAAGACATAATAATGTTCTAGTGCCAAATAATTTACAGAACACAATACTAAAGGAAACAGATTCTGATCAGCTTGCTAATGTACTCATTTTTGACAAATCCAAAATGTGACTTTAATAGTGACCTTGATGGTGAAAATGTGCTTAGATGATTGAGCTCATATGTGTTAGATCCTAATTTCAGTAATGCTTACATTAATGAACTAGCCATTGCAGTACATCGTTTACAAATTCCTGACAAATGAAATATAATAAATTATTTTAAAATGTCATGAGTGTTCTACTGGCAACGTCACCGGTCAGTTGGCAGTTCTTACCAGCTCTTTATCATCCTGTGTCACAGATCTAAAATCACACTACTTCTATCATTATTTTGTTTTCCCATTTTAACCCCACTTCTTTTTTTATGATACTAATAATATTATTGTTTAGGAAACAGTTTTTTTAAAGTGTTATAACAGAAGTGTTGGATGTATTCTGTAGGATTTTCTCAGTTACAAACACATGCACGTGCATACACATATACAGGCACAATAAAAGTACAAAAATACAAACACACACATACACATACATACACGCACAAGCACATATACGCAAGTAAATGCACACACATCAACACACAAACAAACACACACATAGATGTAGACATAAGCAGTTGTTTGCATTATGTTGTTTTTTCTTGAATAATTTGATTGTAGTGATATGCAGATTCAGATACCTGGTAAATTTCTAACTCTCGCTCCTCAGTAGCACCTACCATTGTTTTAGAGGAGTCTCTGTGTTACAGGCTATAAAGGTGTCAATGTGTTGCAGGATCTGTCAGTGTCAGTCTCTATGTGTCAATGTTGCAGGCTCAAACAATGTCACATGTTGCGGGTTATAAAAGTGTCAGTGTTTTGCAGGCTGTCACAATGTCAGTGTGTTGCAAGCTCTAACAGTGTCAGTGTGTTGCATGCATTAACATTTGTAAGTGTGTTGCAGGCTGTCACAATGTCAGTGTGTTGGAAGCTCTCACAATGTCAGTGTGTTGCACATATTAACATTTGTCAGTGTGTTGCAGGCTTAAACAGTGTCAAAGTGGAGCAGGTTTTATCAAGATGACAACTCTGACCTGTTTCCATGGTGATGTGGTCATGATGCTGGACCCTCTTCTATCAAGGCTTGCTATGCAAGGCTTGCTATGCTGACATATTGCCATGGTGATTAACTATGTTTGCACACATTCCCATGTTAATTACGAAGCTGGTATATGTATAAGAGATCCTCTTTTTTGCCTTACTTATAGATATGCCTCAATGATCTGGGACAATGTAAGTGATCTTTTACTCGAATACTAACCAAATCAATGTTTAAATTGTTCTTATTTCGGCAGAATGATTGCTGAATAGTTCTGTCGATTAGTTGCACATCTCTCATGCTGGTGAGTAACGTTGAAGTCTGAATGCATAATATATATATATATATATATATATATATATATATATATATATATATATATATATATATATATATATATTGTCCCATTATATTTCTGGTGTAATGGGCTTCATTCTACAACCATTCTTTGAAATTAAAATTCTGTAAAATTTGACACTCCTAATACTAGTGGGGTTACCAACTCCTAGGGTGTTTTCATTTACTATTTTATTCTTATGACTACAACATGCATGTTGATGGTTTACTGCCTGAATACCCGGTATTTGTGTTTAGTTACTTTATTATACTCAGAACAAATAATGCCAAGGCAATCAGAGTTAACCACAATAGCCTTTGATGTTTAACTTTTACATGCAGTAGGTTCCCATTACAAATTACTGCTTGGCACTAACGGTTCTGTTGTCAGAGACATTTTTATGAGGTGTATACTTGTAAATGACTCATGTCACAGACCAGATATGTACTAAAAATATGAAAACACTTGCTTGTACATATAATATTTATAATAATAAAATTATGTAAATATTTGTATTTTTGGCACTGTGTTCAACTGGCCATGAGATGAGATATGGTTTGAATAATACAACCAAGGTGATATTGCTAACAGCAGTTGTGAGGGGCATTGTTTGGAGTACTGCTGATACTGGCAAGCAGAGAGATGTTGTTCTCGTCATGCTGCTGCTTGACTCAAATGTCTTATAGGATGTGCACGGTTAAACTTAAACATTCATTTAACATACAACTGCATAAACATGCGATTGTCTTGCAGTTTCTTAAAAGTGTTACTTTGCATATAGGAGTCATTTATAACAGAATGGGTGACATTGTACAGTGTCTGTTTAATTTACACATTAAGCGAATTTGTAGAGTCTCGGTGGCTATGTAAGGTTTCACTGTTGCCCGTGTGGTTATACATATGTTAGCTAATGTTGAAAACCAACTTGATGTGAGATCCAGTGGGTTGTCTAAATTTTGGTGGGCTATCTTATTCTAGTGGACTTAATATGGTGGTGGGTTATCTTTATTCTGGTGAGCTATCTTTGTTCTGATGGGCTGCATATTTTGGTGGGTTATCTTTATTTTAATGGACCATCTGTATTCTGGTGGGCTAATTTTATTTTGTTGGGCTGTTTTATTTAGTTGATATGTCTTTATTCTGCTTAACTGTCTACTGAAATAGTGTTTGTGACTGGATACAAGTTGTGTGTCCACACTTTGCACAGCATTCTTCAATACGTTTGTTTTATTGAGTTACCATGTCAACCCTTGAAAATATGACCTCAACAGGTCATTCATTACTTACTGTAGTTGATGTGACAAGATGGTAGCAACAACATTGTAAGGTGATAAACTATGTCCAGTGTTTTATGTATCGCCTGTGAGCATATTTTTTCTTTATATTGTTTACTGCTATAGGCTGAGATAATAAAATTAACAGTTTTCTATGTGTTTAAGTATTAATGGTTAACAATCCAACATCCTTGTATATGTGTATACTGATATCTAGGTGAAAATAAATTTGTTTTTCCGTACAAATATCATAACAAAATTCATATGCCATCCACATTGTGTTAACTTAATTATTAGATATTAACTTGCGGTAAACATAAGTTTTATTCCTTATCTATTGATGCTGGTTATGTGCTCTCAGGGAATGTCTCTCACTCCCTCTCTCTCACTCACTCACTCTCTCTCTCTCTCTCTCTTTCATTCTCCCTTGCGCCCTCTCTCTCTTCCTACAGGTGTATATTTTATGTTGCATAAAGATGACATGTTGAAGTGACTACAGAAAAACGTTGGCAACTTAACTTAGAAAATTGACATTTTGACCAGTGTATAAAATATGTGTGGCAATTGCTTGATACCATGGGTGTGCACCATGTGACGTATAATGTACCTATTGCATACTATTTCCCATCTGTGCACAATATGTATATGTACCAGGGGTTGAGTAGTGACTGTAGTAATATAGGTTTTTGTGTGTAAAAGTACGACATTAATGCTATGTTCCATTCCCAAGGCAGTCTAGATGCCATAAACAAATGCATATCTGGACAGCTAGAAGAGATGGCAGGAGTAGTGAAGTTAGAATTATACACAGATCAGTCATATATAAAGGTGGAGGGGATTTAAGAATGTATGATCATGGTTTCATTTATATAGATATTTGTTATTAATAATACTTTAACTAAGAAATTAGATCAACCGTAACATATTACCTATTCGTTTTATATTTATTCTCTAACCTCTGCTGTGAATGTTTACGTGCTATTTACACAAATATTTCCAATCCATTGGAAGAAAGATTCAAATTGACTGAAATATAATTGTCAAAACATTTCATAAATGGCAAACGTTACCTTGCAGATACAAAAAAGATTACCAAAGCATACCATAGTGCCACGCTGCTGTGTGATACAACCTTAGTAGCACGAAGCAACATACATATGCACTGAAAAAACGATTCATACATACACGTTCATGCATATGGACGGTTTCACAAGTTGTCGGCAGATGGCTTAAGCCAAGTTAATAAAATCGATATTCATAATCTGTGCCATCACTGTCGCATTCACAACGTCTTTTACTTTAGATGTGTTCACCATCTCGTTCTTTTCTTCATATCTTTCTCTTCACCAACATTCATAATCTATCTATCTCTCTACCTCATTCTTTGGCTCTCTCTCTCCTATGTATCTCTCTCCCCCTCTCTCTTCAGCCACGTTCACTGTCACTCTTCAGACATGTAAACCATCCTCATCTCTTTCTCTCGCTCACTCTCTCTCTCTCTCTCGCTCTCATCAGCCACCCTCACCCACTTTACTCTCTTCTGTTTTGGATGCAACCTCTCTGTCTTTCTCTCTCCCTCTCTCTCTCTCTTTCTTCCCCACTTTAACAGTCACTTTTCAAACATGTACACTATTCCTCTCTCTCTCTCTTTCATGTTCTCGCTTTTCTCTCCCTGCAGCCATGCTCACCTCCTTTATTTCCTCTCTCGCTCTTTCTTTCTCCATCTCTCTCTCATCATCTCTCTCTCTTCAGCAATGCCCACCCATTTTACTATCTTCTGTTGTGGACGCCACCTCCCTCCCTTTCTCTCACTCCCGCTTTCTCTCTTCAGCCACACACACACACTTTACTCTCTTCTGTTGCAGACATGGCCTCTCTCTGTCTATCTTCAGCTACGTTAACCATCACTCTTCAGACACGTACACTACCCCCATATCTCTCTCTCTCCCTCCCTCCCTCTCTCCCTCCCTCCCTCCCTCCCTCCCGCCCTTCCTCCCTCCCTCCCTCCCTCTCTCCCTCCCTCCCTCCCTCCCACCCTTCCTCCCTCCCTCCCTCCCTCCCTCCCTCTCTTTCATTAATTTCCCATAGAATGCAATAGGATGGTGCCAGTCAGTGCAATATGATTATATATTAAATTTCTAGAGCTACTTTCTATACACTATTGCTCAAAGTCATAATAAATATAGCATAGTTACTTTAGATTTTTCTGTCAAGGGAACTAAACTTGGAACAAAAAAACTGTTAGAAGTCTTTGAATGGGTTCAGTCTTTAAGTGACTGATACTTTGAGAGCACAGTTTGGGAGCTCTCAATCATTTCATTCTGACGCCCCTCTCTGACGGACTGAATGACCCTGTCAATTATTTCACTGTCTGGTGCACAGATTACACATAGGAACCGTCTCATCATTCTCTGGTGCACTAGTAACTCTTAGGGACCATCTCGATCACCATTCTCTAGTACTGGGCTGATGATTCTTAGGGATTGTGTTGATCATCATTCTCTGATGCACTGAAGAATATAGGGACTGTCTCAGTCATCATTCACTGATGCCTTTATTTTCTTAGGGACCATATCAATCATCATTCTCTGATGCACTGGTTACTATTAGGGAGCGTCTCAGTCATCATTCACTGGTGCCCTGATGACTCTTTGGACCATCTCAATCATAATTCTCTGATGGACTGGTGACTATTAGGGACCGTCTCAGTCATCATTCACTGGTGCTCTGATGACTCTTAGGGACCATCTCAATCATAATTCTCTGATGGACTGGTGACTATTAGGGACCATCTCAGTCATCATTCACTGGTGCCCCCCCCCCCTCTCACTGTTTTGCTCTCTCTCTCTTCAGTCATGTTCATACAATTTACTCACTTTTGTTGTGGATCCACCACCTCTCTCTCTCTCTCTCTCTCTCTCTCTCTCCCTCTCCTCTCTGTTTTATGTGCACCCAACCAATCGTGATAAGATGGATAGAAGTCTCTATTTTTCCAATCTTCAGCATATGCTATGCTAACTTCAACAAGAGTTATAATGTTTGTACTTAACTTGATGACCTGGTAGAACTGACCAGTATGATGCTGCTAGCGGGAAACATGCTATTTGCCTTCTTCTAAAGCCCACTTGTAGGTTTTACGTCTTATTTGTGTGAGATGGATGTTAATTGCTCTTCGTTTGGCAACCAAGATGCGTGATATTTATGAAGAAAGAATTCATATTCCTGCTTATGTATAATATATATATATATATATATATATATATATATATATATATATATATATATATATATATATATATATATATATATATATATATATATATATATATATATATATATATTATAATGATATAAGTAGTTTAATGCATTTCAAAAATATCACAAAACCAGCTAAACCTATGAAATGGAATCAATGTGTGTGCACACAACATGCAGTGTTTGCATAAGGAACACCAGCAGGGTATGAACCTGCCACACACAACACTGAACCGATGTTACCCTAAACTGTGCAAGGGAACAAAATGGCATAGAGAAACATTTGACAGTGCTTTTGCGTTAAAACACAGTATTCTAACTGCAACCATTCACAACTGTATTGTTAGAAAATGAATATACATGGTCTGATAGGAATACATAATTAACAGTACACGATCTGTAAAAGCATGCACAAACTGATTTTTCTGGACAAGACTGCTAATTGTGGTTTTGAGCACTTCATATCGCGGCACTAAGGCTGCCCAACAGCCAATTTCAAAGAATGTTTTTGCCAGAAAAATTACAAAACGAGTATAAGTATGTCCTACAAGCATGAACGTTTAGTGACGGTTATTAAACCAGAACATGTTGCATCGTCTAACAATATCCAACATATTCTCCAGATCGTTATCTTCACTAAATTTTCGTTAGGTGTGGGAGCGTGTGTATGTGCAGTCTATTTGTCTATGTGTGTCTAATAATTATGAATGTATGCACAATCCTACGTTTTATATAATAAAAAGGAAAATGTGTAAGTTCAAGATATGTTCGATAATGTCATAATTTTTTAATAGTTGTTTTATTGATGCAGGTACTTTATCACGTGTTGTGTACACGTATGAAATTGTGATGATGTATGTAAGCGATTATACTGATTGGGTAGTAGTATTTCTATTTACTATGTTTCTTAAGTTTTAAGAAAAATATTAATTTAACATGAATGAATATTTCATGGAAAAGAGTATAACCAAAGGTTAAACATAACATATACATGTATAAATACACGCAAACAAATGTTAATAAGTATCTTAACATTGAATGATCCCAGTTATTTATACATACATTGAACGTATTATTGTTAACATATCATAGTTGCATTTATTTAGTTATTAACGATTAAAGACATAGCAGTATATTAAATAGTAAAAATGATTGCATCTGTGCTATTTACTATGAGTAAAATAGTTATGATTTAATGCATGCTATTAACTCTTTCACAATTTAAAATAGTTCCAGCATTTGTGTAACTTTCAATAATATAGTTTTCCGTACGTGCAAAAAATTAACTAAAGCTTGTCGTGAAGCTGAGATGTTCTGGACGATTAAAACAAAACAAAATGTGTTTTATAGTTAAACATTAAAAGCGTTGAATTTAGTTTGTTTTTAATACCTTAAAAATAACAGTCAATGTCAATGTTTTAAAGTAAAACTTTGAAAAAGAAATAAAAAGAGAGAATGAGGAAGTGGGAGACACTGGGTATATAGCCTGTAGTACAATCTAATGTAACTAGTTCGGCCAGAGATACCTCATCGGTTGCTCCTCATAACGTTCCCTGGCACGGTTGGTCACAATCCTTACTCCCTCACAACTGACCGACTTCCGCCGGAAGTGTTCCTATGGGAGGGAAATTACCTGGCCCAAACCCCGGTTCGCCACACCGGTTGTGACCTCCATAGGATGAGCGTCACTGGTAACCCCTTCCGCCACGTGCGGTCGGAACACTCAGTTGCAATGAAGGTAGCCATTTTACTTGCTTATAAAGCAATGTCTAGCCCTAGCTGGCGAAATTGTGGTGTCAACTTGTAAAACACGTAAGTTGATACATATGACGTTATTTATGTTGTAGCATTACATTACAATTTCGCTTATAAGTCATGCTATATCATATGATACATCAAACATGTTAACATGCATAACTATAATTATTAATGTTGACTGATGCAAATTCATGGTTCGGAAGCGGAAGCGGAAGCGGAAGCGGACGTTTGGCAACAATATGGCGCACACATCGCCATCGTTGTGTCCTTCATAAAATTAAACAAGACATTATTTTTAAATGCAGATATATAATACAGGACATCCTACAGTGAATAATATAACTCGCATTGATATACGAGAATTCATAATTTAAGATAATAAACCGAGGTGGATTAAAACATTAGTTATTTGTTATTTTATTGTATAAATAAATACAATGCTTACTTATGATTTATATCGACGCAAATCAGCAAGTGGATCCATTCATTACATATCAAATATGTTGCCAAATAATATTTTGAATAATGAGAAATGGATTATCTGTGTAATTATATTCACAGTAGAACGACGCTAACAGTTATGTATAATGATGATGATGTTTGTCTTCCGTAATGCCTTGCAGGTTTGACTATGCAAGTTAGCAATACAGAATGTCGACACTGTACCACATGGCAATATATGTAGTGTACTACCAACAGTTGCCGTTCTAAATAACACAACAAGATTACATACATAGCCTACCTTAAAGCAATTGTCTGTAGCAATCTTTTTCGGCATCTACTTGTATATCCCAATGTCTGATGATTGCCAAACTGCAATATATGCAGCTCATTCAAAACCACATGTCAAACCACGTAGAGCGTCACATTGTGTGCCGAATAGCATGCGATACGCTGCACCCGATCGCACACGAAAACATCCATAAACACGTGACGTTGGTCTTGTACTGAAAACCGGGAGAACTGCATTTCGACTACAAATGCATTTCGACAAATTCATGCTTTCGATCGAACGCTTAAGTCATTTGTTTGTAGCAGCTGTCATGTTCAACGCGAAAGAGGCTGCTAATTATACGTTGTCAATCAGTGCGTTCTTGCGCGGGACCAAGAGCATACCATTGTCGGAGGCCGCACGTCAGTCTAAGAATGTTCACGGCAGTGAAGCATTGCATTGTCTGTGTTAAACTGACAATGAAACATGACAGGTAATACACACGGACAAAACAAGTTTGCCTTGAATAGCACAAGTAGCTTCGCTCTTCTTGTCGAATGTGCAATTACCCATGACCGTATCGAATTGCGGCTTAATTAGAATGACGGGAGGGTTGAAAAGGATTGGTGGATGAAAGTATGGAGGAAGAGGGGTGTAGAGGAACAGTGAGAAGGGAAATAGTAGAGGTTAAAGAAAGTGAGGGAGTGGGAGAAGGAGAGGGCGAGGGGCCGCCAAGCAGGGAGGAAGGGAGAAAATGTTGAGTAATTTTAAAGGAAGGGATGGGAGAGGTAAATCAGAAGGGAGACAGATAAAGTGAGACAACCTCACAAACTTGTTCACTCTAACACATTGTGCATCAGAACGAAAAAGGATTGCTTGCAGCTCTACTCATTTGTGTGTTTCATTCATCTATTTGCTAAAAATGGACACTGGACGGTTTAAATAATAATTATAATAAAGGTTTTATATAGCGAATGTTCACAGGTAATTCAATCCACAGTCGAGGTGCTGCTGCGCCAAATCACCAATACACTTCATTATAATGGTATTCTATATACGAGATTAGATAGATGGGTGATATTAGCACTAACAAACATTATTCTGATGATGCAGTGAGGGGGTGGAGGGAGGGAAGGAGAGGGATGAAGGCAGGAGAGGGAGAGAGGGGAGACTGAGGGGAGAGATTAACGGGAGAAAAAAGAGAGCGTGCTTTTATGTGTAAGAGATTGTGTTGTATGGATATATGTTGTCATCGTCACATTTCTTTTTGTATTAATCGGCACCCTCCTTCCGATGAAGACTTTATATTATCATAGACATTACTGATAAAATCAAGTTTCTTACTGCTTTTAGAGCAAAAATATAGTATATTTAAAGATAACTTCCAACAATCATCAAGTGTGTGCGCAGCGTACTCTAACGTTATCACGTCACGTAGCCTCTTGCCTGTCACCGGTGTGTCCATAAAAGATGGGGTCACTTTGATATAGCAGATATGACGCCGCCCATACGTTACCATTATAAATACTGTTGGCAAAGGTTATGCTTGACGAAGGTCACGTGCAGCAATTGATTGTCACGTACACAAACCGCAACGTAACGATTTAGTAAATTAATTTGGGTTTTATCTATTTTAATACACCATTACTAATTCAAAAACGTAAAATTAAAATATTTAAGAAACGCATAATGTTTCAGTCAGCGTCTGATATAACACTAGATCGAAGGAATCATAGACCTATATTCCAAAGAGTAATACAGACACAGAAAAAAATACCTACTCCCAATATTTGTATTTACTATTGGGATAAAATGTAAAACAGAACCAGATAATCGATGCTGGGTAGGTTTTCTAATAAGAGTAAGCAATGAATGTAAATACGACACATACACACACAAACACACACACACACACACGCACGCACGCACGCACGCACGCACGCACGCACTCCCACATACTCATACGCATACACCCATGCACACACACCCACATACACGCGCGCACACACCCACATTCACACACATCCACATCCCCGCATACCCATGCACACGCGCACGCACACACGCACACACCAACACGCATACACCCATCCACACACACCCACATACATACGCGCGCGCGCACACGCCCACATACACACACCCACATCCCCGGACACCCGTGCACACGCGCACGTGCCCGCAAATACACGCACACGCACACGCACACGCACACGCACACGCACACGCACACGCACACGCACACGCACACGCACACGCACACACACACACACACACACACACACACATAGTGATGGAAAGTAATGTAAGCTTTGTGAAACTTGTCACAGCCGGGCAATTCGTACGGTTTATCGTGTAGGCTTGTTTGGAAAGATAAACAAGCATTGGTGAAGTGCGAGTAGAGATGCTGGCGGTGGCGGTGGCTGAGCGAGTTGGAAAAAGATCGAAAAAACAAATTAATGAACACCTGCAAGAGAGACGGGAAGTTCACAGAGGAATAAAGAACGGGGATAAGTGTCCGAATATAGAAAAGAAAGGGAGATGTGCATGATCCGGGAAAACATTGAGGCACTACGTTACTAAGCTATATGTTGAAGTCGCTGGAAAGAATCTGGATTGCAGAATAAGAGCAATACTGTAAGGGTAAATCGGTGAAGAACAGTTGGAATTTAGAGAAGGATTGCTCAAAGTGCTTTACAGTTTACTTCCCTGGCAGTCCTATTCAATCAGAGACTGACACATCTTTGGGAAGCATGCAGCCATATGCAGCAAATAATGCGCGAAGGCTACTCGCACACATATCAATCACTTGTCTATTGCCAGGTATACATTTATACAGCTGGGCGAACGTGAGCAATGTAGAATGAAATAAATTGCCCAATGTTTTAACACCGCAGCACAGGATTCCAACCCGGGTCCCCTTAGTTGAATCTGATGGTCAAAAATGAACTAGTCATCCCCCCCCCCCCCCCAGAAATACGGCGTTTATACAGGTACAAAAGAAGCCGATAAAAAGACCGGGGAAAGTTATTTCTAATTTCGAAAAAATTGTGAACTATATAGCAGGATGGAATTATCATTTGGGGGAAAGTATCACCATGCAATCTGTGCTGTGTAGCTCCATTTGGCACATAGGGAGTCTTAACTCAGTACCAAAGAAGGTGGTGAAAAATTGGCATTTCCATATCTTTGGAACAGTAAACCCGAAACTTTGAAAATAAAATCACTATTAAACACATTTGCGGACGGAGGTCTTAATATTGTAGATCTTAGAACTAAAATAGAATCTCTATTTGTCAAAAAAAGTTCTGCAATTAATTAAGAGCATAACGCAAGGTGGACCTTCTTAGCAGTGTATTGCCTGGGTATACATCTCAAAGAGCATCTAGTTCTATTCCGTCTTTACCCACCTTAAATGTCATGGAGCTGGTTCACGTCCGGGTAATCTATTTGAAGAGACAAGCCATCAATCAATGCCATTTTGACGACTTTCAATGTTATTAGTAAGATCATTTCTTTCCAATTAAACCATTACGTGGAACTGTATCAGCTGAGAACATGTTCAATGCGATTCTTTTTAGTTTGACTTGCTCGGCGCAACATATTCGCCATATCCCATAATCGTTCGACGGACAGCCACGCGTGCTCGGACAGCCAGTCGCTGCCACGCCCCACGAACGTCGCCCGGTACAAAATTACGCAACAGGTACGGGAGCGGCAGCGACCGGTGTCGCTTCGATCAGCGCAGAAACGTGTCTCGTGTTTCGGCCGGCCGCATCTATTTACACCTCGAAGTGCTGACCCAGGGAATATCATCGGACAACAGGGTCGTATATATATATAAATATAATAATAATAATAATAATACTTATTATTTATAAAGCGCAATATTCAAATATGCTCAAAGCGCTGTACAATAAAATATAAAGCTATTCATTATGTACTAAAACTAATATTAATAATAATAAATACAACTGTAAAATTTACTTTCAGATAAAAAAGAAAAAAAAAATTAGAAACGTTAACTTATTCATAATAAAACTGTTAATTAAATATCATATATAATTAACGACGATGAGTAAAATAAATAAACCAATAAATAAATAAAACTAATAATACGCTATTTACATGCAAAACACATACTAAACGATGGGATATATAAATTTCAATCAAAAAAATAAGATAAGATAAAATATTTGAAACAAATTTTCTAAAATGTCATTGAATATTTAAAATGTCAGCAGTAATATGTTTTGAAAATGTGCGTTTTCAGTGCCTTTCTGAAAGCCGACAAAGTTCTGCAGCACTTGATGTCAATGGGCAATGCGTTCCATAGGCGAAGTCCCACCACACGAAAACACCGGTCACCAAAACTGGTCAGCTTCGTACGCGGAATAACGAGGAAATGTTGTTCAGATGAACGCGTGCGTCCTGGACTCTGTCTCTTTAGTAGGTTTGCCAGATATACGGGAGCCGTCCCATTCAGACATCGGTACACATGGAGAAGTATTTTATACTCGATGCGGCGAAATATAGTATACAAAGAAACAGAACTAATAATACCGCTTTATAAAACAATAGTTAGGCCTCATTTAGAATATTGTATACAAGCATGGAGGCCATATCGCAAGAAGGATATTGATATGCTAGAAAGAGTACAAAGGAGAGCAACAAAAATGATACCAAAACTCAGGAATATTAGTTATGAAATGCGTCTAATAGAATGTGGTCTAACAACACTAGAAACCAGAAGATTGAGAGGAGATCAGATTGAGGTTTTTAAAATATTGAATGGGTATGAAAATATTGACAGAAATATTTTTTTCACGGTCAAGGAAGAGAGAAGGACTAGAGGACATGGAGTTGCATTAGCAAAGAAGCAGTGTAGACTAGATATTAGAAAATTTTCATTTTCCCAAAGAATAGTAAACGAATGGAACAAATTATCAGCTGATTGTGTAGGTGCTAGAAGTGTTAATATGTTTAAAAATAAAATTGACATATACCTAAGACGGGCAGGGTATACTTAGATAGATAGGTTGGACTCTCGATAAGCCAAACGGCTTCCTTGTCCACCTGCCATCTAGAGTTGATTCTCTAGGTGGCAATCTTGTTAAACTTGGTGGCGACCGGACAAGTACGATCGGAACCACTCAAGCGCAGCGCCCGTGACCCCGAATCTGTGAAAGAGTCTGCTCAGAAGAATGGCATGGTCGATGGTCTCGAAAGCGGCTGTCAAGTCAAGCATGACCAACACAACGACACAACCACGATCGACTGCACATAGAATGTCATTGTGGACCTTAATCAGCGCCGTCTCGGTAGAGTGATCTTGCCGGTATGCGGACTGAAACTGGTCGTGTAAGTCGGTTTCTTGCAAGTAGACAGTCAGCTGTTTTGCAACAACACGCTCGATTACTTTAGAAATAAATGGCAGATTTGATATAGGCCGATAGTTTAGTAGTGACTCCGGATTTAGTCCAGTCTTCTTGAGTAGTGGCGATATGTAGCTGGTCTTGTATTTTTCCGGCATGACGGACGATTGCAGTGATGTCACAACGATGTGCGACACAATAGGAAGAAGTTCATTGATCGTGTCTTTAACCAGCCATGTAGGAGCTGGGTCAAGGTTGCATGATTTTGGTGGAGCATCCATGACAATAGTCTTGATTTCGTCTGGTGTTGGTAGGGCGAAGGAAGACAGTTTCGATGTGCAGCAGTTGTTGATATATACGTGTTTCTCACCATTTGTTACGTCGGAACTGAGAGACAACTCACGACATATGTTGCTGATCTTTTCGGAAAAACCCAGCAAACAAGGAACCATTTCTGAACCAGTTGACACGTGTCATACTGGTTCATAATTGGTACCGCTCCACCAGTACGTGTTTTCATGTGTATTCACGTGAATACACGTGTTCTGTCTGTTGTC
The DNA here is from genome assembly GCA_964017155.1 of Oasisia sp. SBJ-2009. Taxonomy (NCBI): domain Eukaryota; kingdom Metazoa; phylum Annelida; class Polychaeta; order Sabellida; family Siboglinidae; genus Oasisia; species Oasisia sp. SBJ-2009. The sequence goes on from OZ024867.1 coordinate 38,320,501, forward strand.
ACGAGTTTGACACGTGTCGTACTGGGTCAGAACTGGTACGGTTTCACTGGTACGTGTCTTCACGTGAATTCACGTGATCTGTCACGTGTTTAACTGGGGAAACTGGTACGGTTCTATCCGTACGAGTATTCACGCGAATTCACGTGTTCATACACGTGTCTAACTGGGGAAACTGGTACGGTTCTAGCGGTACGAGTATTCACGCGAATTCACGTGTTCATACACGTGTCTAACTGGGGAAACTGGTACGGTTCTAGCGGTACGAGTATTCACGCGAATTCACGTGTTCATACACGTGTCTAACTGGGGAAACTGGTACGGTTCTAGCGGTACGAGTATTCACGCGAATTCACGTGTTCATACACGTGTCTAACTGGGGAAACTGGTACGGTTTTAGTGGTACGAGTATTCACGCGAATTCACGTGTTCATACACGTGTCTAACTGGGGAAACTGGTACGGTTCTAGCGGTACGACTATTCACGTCAATTCACGAGTTCATTCACGTGTCTAACTGGGGAAACTGGTACGGTTCTAGCGGAACGAGTATTCACGTTAATTCACGTGTTCATTCACGTGTCTAACTAGGGAAACTGGCACGGTTCTAGCGGTACGAGTATTCACGCGAATTCACGTGTTCATTCACGTGTCTAACTGGGGAAACTGGTACGGTTCTAGCGGTACGAGTATTCACGTTAATTCACGAGTTCATTCACGTGTCTGACTGGGGGAACTGGTACGCTTCTAGCGGTACGAGTATTCACGTTAATTCACGTGTCTGACTGGGGGAACTGGTACGCTTCTAGCGGTACGAGTATTCACGTTAATTCACGTGTTCATTCACGTGTCTAACTGGGGGAACTAGTACGGTTCTAGCGGTACGAATATTCACGTTAATTCACGTGTTCATTCACGTGTGTGACTGCGGAAACTGGTACGGTTCTAGCGGTACGAGTATTCATGTTAATTCACGAGTTCATTCACGTGTCTAACTGGGGAAACTGGTACGGTTCTAGCGGTACGAGTATTCACGTTAATTCACGAGTTCATTCACGTGTCTAACTCGGGAAATTAGTACGGTTCTAGCGGTACGAGTATTCACGCGAATTCACGTGTTCAGTCACGTGTCTAACTGGGGAAACTGGTACGGTTCTAGCGGTACGAGTATTCACGTTAATTCACGAGTTCATTCACGTGTCTAACTCGGGAAATGAGTACGGTTCTAGCGGTACGAGTATTCACGCGAATTCACGTGTTCATTCACGTGTCTAACTGGGGAAAGTGGTACGCTTCTAGCGGTACGAGTATTCACGGGTTTATTCACGTGTGTGACTTAGGAAACTTGTACGGTTCTAGCGGTACGAGTATTCACGTTAATTCACGGGTTCATTCACGTGTGTGACTGGGGAAACTGGTACGGTTCTAGCGGTACGAGTATTCACGTTAATTCACGAGTTCATTCACGTGTCTAACTGGGGGAACTGGTACGCTTCTAGCGGTACGAGTATTCACGCGAATTCACGTGTTCATACACGTGTCTAACTGGGGACATTGGTACGGTTCTAGCGGTACGAGTTTTCACGTTAATTCACGAGTTCATTCACGTGTCTAACTGGGGAAACTGGTACGGTTCTAGCGGTACGAGTAACAAAGGTTCGGCAAGCGCATTTTTTTTAAACGAAAGTTGCGGTTTTGGGTTCATTTGCGCATCATATGTACCCCTAGATGATGCTCTTGATAGGTTCAGGATTTTTGAGCCAGACAATCATGTATTAATATGTGCAGGAGAGAGAGAAGACGTGAACAGACAACCGAGGTATCGTTCGCTGCTGCTTAAAAGATGGTTCCAATATCTCTCTTCAACTTCACTGCCATGCTTCTCTGCACGAAAACACGATTACCACAGGGGGACGAAGAGGCTCACAGCTCAGGACGGATATCAGTTGATGAACCAACACAAAATAAAAACTCATAGTGTTCCAGCAACTCATACAACATGTTTAAGGAATAATCACCCCTTTGGGCATTGCCACTGCATATCATGTGTAAAACCAGACACGGAGCAATTAAAGCATTGATCACATTGAATAAAAGGCTTGGTACAGGAATCAATTATAACACTCTTAAACGTCAGCTAACGTCACAATGTGCCACCATCATGCAACAGATAGAGCAAGACATTCCGGAGAACAAAAAATATGTCTCACAATCAACGTATCTTTGCAATGGACAAACTGGATAGATAAAGGAAGACATTAGAAGGCGGTACCTTCAATGCAACAACTGCAATCATTGTCGATAATATCGGCAATGTGACGTCTTGTGAGGATGCCAGACGATTTAAGGATGTGAGTATTCCAATCGTAACATCATGTAGAAGGAAAACACTGTCATTTCTAACACAGCCATTCCGGTGTGTTACATTTCTGCCAGATATAGATCTCACCAACATCTAGATGGTTGGGACGTTAGATATAGTTCAACTGTCAACCTTCCAGTAAGTAATTATTTTAACAATGTTTCGTACCTTCAAACAGATGAACAAACATAACTGTCGTGCTGTTTGTGCCTGGTTTGCTTCAACTTCTCAACGATAAATAGATTCATGGGGAAATCATTGTTCCTTGTTATGGTTACGAGCGAGACATGATTGTTTACGCACTAGCTATGTAACATAGGCCTAATGATGAAAGTATTGTCATTGTGGATTGTTAATCTGGAAATACATTTATACAAGTTACTCATACACGAGTGCTGTATCAAAGCAATGTACTTCATATATTAAATTTTTGTTAAAACAGTTATTAAATGTACACACAACGAATTTCGTGTTTTTTGATTGGTGGTTCTGTTTTTGGGAGTAGGGTAGGGGAAGGGAATCACGTGTATTTCCGTTCAGCAGTTGTGTATTCTAATATATTATGTTTCCTACATATTAAATACACAGAAGAAACTAATGTACAAATGTAACGCCGGCAAATAATGTAAACAAAGAAATATGTTGCACGCACGCACGCGCACAAGCACGCACGCACGAACACACACACATTAATACTGATAAAACGTATCGAATTATTACTGGTACAAAGCAGCAAAGAAAGGAGAACACAACCCAAGTCCTGCGATGTTGCTCAGTGAGGAAAACTATCATATCACAACAATCTCTCCCTATATGCATTATCCAACTTAGTGGATCGAATGACATGCTCTTGTCATGATTGCAGTGGTAAGTTTATTGCTTTTGCGACTCCTGCTGACATCAATGCGTGCGTTTAATTTGCGTTCTCCCAGGAGGGTGCTTTTCACAGCTGCAGTGGAGGATAATTACCCTCACAAATGGGCAGTGTGTAGATTGTTTCAGGCGTGTGCTGTTCAGTAGTTTAGTTTGACTTTGATTATAAAACAAGTTGCATGTTACAAATCAACCTTCAGCAATTTAAGTGTTTTAGAGAACACAAATTCAATTCACTTTCACCTCTTTGAAATACAGTTTTATGTTATTTAAAGCTGGGCGACCAGCTAGAAAGTTCTACTTCTGTGACATTACATTACGCTTGGATTAAATTATTTCATGTATACTACACATATAAATCGAATGCCTTTCAGTAGTAATAAGCCATATTATCACAGCAACACATTAAATACACCATATGTACAATATATATACATACATACATACATACATACATACATACATACATACATACATACAACGATCAAAAGACACCTGAAGCTAGGCTACACACAGCGCTATACCACATCTAAAGTGCCCGTATAAGGCGGGTGGCCTCTGGGTAGGGTAACCGTCGATGAATGTAGCATGAAACAAGAAAACATACGAACAGTAAACATCATTTTATTTACGAAGAACAAAGACATCAAGAGTGGTCTGGCGTTATCTGTCAATAGCCTTGCTGCCGACCTGCTGTATCAACTCTCTGAGTCAACAGCGCCATCGGAGAAGGGTAATTTGTGGCCACGGCGCAGTCCAACAACTCGGTGCAATTCTGGCCGGTGGCCGCATTAACCGGGGGTCCGCTAGTTAGGTGTAGTTTTAAATTACAAAACATCAACATTAAAAACAATGTTTACCTGATCTTCTGCATCTGACTTGTAGACAGACATCTGACACGTTCATGTCCTGATTGTGCCAGAGCAGCAGGGGTTCTCATTAGTCACAGTCCACGCAGAGGCATATATGCTGTTTGATAAGTCGACAATGCCAGCCGGCTGGTGCAATAAACAGGCCCAGTGTGAGACAACTCGGCCCCCTCCTAGAGACAACTCGGCCCGTGTATTTGTATAAGTATCATAGCGAACTATTATTGACATTGGGAAGGGTTTTTAGGAGGAAATTAACCTACCTAAAGAACGGTCAATAAAAAAATAAAAAAAGATAGTATGACAAGAGGCCCTAGCTGCATTAGTCAAGACATATCGTCCAAGATAGGCCATGTCGTTATGCAGCAAAGGTTTGGCAGTAAATATAATTTTGTATATCCTTCAAAAATATGAATATATGCAAAACTAATTTAATACCTATCGCAATAATTGTGATGAATATAATTTGTAGATAATTTGGGCGAGTTTAGATGTGTTTATATTTATTAAATGTTTCCAATATATTCTGTGCGCCACTGTAATCCGATTGTCCCGCGGTCCGCCATAGGGCCTACTAAAACACAGCTAAGGGTGTACCTACATAATATTCTCTGAAAATAAGTGTTTTTAAAAACAAATATGAAAAAAACTAATCTTTAGAAGAAACAGTTCGAACACCCAAAGAAATTCCAGTTTGTGAAAATATATTAAATACAATATTAGCATATATTTTGTAAGAAAACTACACCAAAGCCTTTTTCTCGCATAGTTAAATTTGGATTGAACTGTCAATGAACTCCAGGGTCCTTAAATTTAGCCTAGCCTAATGATACCCATGGAGAGGCTTCAGTGATTACATCCCTAGTGACACCATCTGCTAGTCATTTAAGAGCAGGCCAGGAACACTGAAGGTGACCTGTTTCCCTGCCTCTCGACAACATTGACAGTTACAAGGACTTAGAGAGTAGCACAGCTACTCAAGTGGAGAAGGTACGTTTATTTAATCATTTATTTTGTGGTAAACCTTTGTACATTTCTAGCTTAACAAAGATATATTTGTGGCATGAATTTATTATATATATATATATTATATATATATATATATATATATATATATATATATATATATATATATATATACATATACATATATATATGTGTGTGTGTGTGTGTGTGTGTGTGTGTGTGTGTGTGTGTGTGTGTGTGTGTGTGTGTGTGTGTGTGTGTGTGTGTGTGTGTGTGTGTGTGTGTGTGTGTGTGTGTATTATTTGCACAATAACTTTACCATATAAAGTAAAGACAAACCGTTGCCAATTACACAAAGGTAAATTAGAATATATGAGGGTATAGGCAAGTAATCTTAAATCATGTTATAGGATTTATTATTGTGTTTCTATTAAGAACAGGCTCACAGCTCCAGGACACAGATGAGCGGACACCTTTGCGATGGAGGCAAGCTGCACGACCTAATGCAACCCCCGAAGGAATAGCCTATATACATCAGTAATAATAAGTATATTTTTGTTATTTTCTTAAGTATGTAGTCATTTTTATGGAGTCGCGTGTGGCTGAAATCACCTGAAGTTATATAGGGATGTGCCAGGCGCGCGAGGATGATAATATTATGTAGTACGTGCATGCTATTTAATTATAATTTATGTAAAATCTGTTTTTAATGCGCACATGCTATATTTGGACCTGATAATTATGATGGATGATGTTTTGCCTTCTCTTCGTTTAGGTAAATTTTCTGACTGTGCAGCCAGGCACCAGTACGAAAAGCAGGAATATCGTGAGAACGATGTTTGAAAAACTGGCTGTGCTGCAGGTCCTGAATTTATTTAGTGCTCGTGGCCAGTCACGCCGGGTCATCCTGAATGGCGTCACAACGAATAAAACAAAACGATGCTTCGTGTCGCTGACGCTGTACACATGTATAACGAGTGAGTATGCATAGTGTGTTTATATAAACGGATACTGGATCAGGTCATAAGTAAACATTATGCGAATAGAAATACATGGGCTTGAGTGCAATACATAAAATACCATTACAGCAATTATGGGGTACAAATAAAAGAATAAATAAGTGGGTAATACAAATAAATAAATTAAATAAATGAATAAATAAGTCGTGATATTTTCTGAATATGTTATTAAATTAATTATTAAAAATAGGGTATAAATACACTACAAATATCATATGTACAATTATGAGTTTTATCCAATAGTTATAACATTCACATAAATATAAGTTTTGTAAAAACTAATAAAAACCGATAGCAACAATCTCCATGTATGTGCACATTTAATATGGAAATTGTAGGTACAGTTTTCTGTATTGATACATTCTTCACGTGACGTATTTACCCCATACTAAATATCTCCCCAGGGATTCAACGTGTTGCTCAGGGAACTGAACTCTCACACAGCCTGAAATAAAAAATCTTAAATAAATGTGTAAACTATTTCAATGTCCACGCCATGCTCATCAAGATCAGCGGCTCTACAGAATGGTTGGAAGAGTGGTTATATGTGATTCTTGAAGCTCGTGGGTTCTGTCGCGAGTGGAGGAGGTGTATGCACTGTACATATCGGTGGTACGGCGAAATCAGTTTAGAGCTTACTTCAGCTAACTTCATACAAAGCGTAAGAAATCTGTCGAGGGACTTGAACATAGTGGCATGCTTGGGGGGCGGGGGGGCATTTCAACCACGCCTACGTGTTTAGCATAACATTGAAAGTGATTCTTCCAATCTGTAATGCAACTTTGTTCTTCTGTTATAGGAGTCGGCCGACGGCTCGACATAGCCAGTGGGGATTTGTTCAGAGACACAGCAGAAGTACTGAAGTCTTATTCAAAAAGGAAAGACGTTAAGGTAGATACACAATAGACATCTTAGAGACATAATATGAATTCCTCAATACATGTTTCAGCTATACCTATCTCAAATTTAGCTAATAACCCATAGTTAATCGTATATCAAAAGTGGTGTGTGTGTGCGCGCGCGTGTGTGTATATGGATATGTGTGTGTATCTTTTTTTATTCTGGGTAAATACAAATAAGCCTTGCTGTGTTAATTCCCAATTGAACATACGCCAGATTTTAATTAAAAATTAATTAATTGAAAGTTCACCAAATGGTACGATTTATGGCTAGAATTGTCAAAGAAATGCGTGATTCATCATATCAGACAGAAATTTTAGTTTCCCAAATGACTAAATACATTATTTGAACGTATATGTTACTTGCAGGTGGCAGCGGACTTGCAAGGTGGTGACGAACTCGACCTAGGCCATGACGTAGTTGTCGACAGTGATGCGAGCGGCGAATAATATGGCTACACCCCTTCTGGACTTCCCCTACTGTTAGTGTAGATGAGAGTTGATGGCAGCCTGGTTGTTAGGTGCATGTTTTAAAGTTATTTGTAGACTATTTTAGTTGGCTAGGCACACTGAGGACGTGATGTTTAACTATTATAAGCTATTCTTTGCTTTAAATAAAAATTGTTGTGTCCAACGAGTTGGTCTGTCTTAATCTATACTAGGTATCAGTTGACTTCTGCGTCGGACCGTGTCTACACACCAAATGTGTTCATAGAATCCTGTGAATTCACGTACGACAATCGGGTGAATACACGTACAGAAACACGTGATTTTAGTGACGTAATCACGTGTCGATACACCAAATGTGTTCATAGAATCCCGTGAATTCACGTACGACAATCAGGTGAATACACGTACAGAAAACACGTGATTCTCACGAATGGAAAAACTCGTGATTTCACGAGCAGTAAACACGTGTCGACACACCAAATTTGTCGACAGAATCCCGTGAATTCACGTACGGCAATCAGGTGAATACACGTGCAGAAAACACGTGTTTTTCACGAATGGAAAAACTCGTGATTTCACGAGCAGTAAACACGTGTCGACACACCAAATTTGTCGACAGAATCCCGTGAATTCACGTACGGCAATCAGGTGAATACACGTGCAGAAAACACGTGTTTTTCACGAATGGAAAAACTCGTGATTTCACGAGCAGTAAACACGTGTCGACACACCAAATTTGTCGACAGAATCCCGTGAATTCACGTACGGCAATCAGGTGAATACACGTGCAGAAAACACGTGTTTTTCACGAATGGAAAAACTCGTGATTTCACGAGCAGTAAACACGTGTCGACACACCAAATTTGTCGACAGAATCCCGTGAATTCACGTACCGAAAACACGTGAATTGAACCAGTTGAACTCGTGAATTCACTTACTGAACACGTGAAATCACGGGTCGTTGTTTGCTGGGAATGGCTGGAAAACAGACCCGACATTTCAGCTTCGGACGTGTGCGTAGGGAGTATAGTTCCTACTTTGCGATGAAGCAGGCAATTTACAATTCGATAAAGTTGTTGTTGATTCTTGCCTGTGTCACGGATTTTGCTGGAATAGTAGGCACATTTTGTTTTAGTAAGTAATGCATTGACTCTCTTGCACTGGTCAGCGTACAATTGTCTGTTTACCTCTAGTCTGGATTTTCTCCAGGATCTTTCTCTCTGGCGTTTCTATATACAGCGCGATGTATACATATTGAACTTTGCAGTTACTTTATACACTCTGCAACTTGACGCATATACAGTAGTCGCCTTCTTATACAGCCCCCTCGCCACCGGTCACCCGGATTATACGGCCACATTTTCATTGCAATAGCATTTTTTAATACAAACTCCTCTCACCAGCGGCCACCCGGCTAACGTTTGCAATGATCAGGGTTGGATGACGAATCTTCACCTCTTCAGCCAATCGCAAATCAACAACTGCAATCTTTAACAAGTCAAAAGCTAATCAAGAAGGCCTAACATACACACTCGTCGTTCTTGGCAAAACATCACATATACGGTATTGTTGCAATGTTAGATGTCTCGGATGTTGACAACGTATATGTGTAGTAGCGGCCAGTTTACCTTGAAACGGGCAATTATCGATGGTTCCCCTCATCAGATGCAATCTGCCTTACAAGGTTACTTTGGGTTTGCTGAAGGGTTGGCCATATAAGAAGTGGACTACATACTTACAATTTACAAGTAACTTTCACTTGAAATTGTGTGGACTGAGCCGAAGCGTCTTCACGACGCGAAATCGGAATGGCGAGGAAGGGTAACAATTGCGGGGTATTGTAAAAGAAAATTGCGGCGATGTTTACATTTTCGCTGTCGGCCCTTACTCATATCGGAAGACAAGACGGGTAGTGGGAATTGCTATTGAAATATGATCGCGATGACGTTCACAACTACAAGAATTGTATGTTGAGCATTCTCAGTGGCCGCACAACCGATGTGGAATTCGCTTCCTGCCAGTGTTAAAGTAGAAGTTAATAATAGTTTCATTCCGCCGACGTCTTAAAACCTATCTCATTAATGCATGCCTATCCTCCTTTGCCTCCTAGCTTCTTCAACCATCCATCCACTGACAACTCACGCATTGTTTTACGATTACGAATTTGCTTAATCCCTTGGTTTTGTCGCGCCACTGAGCTTGATGTTCGAGGAAATTGGCGTAAATGAAGTCATTATTATTATCTATGCGGAGGGGGTGTCACTTCAGATTCAAAACGCGTGAGGGCGGGGTTTTCTAAACCAGACATGGTACGCCTGCATTTCAAAGGATTAGGGACCCGCTTGTGAAGTAGATATTTATACCCATCCGAACGCTCCGCATATTTCTGCCCATAGTAATTGACGACCATGTCCATTATTGTGTCCATCGTATACTATTGTTTAACCTTCACAAACGAATGCAGTTCTTGTATATTAAACACGTTTAAGACAATTCTCTCAAACGACCCGGGAATATTGTATAAAAACCCGATCTGAACCTTTCTGTCTGTCTGTCTGTCTGTCTGTCTGTCTGTCTGTCCCTGTATCTCTGTTTGTTTGTCTTTCTCTCGCGCTCTCTTCCTCGAGTTCCCGTCGCCTTGACGCAAGCATTGAAGAGCTCGTAGTCCATATCTCGTTGTCAACGTGGATGTTTTCTGCAACAGCAATGCCACAGTTACACTTCCCGGATGGGAATGTGTAATTTGTTTTTTTAGAAATAACTTTTTTCTCGACATTCACCTGCTGTGAGGTCAGTTCATTTGAGCAGTCAGATTTCCATGATTACTGCATGCGTCCTTTTCTATATATTGACGGGTGTCGAATGCTACTTTCACACATACAGGACTTTGGCCATGACCGAGCACGATTTAAGCAGATCTAGGCAGTCGCGCTCAGTCGCATTGAGGTCGGGAACATGATCGTGGTCAGTCGTATGTGATCGTTGGTGATCGTGCGCGGTCTTATGATGATCGTACAGGTGCTTAGATCGTGCTCTAATTTTTGAACATGTTCAAAAATAAGAACACGACCTGAGAAGTCAATTTAGTCATACTCAGGCATATGACTATCGTATGAAGATCGTATGAAGATCGAATATATTCGTGTTGAATCGTATGAAGATCGTGTTCAGTCGTTCAAGGAAGCACGGGAAAGAAGATATACGACTGAACACGATCTTCATACGATTAAAATACGACTGTGTATGACTTTCATACGACCTTCATACGACGATTATACGACTGAACACGACTTCCATAAGACCGTCACATGAGCGAACAACAAGCATGCCGCCTCGTAAACTTTATATAAAACTGCATCCCATTTATATACACATCAGACCACGTCATCAAAGAGTAGTCTTGTACAGTCGTATGACAGTCGTATGCCATTCGTATAGGTCGTATTGATACATTGTAAGGTCTTATGGCCATCGTGTTGACATCGTGATAAGTCATGTCACAGTTGTAACGGGTCGTATACAAGTCGTATTGCCATCGTATAAATAACGTACATCGTCGTAATGCGCCGTATGACTGTCGTATGACGAGCGTATAACAGTCCTTCACTTAACACATATCTGCATATTTGCAACGATGCTGCACGACCAAGCACGACCTTAAGATCGAGTTTGGTCGTGTTGAGGTCCTGTAAAGGTCGTGTATGTGGGAAAGTACCTGGACATAGAGAACAATAGTTCCCACCTTCTAGGTATTTGTTATATAAAACAAAACGTACAACGAAGGTTTCTGCAGTGGCAGTGGCGCCCTAATGCAAAACAATACATAGTCATAGCTCGTTGAAGACCGGGTCATGAATGAAAAGGCAGAGCACTATACAACGATATTTGGCGGCAGACATTTCGTGTCCTATCACTGTGCTAAAGAGATACAGCATCTAACTTTGGGAGCGGTGGTCGCGCGGTAGAGCGCCAGACTGTCAATCGAGGAGACGGTGGTTCAATCCCACCTACCGCCGTTTCGAAACTTAGGCAATTTCGTTCACCCCACATTTGCCTGTGTCTTTCGGAAGATACACTAAAAGCCGGTGGTCCCTTCTATCTGGTGTCTATGCCAGGGGAAGTAAAAGATCCCACACAGGGGGTAAATGTGTAACCTGTAGTGGACTCACTAATTCTTGAGGCCAACTCCTGCCTTAGCCCACATTTGGGCTGCTTGGTGGAAACCACCTATATAAGTGCCACAGAGGGCTGTAGTGGTAGTGTGGTAGTGATGCTATGTCAAGAAATCGACTAAAACAAGAACGCAAATTCTGAAAGGTGAAATTCATTCTTTTATTTTCTCTGACAATAATCAATTGAAATTGACCACATTGGACGGACTGTGTTGATAAAAACTGGCGTAAAACACCAGTAAACAGGTAACATGTACAGCAAATATGTAAAAGCTTAAAGATGCATCAGCAAATTAAAAATATATATAATTTATTTATAATATTACTATAAGTAATGCTATGAACAAAGTATCAGAGTGATAAAAACTCGTTCCTGTAATCATAAAATGTGACTGGAATTGAATCTCAAATAGAGGTTAATACTGTCCAACGTTATAACTAATAACTATGCACTGAAACGGGGGCACTACAAGGTCTTAGAAAGCCACAAAGCGGGGTTTTATGGCGATCCTCAGTTCCCATTTTTTCATGCCAGTGCTTTGCAATCTCCAATAACTGCTATTTTTTAAACTGCCAACGGGAAAGAAGGAATAAAGAACTACGATTTGTACCATCAAAACAATCCCTATCACTGAAATAAAAATAGATATGCTGTGAAATAGACTTGTCAACCCTGACTTATGGACAAATAATCGAATAAAGTATGATGTCAATGATGTAGCGTTGTTACAACAGGTTCATCATATGGTCACCTTCAGTAACTGAGACCACGAACTGACAAAGAGAATGTTGAAATGTTTGCTATGCACAATAATCACGTTTTCTACAGATAATAAATAAATAAATACATAAGAAATACAACGCAGTTAGTATTAGATATAACTGGATCAAGTACACATTATAAAATATCTGTCGTTATAACATGATAATTTTGTGTAATTAATACAGTTTTCGGTAACTGCCAATGACAAGAAAGACAGACAAAAAGACAGACACAAATGGAACTGTGTACCTACAGAGAGTCGTACACAGTTGTGTACTACGTTCTTGTTTCTGGTTAAATAATAAATAGGTAAGAAATATGTCACAATTAATGTGAAACTGCTTGCACTCTTTCCTTCAATGCAGTCAATACACGGCACTGACAACCTCATGCACATTTGCATAGTAAAAACACGCGTACTACTTTGGCATAACAATCAACGACACAGGTCGTTTGTATAAGGTCACAGGTCAAATGTCATCATCGAGGTCAGACACACTGAAGAGTGAACTCTTTCCCACGGACTGACGAGAGGGGGGAGGCGGGGCTGAGCTGGGGGCTGAAAACACAAAGGTCAAGGTAAATTATTAAAGGTCAATTCTGATGCGTCGTGCTATCCACTACCTTCTCCGACTGCCCTACACTTCACCCAAGATCTGGTGTCAGCGTTATTTACAATTTGTACAATTATAACAATCGATATCATCAAATAAAAATAAAAATGCTGTGAAATATGTACCATAGAAGTGTGTAAAGCTGCACTGACCTATCGACAGATGGAAACACAATGAACACCTTCTGCCACATGAAATTGTAATTTTACTCATTTTGTTAACCTGGCACCAATGGTTGACTATGACAGAGCAGTCACAGGACGCCATATTGGACTCAGTCGTGGCCATACATTCTCACAACACAACTGTTTTATTGACTGATTGACCGAAACAATATTGAATACAAACACAAGAAATAAACTTACAAATCACGGCAGACAGTCAACAATAAGCAGGAAATAAGCGAACTGCTTATGATTGCTTTGTTAAATTATCAACACATAACATGGTGTGGACAGTCATGAATGAATCATTACTGCAGATGACAAAGAGTGGATCGTTTTCGCAGATGACAAGGAGAGGGCATCAATCCAGCAGATGACAAAGAGAGGGGATTATTATTGCAGATGACAATGTGAGGGGATCATTATTGCATATGAGAGGGGATCATTATTGCAGATGACAAAGGGAGGGGATCATTATTGCATATGAGAGAGAGTGGATCATTATTGTAGATTACAAAGAGAGGAGGTCATTATTGCAGATGACAAAGAGAGGGGATCGTTATTGCATATGACAAAGAGAGGGGATCATTATTGCAGATGACAAAGAGAGGGGATCGTTATTGCAGATGAAAAAGAGAGGGGATCGTTATTACAGATGAAAAAGAGAGGGGAACATTATTACAGATGACAAAGAGAAGGGATCGTTATTGCAGATGACAAAGAGAGGGGATCGTTATTGCAGATGACAAACAGAGGGGATCGTTATTGCAGATGACAAACAGAGGGGATCGTTATTGCAGATGACAAACAGAGGGGATCGTTATTGCAGATGACAAAGAGAGGGGATCGTTATTGCAGATGACAAACAGAGGGGATCGTTATTGCAGATGACAAACAGAGGGGATCGTTATTGCAGATGACAAACAGAGGGGATCGTTATTGCAGATGACAAACAGAGGGGATCGTTATTGCAGATGACAAACAGAGGGGATCGTTATTGCAGATGACAAACAGAGGGGATCGTTATTGCAGATGACAAACAGAGGGGATCGTTATTGCAGATGACAAACAGAGGGGATCGTTATTGCAGATGACAAACAGAGGGGATCGTTATTGCAGATGACAAAGAGAGGTTGTTGCAGACTAAGTCACGTGTGACAAAGGGAGGAGAGAATTAACATGGAAAAGGGGAAGACGCTACTGACTACTGAGTGTGGTGAACCCTGTCCCCCACCCCCGCCCACAGTGGAGCTAGGGGAAGAAGAAGACAACAGAAGACCCTACCTCTGGTTGAGCCCCAAGCACTGGTGCCGTAGGTGTTTGTTGACGATGACGTGTCAACGGGGACACTCCTCCGTGCCTGAGGCTGGACACTGCACAACATAAGACACAAGTAGTGGACAGACGGTCAAAACCCATGGCCAAATCCCTGACAAATTCAGTTCTGTTTTATCCAAATATGTAAAGAAAACAATTGTAAGTTCTTTATGAATGCAGTTTCCGGCCCTTAGGACTGGTCAATCTTGATTTATCTGGGACAAATTCAGCCATAATTAATATGCAAAGACTATTTGTAAAAAATATCTTTCACAACAGCCAGGTACTCATTCATACAGTGGAGTGAACTGGTCCAATAGAGTGAAGGAACTTGCCCCAGGTCGGACATGGTCACACAGGATTCAAACCTGTACTGACCACTGACAGTCTGGTGCTCATTCACTGAGCCTCACTGAGAATAACTTGATTAATTTATTTTAAAAAAAACATTATTTTAACAAGTGTTATACAGATAGACTGTTGAATAGTTATTTGTTAGAGTCCTAGACCATTTTGCCAACAAAAATTAGATAACTAAATTAAACATTCAGATTGTTTATTGTTACAAAAGTTGTTTTTCTTCAATAAATGTCACAATGTCTTGTTTTATTTAAATGTTGTATGGTTACACATATAAATAGTGTTGTCGCATCTTCTATTGCACTGTTCAGATGCTTTATGTATGAAATTAAGCAAATATAAGGGTAAACATGATAAGTATTGTACTTTTTTACCCTTTTTTCAACAATTTGTATTGTATGCACTGTATTTAAAATATAGTACTATTAGTTGTTGTTGTTGTTGTTGTTGAAATAAATTTCAATTCAAATACAAAATGAAATCCACAGTCAAATAGGGCCTGTATATTTGCTTAAATGTCCAAACAATTGTACATCTTGTAATTGACCAAAGCCAGTCACCAAGACAAGCATTCATTGTCAACTGACTCAATATGCTGGTGACATGTTTCTGACAGAGAACAGGGAAAGTCAACAGTAGTAAACGATAGACATGTGCATTATCACACAGACAGTCCTGCCTGAACACAGGTAGTGTGTATCGAGCCAGTGTCATATCAAAGTTAAACAAAAATGTGACACATTCCTGTTAATTAAGTAGCTGCACAAACAAGACCTTGTTTTCAAAATGTGACAGACGTGTTACATCCATTTCAGTCAATCAGCATTTCTGACCTTTCTCTTGCCCCGAGATGACACCTACGTCGTGTGGATGTTGTTTTGGATATAACTATCACATTTGACAAAATAAAAATTACTTTATATCATACAGTAAATTTCATCTAATATAATTTTTACACAACAAATCAGTAAAATGTCAGCTTTTTTTACTTTCTCCAATTATATATTAAGGAGGAAACAAACCAGTGAATGTGTGTCAAACCAAGGCTTCATTTGTAGGCTGTGTGTTTCCCTGAGGACAGAGACAAAGTGGTGACTTCATCTGGTGTCTGTGCCACGGGAAGTAAAAGATCCCACACTAAATGTGTAATTGTGTAATTGCAATTACACAATTGTTACTGATCCCAGTAAATGTGTAATTTGTATTGGACTCACAAATTCTCGTTGGACTTTAAAATGCCCTGCAAAGGTCCAGTATCTGGGAGAAGGAGAACGAAGAGAGGAAGACGTCCTTACCTTTTCTTAGCCGGGGAAGGGAGTTCGCTGCCGAGATCTTCAATAGAGGAGATACTTTCCAACTCATCGTCTTGGTCATCGTCAAAGGTCGACCCCTAGACAGACACACAACCAAGTCTAACAAGTCAAATAGATGCATGACACGTTCAGTTCATTTAGTTTAAGTTTCACGTTGACATTTCAACTTTATTTCACACCATGCAAAATATCATTGTTTAAATGTAAGAACAATTCCATGTATTAACTTTTTAGATCATAAAATTATCGAACGTTTTTTCAAGTTTCAAGTTAAAATCAAGTTGATTTTATAGGCTTGATACAACTGGTTGGTAGGCCAACAATGACATCATAGATCTATCAATGACAAGGCTATGAAACATCTCCATGAATGCACGTTCTGTTAAAGGCAAACAAAGCAATTGTGTGGGGCTATGCAACTAATACAATTAACACAAATACAATCTAACAATTTACAACTACAATTAACAATATCATGCCTATGGTTTATTCAGAATAGATTTTCCTTCAAAGTGGGTGATTGTGATGAACTCTCACAGTTCCTGGCGACTGCCACATTGAGACACGTCCATGATACTTGACCAATAGCTGCACTGAGTTTGTTTGACCTTCATACTGCGGTGACACATCAAGTGTCCTTCTACTTGACATGTATGTGTTGTAGTCCATTTTATTCATTCAGAGTTAAACCCAAAAAGATGTCTTTTAGGTCAGCATACCTGGCCTTGACCTTGACCTTGACCCCCGGGCACAGTGTTCACTGCCCCAGCCAGCTTCTTCTTTGACGATCTCATCTAAATCCAACCAGTGGTAAATTTGTCAACAATGACTGACTTGATCATAAAAGGCAGTTGAAAACAGGCTCCATTGACTTAAAGGTATGTTCTTACATAGCACAGTATCCAGTCTTAGAATAGCGAGGCAATTCTCTCAAATCAATGCACTATCTGTTGGTGTCAATGAGTGCCTTTCTGTGTTGCATTGGCCAGTGTATGTGACTAGTAAGTCCTAATAATAGACATGAGGAAAATTTGGGGATATTTTAACGCGAATCTCATGGTTGGGACATGGATAATTACAAGGCATAGTTCTACTGGCATATTGGGCTGAAGGTTTATTTCAGAGTTTCTTCCCTAAAGTTAATTAATTCAATACAGATTCTATTTGCTCGTTGTGTGGGATCTAATTGGTGTATGGATGCAGGTATAAACGGAACTCTCCTAGTTTAAATATGGCCCTTGTTAGCATCCCTTCAACTCCAGTCTCTGTCCACCAACTGTCCAGCAGTAAATCATTTGACTAGTGTCCCACGTGAATGTAAATGCATTATTTATGTGATCCACAAACATTTGATCCATCAAATGCAAAATCAAATGCGCGATCAACACATGCATAATTCTTTGAATAAGTATTATTGTTACTACTGCATTTATAAAACAAATTAAACCAGGTATTAACAAATAATGTTTGTTTGTATGTGTTACAATGTTTCTCAGAACAAACAAAATATTAATATTAAGCTATGACATTTGAAATTAATGCAACTGTATTTGCAAATGTATAACCAAAACATCTGCATTTGAATGTCACCCAGAAATATTGGTACATACATTAGCACATCTAAGTAGCCTATAAAAGATATGTTAAAAAATGAAAAAATAAATAAGGTTATAAGTTAGATAAATGTAAAATTATAGAAAAATAAATAATGAGCAAGATACAGGATGTGATTGTATAATAAATATGCAATTAATTCATGTAAATAAACACTGTTTGAAAAGTAAGTTATATAAACAACTTATTGACTTTAAAAATATATATAATAATAAATAAATAATAAAGTTATGCACGAGACATGATGACTATCTTACAGATTTACGGTGTACAACTAATTGGCCCAGCTAATCCACATTGGGCCATTTACTATTTCAAAGCAATTGTACATAACCCTAATCAAGTCATTATTTATGTTAAAAATGCGTACATACATTGAGTTTGTAGTCGATCTCCTTCGCGAGGGCGGCGACGTTTCGCCCTCTCGGTTCCCGAAGCACCACTTTGGCGTTGCCGTTGACGTTCATGTTGTATTGCTGTGTCGGGTGATTAGTGACGTCCGGTGACACTGGCTCACTGGAGGGAACATGACAATGTCAGTGACACAGGCACATAGAGGACAGTTGCTAAATCGAGTTGCAAAATCATCTGCTTCAGTGAGGTTGGTATAAAGATTCAAATATGAGAAAGATTTGGTTTTTAACACTTTGGATTCCAGAGAATGTGAGTCTTAAAATAATACTACATTTGTTTAAATATGTTCTGTAGATTTTTGTCTATTGGTAAAATTGAGGGAAACTTTTAAAAAGAGACGTTTTTAAAACAGGTCATTATGACTGTTGTTGTCTGTAATTAATGCCTGGCTTGTGCGACTCAGGACTCAAACTTGACTGGACAGACGGACGGACGGACGGACGGACGGACGGACGGACGGACGGACGGACGGACGGACGGACGGACGGACGGACGGACGGACGGACGGACGGACGGACGGACGGACAGACAGGGGGACAGAGGGACTGACAGACACATATACACACCTTGAGTCCCAGTCGTCATTGTCACTGAAAGTGTTGACCCCTCTCCTGTTCCCCCCTGAAGACTGGGGGTAGTTGACCCCCCTCCTGTTCCCCCCTGAAGACTGGGGGTAGTTGATCGCCTCCTGATTCACTGCTTTGCCATCAACGTCATCGTCATCATCCTCCTCATCATCATCATCATCGTCGTCATAATCAGAGTCCCATTGATTGCTGGTGGCTGTCCTGTGAATAAAGTCAATCTTAGAAATAGTTTTCTATGTTAATTAAACAAATTCAATAAAATAACATTATTTGTTACAAAAATAATTTACTAGCCTTCTCAGTTATGATAGTTATTCCAATAAAAACATACATTTAAGCCAGTCTACCCGGTCAACATCAGGGTACCTTCAACACTGGACAGTCACAGTCAGAAAGTGGAAACTGCTGGCAAATGTTCAGTGCAACATGGATATAATGTGTTGTTGAAACATCAACTAGTCACTAATGACAGGTCAGTGACAGGTGACACAGAGTACACACACTGTAGACAGCTGGTACCAGAGGCCACAGGGTTGACAAATACACAAGCCCTGGAAATGGAGGCCACAGGGTGGTTAGTTGAATACGCAAATACAGGAATATACAGGTCGACGAATATACAAGTCCTGCTTTGCAGGGTCAGGCAAATAGATTTTGTAGGACTGACATCCAATTCAATAAAATAAATGCTGCTTTGCAGTTTTTGAAAAAAGGCAAACTGTAAAATGTACCAGTTTTTAAGCCCTTGAAGGCTCTAGAGTAACTACATTTGTTATGCATAGTGACTGTCAGACAGTACCCTAATGTATGTCTATGCCATGTTAAAAAAAAAGATCCCCAACAGTTTCTGAGATATGGGAGCTAACGGTGGATGGCTCATGGTGCATGGTGGCCACAGACTCACAATGATGTCATAGGAATAATAAAAGGAAACATATGAATTAACAATTCTGTAGGATATTCCACAAAATGACCCCTTCACCTTTTTTAGAGATTGTCTGGTACCATCCCATAAACTTATTATTATCGTCATTCTGTCATGTATGCCATTCTTTTCATATAGATGCTTTGAAAGGTTATTTAAATGAGATTACCCAGGTAATTCTGATCGTCTTTAATTATTCATATGAAGTACTTCAACTGATTCTACACATAAAATTATATTAATTAATAGTTTATTTTATAATTTCATAAATACTGCCTTCACACAGTTACATGGGCTATGCTTGCTATGGGCTAAAACAAAATTGTAGTGGGGTGCAAAAGGTTAAATTACCGTTGCTGTTGGATGCAAAAGGTTAAACCGATCAAGCTGTGGTGTGTGAATGGTTAAACTAGAATTGTGGTGGAGTGTAAAGTGTTAAACTAAAACTGTTGTGGGGTGTGAAGACTTAAACTGACCGTGCGGAGGGAGGGGGCTGCCCCCTGGTGGTGGACGAGTAGGTCGAGGCTGTGGCCATCATTGTGTTCTGGGCTGCGCTGGGGCTGGCGGTGCGGGGGGCGGGAATAGGGGGCACCCTCGCCCCAGCCCCCTCATGTCCCGACTTCATCTGGGGGGTGTTGGGAACACTGCTTGACCCTCGGTGGGGGGCACCAGCTGAAAGAAGAGAGCACAGAGCTGACAGAGGACCGTGTGGTCAAGGTCAAGGTCAACCACCCTAGTGTGCCAGTCAGTGCCCCTGGCAGATTACCCTGCAATATGTACTAAAAATATAAAATATCAGTTCTGATATGGTAAAGATATTTTACTTTGATTTAGCAAACAATAATGATATAATGGTCCGTATGTTCATTCATTGTGAATAGACAGACTCATTCACATACCTGGGCAGAACAAAAATGGAGGCACAGAAGAAGATGACAAAGCAAGGATACAGAAAGCAATAGTGGCATTCATCATGTTGAGACAAATTTGGAGCAAAACAAATCAAAATTAACACCAAACTGAGAATATTCAATTCAAATGTCTAGGGAGTTTTACTCTATGGATCGGAGACATGGCGAACCACACAGAAGACACTAAAGAGAATACAGACCTTCATCAACAAATGCATGCGCAGAATACTACACCTGAAGTGGACAGACAAGATACCCAATGCTACACTCTGGAAAATGACCAAGCAACTACCCATAGAAAAGGAAATAAAGAAGAGAAAATGGAGGTGGATAGGACATACACTCAGGAAAACACCAGAAACCATCACACGTCAAGCCATCACATGGAACCCCCCAGGAAGAGGAGAAGAGGTAGGCCACGAAACACCTGGCAGAGAGACACAGAAAAAGATACAAAAGAGATGGGATACACCAGGAGAGAAATGGAGAAGATGGCCACTGACAGAAAAACGGTGGCGTTCCTTGGTCGATGGCCTATGCTCCCAGCGAGCAAACAGGCATAAGTAAGTAAGTAATGTTCATTAATTAATATTCAAAGAATTAAATAGCGCGCATGGATGACCTGAGGAGACAGCTACGGAACATTGCATCCAACCTAAAATGATGTGGTACCACTACTGACCAGTAGAGGGCTTTGGTGAGCCGAGCCTCTTTTTCAGTTCCTGCTTTGCCTGCTGCTCAATGACGTTGATGTGTTGCTGGCGGATGTCATACAGAGTGGGGTATCGCTGTAACACGCGGTCACGCATCAGTGATTCTGTGGGTATTTGGTCACGTTTGGATAAATGTAAAAAAATACAGTGTGTGTGTGTGTGTGTGTGTGAGTGTGAGTGTGTGTGTGTGTCTGTGTGTGTGTCTGTGTGTGTGTCTGTGTGTGTGTCTGTGTGTGTGTCTGTGTGTGTGTCTGTGTGTGTGTCTGTGTGTGTGTCTGTGTGTGTGTCTGTGTGTGTGTCTGTGTGTGTGTCTGTGTGTGTGTCTGTGTGTGTGTCTGTGTGTGTGTCTGTGTCTGTGTGTGTGTCTGTCTGTGTGTGTCTGTGTGTGTGTGTGTGTGTGTGTGTGTGTGTGTGTGTGTGTGTGTGTGTGTGTGTATATATGTGTGTGTGTGTGTGTGTGTGTGTGTGTGTGTGTGTGTGTGTGTGTGTGTGTGTGTGTGTGTGTCTGTGTGCGTGTGTCTTTGTGTAGATGAGTGAGTGCACATTTGCATAAACACATGTACACATCACAAGCATAGTTATGTGTATGTACATGTGTGTATATGTGTGTCTATGTTCATGACACAATTGTGCACGTGTGTGTTTATGTGTATGTGCATGCATGCATGTATGTATGTATGTATGTATGTATGTATGTATGTATGTATACAAGTGTTTGTGTTTTCACAAGCCTGTATGTATTTCAGCATGTATGTATAACAACACAGCACTGACAGACAGAGTCTGATGTCACAACTTAAATCTTAAGTTTGACCTCCATCATCCTTCAAATGTCTCCGTAGTGTCCATGTTTACATATATGTTTAGTGTCCATCTGTCCAACTGTCCAGTCAGTCCCAACAGGGTGGTCAGTCAGTCCTGTATGCATTGTGTCCACTGTCTACTCTTTCAGAATGGGCAGTGGGCGTCGCTGTAAAAACGTACATACTCAAACGTCCAGAAATTACTGTCATGGTCAAGTCATGTCACGTAAGTAACAATGTCTTCTGTGACCAATATGAAAATGACCACATGTAACAATAGACGCATCCACAAACAATTAAAACAATGTGTAATTAATTATGTATTTTACAACAGTATGTAATTAATTTTGTGTTAAAACAATGTGCAATTAATTTTGTGTGTAAAATGTGACCCGTCTTAACCAACTGAGTCAGATGTCGGTAACATTTATTTTACGTAAATGCAGTTTTTGTGAAAAAATTGCGAAGCCAAGAATTTTTATATTTTCCCTTAATGTACTTCATAGTATTTACTTTTAATAGTTTCACTATGGATACTGTCTATTTAAGTCTGTTTTATGTATTTTGGTGTCGTGTTTGAAGTGCTATATGAAGCGTTCCACTTGAATATCATGAAGCAACATGGAAAAAGCCACTAATTGCGTGCTGTCTTCGCAGCTAAATTTAGGACGATCTCTTGGAAATCAGGCACTATGAGGAAGTTTGGTGTGTGACTGGTCCATATATTGGCAAATTTATGTTAATAAGTGTGACCTGTGACCCACAGAAGGCCTTGAAGGGGTGGCCTGTTTGAATCAGCCGCATAAACAATGACATATCAACATCCTCCAGGTCACACTATTGATTAGTGGAGTGAGAAGGTTCTATAAGGCACACCTTGGAAATGCATGTCTACATGCAAGTTGCTGCCTATAAGACCCAGATTTTCAATTTTGTAAATAAAGATGTTAGTCAATGCCTGACAATGGCGTAGCTTCGTTGTCGAAGCCAGGCTGTATAAATGACCCCTGTTACAAGGCCACATTGTCATAGTTAGCAGGAAACTAAGCGTCGCCGGACACTGCCACAGTGGATTTACTGTCTGTGTCTGATAAACCTGAGTCACAAGGAGAGACTACAAGCTGCAGGCCTGGGTAGGAGACGAGGCGGGCCTGCACATGGCCTTGGCTTCGACTTGGCCGGGGACTTTCACCCGCACCCATGAACGCCGTGCAAACATCACACAAGCGAGGACGTGGCTGGTCTAGAAGCTACAGATGGTTTATCTGGACCCTGTTACAGATCTCTTGTTGTTATGTAGCTATGTTATTCTTTAGTATTAAACTTGTTAAATATGGCTGGCAGTTGTGATTCTTACTGTTGAAGCCAATAAAGATACATGAATTTTCAGCAATTATTTGTACCGCTACTCTTTTCTAACAAAGATCTTGTTTTCGTATTCACAGAATGTCTTCAGCAGGCCATTATTTATTCATGTCCCAAATTTCAGTACACTCTGTCCATGGTAACTAAGGTATGTTTCATGGAACATGACAAAAAGTTGTTGAAACTTTGAGGGCAGTTTTCTCCGTCTGAAGGTTTCTGCCGTACACATGTTTGGTGAGCCGTAACTTCACTTACATTTGACATATCTTCTTACGTGATACATCATGTGAAAGCTGAGACTGTACTTTTTCCAATGGTACCAATAACTCAATTTACCAAAAAATACCGACATGCGACTCATTTTGTTAAGACAAAGTGGGTCACAAATAGTTGTGTAGTTGATAGATAGCCCACTTGTGAGGTTTGTTACTGTCATTACAATATCATGTCTTGTTCTAACATACAAACTGTGCTGACCTGCTGAGTGGTGCACTGTGTGTTTTATTAGTAGAACACAACCAATTCAGAATTAAAAGTAATAGGTACATTCCATTGAATCTTCACTGCAATTAAACAGTAGCACAACTACTAACACTATTTCTTATTTACAGTGAAAGTGAAATAACATTACTTTATGTGTGTATTGTTGGTTGATGGAGAGTGACGTTAACAAACCCACAAGACAGAGTCTGAGGCCACATTCAGACGACTGCTCCACTCGTCCTCCCTCACCTTTGCTTTCTTCTGTCGTTCATTCTTCAGCAGGGTCATCTTGTTCTGATACACAGCATTGCTCAGTCCCTCCGAGCCCTACAAATCGGTTACCATGGTTACCAACATATAACTGAACGGAATAACCATCTTGCATCTTAGCCGAACTATTTGTAAACGCACTGATTGGAAACCAGTGGTAAGACTCCACCTCCACACAGCCCAGTGTCCATGGAGAGGTTTCAGGGACCAACATCTCAACGTGGAAGAGAGTGAAAGAAGATTTCAGGGAACGAAACCTAACGTGGGAAAATATGGCAGACTACAGTGGGAAATGTGGGGTGGAATGGGTTGGTAAAAACGGATATTTCAGAAATGTTTTTTTCCATATGGCACACACAATGGATGCTGTTTGGATGTTCTAACTCTGTATTGTCA
Source organism: Oasisia sp. SBJ-2009 (assembly GCA_964017155.1). Taxonomy (NCBI): domain Eukaryota; kingdom Metazoa; phylum Annelida; class Polychaeta; order Sabellida; family Siboglinidae; genus Oasisia; species Oasisia sp. SBJ-2009. The sequence continues at coordinate 38,345,119 of OZ024867.1, forward strand.
ACAAAACATCAACATTTATGCCTGGTTGGCTTTGCAATGAAGACCATGGAATTGTTTTGTAATTGTTAAAATACATCAATGAGGAAAATAAGCACTGTTGCTTAAGTCCAATTGTTACATTGTAAAATGTAATTATTACTTTACTGTTGCTGATTATTATATGTACATGACATTATGTAACAATAAAGCTATTATTATTATTATTTAAAAAAACTATTAAAACAAAATACACAATTTATATAATACAATGTATTCACATAGTACACTACAACACTTTACACTGTACAATTATCCAAATTGAGATATAAAAACTACATAATACATAAAAGTAGCACAACAAATGTACGACACATTCACGGTTAGACTACGATTTATGACAATCGTGGGTCGGCATTTGTCTGCATCAGTGGCGCCACCTACCAGTGGAATGCCGCGTTTCACGAGCTCTTCGTCGAGCACGTTGCGTAGTTGCTGTTTCATGTTTCCGAGGAAGTTTGGGTCGCGCTTCATCTGGTCCAGTAGACGTGTGTTTTTGGTCTCCCGCAGGCTCAAGGTCTCGGTCCTGAAGAGGTCGAAAGGTCAAGGTTAGTATGACTGGCCAATGTCAGTCAAACATGGCCGCAAATCACATTAGAAACTGCGGCTGGCATATGCCATAAATAATATAATAAATAATAATAAAGATTTATTTGCCATTTTCAACATACAAGTACATTCCATGTGAAAAAGGAATGTGTCATAATGCAATGATGTTATGTCACCTAAAACATGTACAACTTTATATAGCTGTTAACTCAGTACATACACAAAGAAACCATGAGGAACCTTGTTCTAAAGACTACAGAATTCATGTTTGCCTGAAGGCTCTCTTCTTCAAACATCGACAGTGCACTAAGTTTATGTCGTGGCACAGTGTCCCATATTGCATATTGCACATAAAGAGACTGGTTCCACTTACCCAAGAGTTGGCATAGTCATTGTGCCAAAGGTGGTGGTTGCATCACCTGAAATGACATCTGACATCAGGACACTACACTGAGGTGGTCATTTGACTCATGTGTAACAGTGTATGACAGTGTGTGACAGTGTATGACAGTGTGTGACAGTGTGTGATAGTGTGTGACAGTGTGTGACAGTGTGTGACAGTGTGTGACAGTGTGTGACAGTGTGTGACAGTGTGTGACAGTGTGTGACAGTGTGTGACAGTATGTGACAGTGTGTGACAGTGTGTTACAGTGTGTGATAGTATGTGACAGTATGTGACAGTGTGTTACAGTGTGGAGACAACATAGCTGGCAGTAGTCTGATGACAAGACATCAGCATGTTAACGGGACCAGTCTTTTTTTCATCCACCCAGAATTACCCACCATACTAGTTTGTATCATGAAGTCAGCTTTAAGAGAGGCAGCAGAGTGCTTAGCTGTGTCACTGGTCAACAAACCGGCCGTCCCCGTGGTCATTACTGTAGTCAGTTTGAATTACACAGCGGCACTAGCAGCCATGTTTTTTGGTTTCTGTGCGTGTTGCAATGTTATGCTCCCACCCACCATCCTGCTTTGGGATACGAATTAGTCCTACAAGGTCGGAATATGTATTATGTGTGAGGTTTTATTCCTGGATTCCTGATGTTTGACCTTATTATGCCACGTTTTATTGGCACTAGGTTATAAAATACACGTCAATTTCAACCACTATCCTGGTTTTCCTGTCTTAGTAGTATAGTATGTAGTTAGTTTATGTGAGGTTGTTCCAGAACCAGATGCTACTAGATGCTACACAGACACGACTGATGTGAATGGATTCAACATATGTCATTGACGCTCTCAACGGCACATTTTGGATTAATCCAAAACTAGCAACAAACTATTTCACACTACAGACTTGGAGCCAGTTTCATGGAACAGACTTACGACGTCGTAGCGGGTAATAACTCATCGAAAGCCAAAAACGTTGTAAAGTTACGCTAGTTGCGTTTCATGAGTTTGCATCGAAGTTCCTCTTGTCTGTGCCTTGAATTTAGTAGGTGTAACTTTACGCTAGTTGAAATATTTACAGGATGCTCCCCAAATCTGTTGATGCTCCCAACATGCTCACTCTCAACATAATTATTTTTAATGTTTTCACTGGATATCCTCGACACTTGGTATACGAACGGCAATGGCAGTAGCTTAGGAGGAAAAGTGTGTCCAGAAACACCACAAATACAGAGATTCCCCACTGCGACCTAAGTAGGTAAATTCTATGTCGATTTAGTTATACGAATTCTAAATTGGTCTCATGGAACCGGCTGTTAGACGCATCAACTAATCACTGTTAGCTACCACTAGCAGACCACATAGTTGCGTGTAAAATATTTCTTCTTCTTCTTCTTCCATATACTGGACTGGGCCCTTTTCGGGTGTTAAAAGTTCAATCGAAGCTTGGGGTGGCGGTGGTGTGTGCTCTTTTAAAACAGTTAATATAAAAACAAAATTTATATTAAAACGTTAATAAAGTTATTCTACGAACCTCTGGTGATTTTTAAATAAATTATTATTATGATGTAGACAGTCTTATGAAGAAACTAAAGCAGATGTCAAGACCCGACGGCCAGTTCTGAAAGCCTCTGGGCAGGTGGTGGCTGGTAGGCCTGTGGTGGCTGGTAGGTCTGTGGTGGCTGGTAGGTCTGTGGTGGCTGGTAGGCCTGTGGTGGCTGGTAGGTCTGTGGTGGCTGGTAGGCCTGTGGTGGCTGGTAGGTCTGTGGTGGCTGGTAGGTCTGTGGTGGCTGGTAGGTCTGTGGTGGCTGGTAGGCCTGTGGTGGCTGGTAGGTCTGTGGTGGCTGGTAGGCCTGTGGTGGCTGGTAGGTCTGTGGTGGCTGGTAGGTCTGTGGTGGCTGGTAGGCCTGTGGTGGCTGGTAGGTCTGTGGTGGCTGGTAGGCCTGTGGTGGCTGGTAGGTCTGTGGTGGCTGGTAGGTCTGTGGTGGCTGGTAGGTCTGTGGTGGCTGGTAGGTCTGTGGTGGCTGGTAGGCCTGTGGTGGCTGGTAGGTCTGTGGTGGCTGGTAGGTCTGTGGTGGCTGGTAGGCCTGTGGTGGCTGGTAGGTCTGTGGTGGCTGGTAGGTCTGTGGTGGCTGGTAGGTCTGTGGTGGCTGGTAGGCCTGTGGTGGCTGGTAGGTCTGTGGTGGCTGGTAGGCCTGTGGTGGCTGGTAGGTCTGTGGTGGCTGGTAGGTCTGTGGTGGCTGGTAGGTCTGTGGTGGCTGGTAGGTCTGTGGTGGCTGGTAGGCCTGTGGTGGCTGGTAGGTCTGTGGTGGCTGGTAGGTCTGTGGTGGCTGGTAGGCCTGTGGTGGCTGGTAGGTCTGTGGTGGCTGGTAGGTCTGTGGTGGCTGGTAGGTCTGTGGTGGCTGGTAGGTCTGTGGTGGCTGGTAGGCCTGTGGTGGCTGGTAGGTCTGTGGTGGCTGGTAGGCCTGTGGTGGCTGGTAGGTCTGTGGTGGCTGGTAGGTCTGTGGTGGCTGGTAGGCCTGTGGTGGCTGGTAGGTCTGTGGTGGCTGGTAGGTCTGTGGTGGCTGGTAGGCCTGTGGTGGCTGGTAGGTCTGTGGTGGCTGGTAGGCCTGTGGTGGCTGGTAGGTCTGTGGTGGCTGGTAGGTCTGTGGTGGCTGGTAGGCCTGTGGTGGCTGGTAGGCCTGTGGTGGCTGGTAGGCCTGTGGTGGCTGGTAGGTCTGTGGTGGCTGGTAGGCCTGTGGTGGCTGGTAGGCCTGTGGTGGCTGGTAGGCCTGTGGTGGCTGGTAGGCCTGTGGTGGCTGGTAGGCCTGTGGTGGCTGGTAGGCCTGTGGTGGCTGGTAGGCCTGTGGTGGCTGGTAGGCCTGTGGTGGCTGGTAGGCCTGTGGTGGCTGGTAGGTCTGTGGTGGCTGGTAGGCCTGTGGTGGCTGGTAGGTCTGTGGTGGCTGGTAGGTCTGTGGTGGCTGGTAGGTCTGTGGTGGCTGGTAGGCCTGTGGTGGCTGGTAGGCCTGTGGTGGCTGGTAGGCCTGTGGTGGCTGGTAGGCCTGTGGTGGCTGGTAGGCCTGTGGTGGCTGGTAGGCCTGTGGTGGCTGGTAGGTCTGTGGTGGCTGGTAGGCCTGTGGTGGCTGGTAGGCCTGTGGTGGCTGGTAGGCCTGTGGTGGCTGGTAGGCCTGTGGTGGCTGGTAGGCCTGTGGTGGCTGGTAGGCCTGTGGTGGCTGGTAGGCCTGTGGTGGCTGGTAGGCCTGTGGTGGCTGGTAGGCCTGTGGTGGCTGGTAGGTCTGTGGTGGCTGGTAGGTCTGTGGTGGCTGGTAGGTCTGTGGTGGCTGGTAGGCCTGTGGTGGCTGGTAGGTCTGTGGTGGCTGGTAGGCCTGTGGTGGCTGGTAGGCCTGTGGTGGCTGGTAGGCCTGTGGTGGCTGGTAGGTCTGTGGTGGCTGGTAGGTCTGTGGTGGCTGGTAGGTCTGTGGTGGCTGGTAGGCCTGTGGTGGCTGGTAGGCCTGTGGTGGCTGGTAGGCCTGTGGTGGCTGGTAGGCCTGTGGGCAGCCTACTCCACTGTCTGAGGGTGGCAGGACAAAATGAATGGTGAAGGGCATTAGCCGTGTGGTGACACAGGGCGTGGAGCAGTGACTCACCCGTCGTTGGCTCCATGGCGTTGTCAGTCTCCTCCTCCTCCTCCTCCTCCTCACTGCTCTCCTCCACGGAGTCGCTCCTCCTCACGGCCTTCGTCTTGTAGGTCATTGTGGTCACTGTAGTGACCTCCTTCTGTGCAGTGACCGCTGCCCGCGCCTGGACACAACACTGGGTCATACAAATTGGTCAGTGGAGCCACATTATATTTAGAGGGGGTGAAATGGTCCAACCATTGCCCAAACATAGAGTGATGTATGTAGCCATGATAATAATAAGAAGAAGAAGAAGAACAATTATAAAGCGCCATAAATCTAGACGTATCCATTCGGAGGCGCTGTACATGTATACATGTGTTGTAGAATTTTAATATTAAGTTTGGTAAGGTAGATAAAATACCTAAAATATGTATAAAATGTAACAGTAATAAATAATAAAATAAATAAGTTAGCTAAAGATAATTATTAAAATCAATGCTTCAATGATAATAAAATAATGAGTATCACATATTGTAAAATTAATGTAAAACATGTAAAAGATAATAAATAGATAAAAATAAAATACAAATTAAATAAACTGACAGGTGTCTACACTTCATACACAGCCCGGAATAGGTGGGTTTTCAATAGTCTTTTAAAAGTCACGAGGCACGATAATGAGCACAGAGTATATTTTAAATAAATGTTTTCGACCTTGGATATTTTTGACCAATGGACGGCGCCATGATACATTCTAGCTGCATTTGGTTTGACTACCTCCAACCTATTCAATGTAAATTTTTCGATTTTTTCTAATTTATTCATCAATAGACATTTACGTGCGAAAACAAAAATATATTGCCATATTATAATATTATATGACATGCATTATACAAATCAACACATCAGTTGTAAACATGTTCAAAATATAATATGTCATTACAAAATTTGGTCGTGATATTTTCAGTAGTTTTGTTATTTTTATCTAAAACTGACGCAAAGGAAAGTATTGACAATGACATTTTGACTGACATGCATACTGCTTTGGTGAATATATGGGTTTGTAAATGTGTACATTTGATTGGGTTTTTGATTGTTTCTCAATGAAAATAAACTATGCATTGAAAGATGCGATTGATGCAATGTTACAGAAGGAAAGTATTGAGCAATGACATGATTTTGACTGACACTGTCGGGTGTTTTACTTAATATGACAGTTTGTAAAAGCGTGCATTTGATTGGGTTTTTGACTGTTTCTCAATGAAAATAAACTGGACATAAAAAGATGAGCTATGCTTTTCAGTGAAATCAGAAACTGATGAGTTGACCTGGGTAGCTATTTTTAGTTCTTGTGCAGAAAAGACATCTGCAACTTAACACCTGCTCAGTGTGACAGGTGACAGTTGACAGGTTTATGCCAAGGGCAGCAACTGACCTGTTGTGCAGTCTCTGTCTCCTGTTGCACTCTGTGAGCCCTGTCAGCCTGCCGCTGCAGTAGGGAAGAAGGGAAGATAAGGCTGGGAGGATCATTACTATTGGGGTGAATTAGCAAAACGCCCTGTAACCAGGTTAAAACCTGCTCAAAGTGTATTGTTTATATAAGGTCTTGAAACTGTATTTGTGATACCATCAGCACCAGTACCACAGGTACACACGGCACGGTACATCACCAATTGACTGTATGTTTGAATCTTCTGTAAACACGTAGAACTCATATAACAGTTTACCGAAATCACGAGACATTAAACACATCCTGACATTTACATCGGCCCAAAAAAGCAGATGGTAGAATTCGATCAATTGCATTGTGCCACTATGCCACAGTGTGGCGCCACTGTTACCTAACCACACATTTCTGTGCAAATCACCTGAAACGTGTCTAGGGAATAATTCGAGAATCAGATTGCTCGAAAGCACACACCTTGCATCACTTTCCTCTAGCTACCAGTAAATAAACTTCCCGCACCAATGTTGTTTCAATATCATAACATGATCTTTCACTAGTGCATTTTACATGCACCAGATAAAACATGCCATAGACCACATAACATATTAGGTACACACTACAGAGTATATAGAGCAAGACACCACATGACACAAGACAGGTGTGGACAGTGTAGTAGAGAGATAGTCTAGTGCACATCTGCCTGGCATGCCGGTGGCCGGGTTCAATACCCAGTCAGCAATCATGGTATGTTTGGTGATAAAACCTGGCTCTCAACATTGGGGACTGTGTATCCCTCATGAATTGGAGAATACATTAATGTTGGTCTCGTCTCAATTTGGGACATAAAAGAACCACTGAGGATAACAAGTACCGTGATAGTGACCACCCTCAGTGCCAGCATAGAAAGGTCGGCTTTGTGTAAATGTTCTGACAAAGATTGACTAGTTCAATGAGACCTCACAAGATGGTAACGTTGTAACCACAATACACACAGACTGGTCAGTTAATAGAACCCTGCCGAGTGCTGGAGACAACTAGACCTAGAGCTCTGGCTCCAGTGCTGTCTCCCCAGAGCCTGTGTGCTCACCTGCAGGAGCAGATCCAGCTCCTGTTTCTTCACTTTGTAGCTCTCTGACATCTCACCCTGCTCCTGTCTCATCTTACGCAGCTCCGCGGTGCTCACGCTGACAGCCTGCAACAACAACACAAGTCACAGTGCTCACACTGACAGCCTGCAACAACAACACAAGTCACAGTGCTCACACTGACAAACTGCAACAACAACACAAGTCACAGTGTTCACACTGACAGCCTGCAACAACAACACAAGTCACAGTGCTCACACTGACAGCCTGCAACAACAACACACGTCACAGTGCTCACGCTGACAGCCTGCAACAACAACACACGTCACAGTGCTCACGCTGACAGCCTGCAACAACAACACCAGTCACAGAGCTCACACTGACAGCCTGCAACAACAACACAAGTCACAGTGCTCACACTGACAGCCTGCAACAACAACACCAGTCACAGAGCTCACACTGACAGCCTGCAACAACACCACAAGTCACAGTGCTCACACTGACAAACTGCAACAACAACACAAGTCACAGTACTCACACTGACAGCCTGCAACAACAACACAAGTCACAGTGCTCACACTGACAGCCTGCAACAACAACACACGTCACAGTGCTCACGCTGACAGCCTGCAACAACAACACCAGTCACAGAGCTCACACTGACAGCCTGCAACAACAACACAAGTCACAGTGCTCACACTGACAGCCTGCAACAACAACACCAGTCACAGAGCTCACACTGACAGCCTGCAACAACAACACAAGTCACAGTGCTCACACTGACAAACTGCAACAACAACACAAGTCACAGTACTCACACTGACAGCTTGCAACAACAACACAAGTCACAGTGCTCACACTGACAGCCTGCAACAACAACACAAGTCACAGTGCTCACGCTGACAGCCTGCAACAACAACACAAGTCAGTGTTCACACTGACAGCCTGCAACAACAACACACGTCACAGTGCTCACACTGACAGCCTGCAACAACAACACACGTCACAATGCTCACACTGACAGCCTGCAACAACAACACACGTCACAGTGCTCACACTGACAGCCTGCAACAACCAACAACACACGTCACAGTGCTCATTTTGACAATCTACAACAATAACACACGTCACAGACTGGTCAGTGTCTAAACAAACATCAAACTATCGATACACCAAGGTATTCTATGTGGCGATGCAACATCGTTTATATTAATTTACCAGCAACAGCACGGTGACTAGTCACCAGAGTTGGCCAAATACATGAGTAGGTTTACTTGTGTCATTCATATATTTGTTCTTTCAGCTTTATTACATAATGTTTACTCATCTACCAAATGCCCCCAAACAGCCTCAACATTTGTCAATCAAAACAACATCACTGACAAACTGCCTTTGTGAACCGCCGACTCCAACTGTAAATGATGATACCACTCATTAGTTTTGGTCGATGTGATATTTAGCTTAATTCACACCAATGAGAACATAAGTACGCTTAGCTTCCGTTTGTGATAGTTTCATAACTATTGTGACACTATCGTGATAAATGACACCTGTCCTGATGGTAAATCTATCCCCAATATATCACTGAGCATTTCTCAGGGTAGTTCTTTTTCACATATAAATATTCACTAGTTCTGATGGAGTCAACGTGTAACACTCAATGAGTCTGTACAGGTAACAGAAACATCACGATTTGGATAAAACTTGATCGACACTAATGACATAATAAGTGACAACAATGATGTCATAACTGTCAATGATGACGTGTCACTGACCTGCTCCAGTTCCTCCTTATGACGCTGTGACATGGCATCGAGACGCGCCTGCCATTTCCGTTCTTGCTCGTGGAATTTCTCTGACATGGCCTCCTCCACCTTCTCCACCTGACACGGGGGGATGGGGGGGGGGGAGGGGGGGCAGAAGTGACACAAATTAAACAACAATTGCCCAAAATTCTTATGAAATATTTAGTAAAACATTGTAGGACATTTTATTTCACATGTAGGATATTTTATTTCACATGTAAGACCTTTTATTTCACATGTAGGACATTTTATTTCACATGAAGGGCATTTTATTTCACATGTAGGACATTTTATTTCACATATAGGACATTTTATTTCACATGTAGTGCATTTTATTTCACATGTAGGATATTTTATTTCACATGTAGGATATTTTATTTCACATGTAGGATATTTTATTTCACATGTAAGACATTTTATTTCACATGTAGGACATTTTATTTCACATGTAGGACATTTTATTTCACATATAGGACATTTTATTTCACATGTAGGACATTTTATTTCACAAGCAGGACATTTTATTTCACATGAAAAGACCAGTTGTCTCTTGTGAAAAGACAACTGGTCTTTTAGAAAGTGTGCTGTTACACTGTAGAGGCATAAAACTATAGTGGTAGTCCAAATGATACATTCTACAGGGTTAGATTTTAAGGTAAAACGCCTGATATGCCAGTTATCCATCTAGAAATCTGGTAATCTCTCAAATTCATGTAAAATGAAAAACGCCAATATTCAGTGATGTGTAATAACTCGTATAACATTAATTGGCCGTACTTGACGAAATGTTGTTATTTACTAAATAAAACCATAAACAGTTCAAGTATTTGTGAAAGATATCAATATTATAAATCACTGGGCCCTGTTTGATCAACATCATGTCCACAAACTCTTAGAATTTGTTTAAGTAGAATGATAAACGCCACGACTCCATATCATACTGGCATACCCAAAATAGTCATACCAACTGTGAAAAGCTTCGTTTGGTTTAAAAAAAAAAAAATCCAAATGTTGCTGTTTATTAGATGGACAATAAATGTCCAATTCTGTAGCCCTTTTGTGTGTATCCAAGGAAATGGAAGCGTGGCTGAAAACATTTCACCATTTTTGTTATTCTGTATGACCTCTTGTAATGCTTCGGCATCACAACTGTGTTATGCATTTAAAAATCCTATTTAATTGTGATGACTCCATTTAACACGTCACAGTGAGATGTGTTAACATGTGACAGTGTGATGTGTTAACATGTGACAGTGTGATGTGTTAACATGTGACAGTGTGATGTGTTAACATGTGACAGTGTGATGTGTTAACATGTGACAGTGTGATGTGTTAACATGTGACAGTGCGATGTGTTAACATGTGACAGTGTGATGTGTTAACATGTGACAGTGTGATGTGTTAACATGTGACAGTGTGATGTGTTAACATGTGACAGTGTGATGTGTTAACATGTGACAGTGTGATGTGTTAACACGTCACAGTGTGATGTGTTAACATGTGACAGTGTGATGTGTTAACATGTGACAGTGTGATGTGTTAACATGTGACAGTGTGATGTGTTAACACGTCACAGTGTGATGTGTTAACATGTGACAGTGTGATGTGTTAACATGTGACAGTGTGATGTGTTAACATGTGACAGTGTGATGTGTTAACACGTCACAGTGTGATGTGTTAACACGTCACAGTGGGATTGGTTAACATGTGACAGTGGGATGTGTTAACATGTGACAGTGTGATGTGTTAACATGTGACAGTGTGATGTGTTAACATGTGACAGTGTGATGTGTTAACATGTGACAGTGTGATGTGTTAACACGTCACAGTGTGATGTGTTAACATGTGACAGTGTGATGTGTTAACATGTGACAGTGTGATGTGTTAACACGTGACAGTGTGATGTGTTAACACGTCACAGTGTGATGTGTTAACATGTGACAGTGTGATGTGTTAACATGTGACAGTGTGATGTGTTAACATGTGACAGTGTGATGTGTTAACACGTCACAGTGGGATGGGTTAACATGTGACAGTGTGATGTGTTAACACGTCACAGTGGGATGGGTTAACATGTCACAGTGTGATGTGTTAACACGTCACAGTGTGATGTGTTAACATATCACAGTGTGATGTGTTAACATGTCACAGTGTGATGTGTTAACATGTCACAGTGTGATGTGTTAACACGTGACAGTGTGATGTGTTAACATGTCACAGTGGGATGTGTTAACATGTCACAGTGTGATGTGTTAACATGTGACAGTGTGATGTGTTAACATGTCACAGTGTGATGTGTTAACACGTGACAGTGTGACGTGTTAACACGTCACAGTGTGATGTGTTAACACGTCACAGTGTGATGTGTTAACACGTCACAGTGTGATGTGTTAACACGTCACAGTGTGACGTGTTAACACGTCACAGTGTGATGTGTTAACATGTGACAGTGTGATGTGCTAACACGTCACAGTGATGTGTTAACGCACCTGATGCTGCATCTGTTCTTTCAGTCGTGTGATCTCGTGTTGTTGTTTCTTCAGTGCGTGTTTGTTGTCGTCGGCTGTGTCATCATCCTCCAGCTGACCCAGGCCTGACTGCCGCGCTGCACACAAAGGGTTAACAGACGGAATGTAGGGTTAATACTGACTGTTGGAATAACTAAGTGAATATAAGGAAGCTCAGAATACAGGATTGACACAAACCTTGTTAGTGTTAACAATGTAATGTTCAAACAGGGTTAACAAAGAGAACATAGGGTTAACATCGACAACAGAGTTAACAGTTAGAAAGTCTATTTAATATTCTGTTCAATATCATCTTAAAAGTTCATTATTGTATTGGCCAGTAACACTTGTAACTGGTACTGTATGTATAACTGATACACTTGTAACTTGTACTGTATGTATAACTGATACATTTGTAACTGGTACTGTGTGTATAACTGATACACTTGTAACTGGTACTGTGTGTATAACTGACACCCTTGTAACTTGTACTGTGTGTATAACTGATACACTTGTAACTGGTACTGTGTGTACAACTGATACACTTGTAACTGGTACTGTATGTATAACTGATACACTTGTAACTTGTACTGTGTGTATAACTGATCCACTTGTAACTTGTACTGTGTGTATAACTGATACACTTATAACTGGTACTGTGTATGTAACTGATCCACTTGTAACTTGTACTGTGTGTATAACTGGTACACTTATAACTGGTACTGTGTGTATAACTGATACACTTGTAACTGTTACTGTGTGTATAACTGATACACTTGTAACTGGTATCGTCTATGTAACTGATACACTTGTAAGTTGTACTGTGTGTATAACAGATTAACAGACTTGTAACTTGTACTGTATGAATAACTGGAACACTTGTAACTTGTACTGTGTGTATAACAGATTTGTAAGTTGTACTGTGTGTATAATTGGAACACCTGTAAACTACAACCGCTATGAAAGGTAGGGGTGCGGCTTTAAATACTTAGCTGGCTTTAACTGGAGGATTTACGGTACAAACCAAGTTTGCGCTGCAGCTTCTGAACAGCAAGCTCCGCAGCGGAGTTCTTCTCGTGCATCTCTGTGAGCTCCTTCATGAATGACTCTCGCATCTTCTCCATCTCTCTCTGTAGTCAGACATGTCTCTACAATTACAATTTCTACAAAACGGGTAACTTCTTATACAGTGCAACAGTCAGGCCTTACAACTGCCCAAAGCGCTTTACACTTTACTCTTTGGCAGACCTGTTCAATCAAACACCATCTCGACTTCTCTGGGAAGCATCGAGCCAGGCTGCAGTTAATGTACAGACTATTTGTACATACATATCCACTCCTGTTTATAGCCAGGTAGTCATTGATAGATTTGAGTGAACTGAAACAATGTAGTGTATGAATCTGACCAAGGTTTGAAAGAGCAGCACAGGAATTAAGTTGAGATTCTGGCAACTGTGTGACCAAATAATCATTATGAAATCATGTCATTTGTAAAGATGTAAATAGACAAATAACTTTATGAACGAAATATGCACACAAACAATGACATGCATCATTTACAGATGGTTAGTATATCTAGCTTTGTCTTGAGCACACTTTAAGATTAGCACAACTTCTAATGTTAGCAAACGACATACAAACAGTGACCGGCAAACAAACAACCAGACGCATCCAGATAGTGGCGATTTAGTCTGCATTCTGCACGGACTCAGAGGGCAAAAGGGTTAACTAGATGAATATGGTACTACGGGGTGACCCCCTTGATGTGACACCCCCAAACATACCCTATGTTGCTGCTGCTGTTCCCCCTTCAATGTTCCGAGGTCGTCTTCTACGTTCAGATTTCTCTCCTGTTGAACAACACAACTGCTAACAAACCTTCCACGATTCTCTTTTTCATTCACGTAAAAAATTCTGGCAAAAACCAACTTGTCAATAAGACAATAACCATTATAGTCATATACATATATTATAAATAAATATACACTAATATATATTTGTATATATTCATCCTAATATGATATAATATTATATTAATGTATTATATTAAGATGAATAAATAAGTAAGACTGCATACCAAATAGACTAGAAAGGTATAATTTTCAATAATTTTCAAGAGTAATATATATATATATATATATATACTACTCTTGAAAATTATATTATTATTATTATTATTACAGTTAATTAACAACACTAACTGACAAATATTAAAATGAATGTGTTAAGATTATAGTAACTGCTATTCCAGCCATACCACATAGAGTACAGTAAGTGACATTCCAGCCATACCACATAGAATATAGTAAGTGACATTCCAGCCATACCACATAGAGTACAGTAAGTGACATTCCAGCCATACCACATAGAATATAGTAAGTGACATTCCAGCCATACCACATAGAGTACAGTGAGTGACATTCCAGCCATACCACATAGAATATAGTAAGTGACATTCCAGCCGTACCACATAGAGTACAGTGAGTGACATTCCAGCCATACCACATAGAGTACAGTGAGTGACATTCCAGCCATACCACATAGAATATAGTAAGTGACATTCCAGCCGTACCACATAGAGTACAGTGAGTGACATTCCAGCCATACCACATAGAATATAGTAAGTGACATTCCAGCCGTACCACATAGAGTACAGTGAGTGACATTCCAGCCATACCACATAGAATATAGTAAGTGACATTCCAGCCGTACCACATAGAGTACAGTGAGTGACATTCCAGCCGTACCACATAGAGTACAGTAAGTGACATTCCAGCCATACCACATAGAATATAGTAAGTGACATTCCAGCCGTACCACATAGAGTACAGTGAGTGACATTCCAGCCATACCACATAGAATATAGTAAGTGACATTCCAGCCGTACCACATAGAGTACAGTAAGTGACATTCCAGCCATACCACATAGAATATAGTAAGTGACATTCCAGCCATACCACATAGAGTACAGTAAGTGACATTCCAGCCATACCACATAGAATATAGTAAGTGACATTCCAGCCATACCACATAGAGTACAGTAAGTGACATTCCAGCCATACCACATAGAATATAGTAAGTGACATTCCAGCCATACCACATAGAGTACAGTGAGTGACATTCCAGCCATACCACATAGAATATAGTAAGTGACATTCCAGCCGTACCACATAGAGTACAGTGAGTGACATTCCAGCCATACCACATAGAGTACAGTGAGTGACATTCCAGCCATACCACATAGAATATAGTAAGTGACATTCCAGCCGTACCACATAGAGTACAGTGAGTGACATTCCAGCCATACCACATAGAATATAGTAAGTGACATTCCAGCCGTACCACATAGAGTACAGTGAGTGACATTCCAGCCATACCACATAGAATATAGTAAGTGACATTCCAGCCGTACCACATAGAGTACAGTAAGTGACATTCCAGCCATACCACATAGAGTACAGTGAGTGACATTCCAGCCATACCACATAGAATATAGTAAGTGACATTCCAGCCGTACCACATAGAGTACAGTGAGTGACATTCCAGCCGTACCACATAGAGTACAGTAAGTGACATTCCAGCCATACCACATAGAATATAGTAAGTGACATTCCAGCCGTACCACATAGAGTACAGTGAGTGACATTCCAGCCGTACCACATAGAGTACAGTAAGTGACATTCCAGCCATACCACATAGAATATAGTAAGTGACATTCCAGCCATACCACATAGAGTACAGTGAGTGACATTCCAGCCGTACCACATAGAGTACAGTGAGTGACATTCCAGCCATACCACATAGAATATAGTAAGTGACATTCCAGCCGTACCACATAGAGTACAGTAAGTGACAGTCCAGCCATACCACATAGAATATAGTAAGTGACATTCCAGCCGTACTACATAGAGTACAGTGAGTGACAGTCCAGCCGTACCACATAGAGTACAGTGAGTGACAGTCCAGCCATACCACATAGAATATAGTAAGTGACATTCCAGCCGTACCACATAGAGTACAGTGAGTGACAGTCCAGCCATACCACATAGAATATAGTAAGTGACATTCCAGCCGTACCACATAGAGTACAGTGAGTGACATTCCAGCCATACCACATAGAATATAGTAAGTGACATTCCAGCCATACCACATAGAATATAGTAAGTGACATTCCAGCCGTACCACATAGAGTACAGTGAGTGACATTCCAGCCATACCACATAGAATATAGTAAGTGACAGTCCAGCCATACCACATAGAATATAGTAAGTGACATTCCAGCCGTACCACATAGAGTACAGTGAGTGACATTCCAGCCATACCACATAGAATATAGTAAGTGACATTCCAGCCGTACCACATAGAGTACAGTGAGTGACATTCCAGCCGTACCACATAGAGTACAGTAAGTGACATTCCAGCCATACCACATAGAATATAGTAAGTGACATTCCAGCCGTACCACATAGAGTACAGTGAGTGACATTCCAGCCATACCACATAGAATATAGTAAGTGACATTCCAGCCGTACCACATAGAGTACAGTAAGTGACATTCCAGCCATACCACATAGAATATAGTAAGTGACATTCCAGCCATACCACATAGAGTACAGTAAGTGACATTCCAGCCATACCACATAGAATATAGTAAGTGACATTCCAGCCATACCACATAGAGTACAGTAAGTGACATTCCAGCCATACCACATAGAATATAGTAAGTGACATTCCAGCCATACCACATAGAGTACAGTGAGTGACATTCCAGCCATACCACATAGAATATAGTAAGTGACATTCCAGCCGTACCACATAGAGTACAGTGAGTGACATTCCAGCCATACCACATAGAGTACAGTGAGTGACATTCCAGCCATACCACATAGAATATAGTAAGTGACATTCCAGCCGTACCACATAGAGTACAGTGAGTGACATTCCAGCCATACCACATAGAATATAGTAAGTGACATTCCAGCCGTACCACATAGAGTACAGTGAGTGACATTCCAGCCATACCACATAGAATATAGTAAGTGACATTCCAGCCGTACCACATAGAGTACAGTAAGTGACATTCCAGCCATACCACATAGAGTACAGTGAGTGACATTCCAGCCATACCACATAGAATATAGTAAGTGACATTCCAGCCGTACCACATAGAGTACAGTGAGTGACATTCCAGCCGTACCACATAGAGTACAGTAAGTGACATTCCAGCCATACCACATAGAATATAGTAAGTGACATTCCAGCCGTACCACATAGAGTACAGTGAGTGACATTCCAGCCGTACCACATAGAGTACAGTAAGTGACATTCCAGCCATACCACATAGAATATAGTAAGTGACATTCCAGCCATACCACATAGAGTACAGTGAGTGACATTCCAGCCGTACCACATAGAGTACAGTGAGTGACATTCCAGCCATACCACATAGAATATAGTAAGTGACATTCCAGCCGTACCACATAGAGTACAGTAAGTGACAGTCCAGCCATACCACATAGAATATAGTAAGTGACATTCCAGCCGTACTACATAGAGTACAGTGAGTGACAGTCCAGCCGTACCACATAGAGTACAGTGAGTGACAGTCCAGCCATACCACATAGAATATAGTAAGTGACATTCCAGCCGTACCACATAGAGTACAGTGAGTGACAGTCCAGCCATACCACATAGAATATAGTAAGTGACATTCCAGCCGTACCACATAGAGTACAGTGAGTGACATTCCAGCCATACCACATAGAATATAGTAAGTGACATTCCAGCCATACCACATAGAATATAGTAAGTGACATTCCAGCCGTACCACATAGAGTACAGTGAGTGACATTCCAGCCATACCACATAGAATATAGTAAGTGACAGTCCAGCCATACCACATAGAATATAGTAAGTGACATTCCAGCCGTACCACATAGAGTACAGTGAGTGACATTCCAGCCATACCACATAGAATATAGTAAGTGACATTCCAGCCGTACCACATAGAGTATAGTAAGTGACAGTCCAGCCATACCACATAGAATATAGTAAGTGACATTCCAGCCGTACCACATAGAGTACAGTGAGTGACATTCCAGCCATACCACATAGAATATAGTAAGTGACATTCCAGCCGTACCACATAGAGTACAGTGAGTGACATTCCAGCCATACCACATAGAATATAGTAAGTGACATTCCAGCCATACCACATAGAATATAGTAAGTGACATTCCAGCCGTACCACATAGAGTACAGTGAGTGACATTCCAGCCATACCACATAGAATATAGTAAGTGACAGTCCAGCCATACCACATAGAATATAGTAAGTGACATTCCAGCCGTACCACATAGAGTATAGTAAGTGACAGTCCAGCCATACCACATAGAATATAGTAAGTGACATTCCAGCCGTACCACATAGAGTACAGTGAGTGACAGTCCAGCCGTACCACATAGAGTACAGTGAGTGACAGTCCAGCCATACCACATAGAATATAGTAAGTGACATTCCAGCCGTACCACATAGAGTACAGTGAGTGACATTCCAGCCATACCACATAGAATATAGTAAGTGACATTCCAGCCGTACCACATAGAGTACAGTAAGTGACAGTCCAGCCATACCACATAGAATATAGTAAGTGACATTCCAGCCGTACCACATAGAGTACAGTGAGTGACAGTCCAGCCATACCACATAGAATATAGTAAGTGACATTCCAGCCATACCACATAGAGTACAGTAAGTGACAGTCCAGCCATACCACATAGAATATAGTAAGTGACATTCCAGCCATACCACATAGAGTACAGTAAGTGACATTCCAGCCATACCACATAGAGTACAGTAAGTGACATTCCAGCCATACCACATAGAGTACAGTGAGTGACATTCCAGCCATACCACATAGAGTACAGTAAGTGACATTCCAGCCATACCACATAGAGTACAGTAGTGACAGTGCACACGTACCTTCTGTGCCACATTCCTGGCGTTCCTCTCCTCCACCAGTTGAGCCTCCGTCTGTCTCAGTCGTTGCTGTATGTCCATCAGCTGCCGCTCGAGGGCGTCGTTCGCTGGCTGTGGCACAGGTGGCGCCCCCTGGCCACCAGCGGACACCAGATGACTGAGGCATTCTGGGTGTCTGCGCGTGAGGTGGGCGTTTAGGAACGACGCGTTAATGAACGCCTTTGAGCACTGCGGACACTGTGGGACAGACAGTAAGTAGTTGGAACAATGTCACTGTGCTACATCCGCATTGCTTCGTCAAAGTTAGTCATGTTACAGTTTGTGTCATTTATATGTGCAAAAGTGTGTGTCCACTGATGGGACAGTTTGGTTACTGATATGTGACAGTTGTGACATAATGTTTACAAGATCTCACAATATACACACAACATCAATACATGAACATCACAATGTGGTCTTTACCTAATTCAGTGTTGACAACTTCGTCACATACAAACAGCAGTCACTGTCGGATATTCAAAATGACAAAGGCTATGTAGAAAATTAGGTGTTTATCCACCAAAAGGTTCATTTGTTCTTTTCGTACAATGTAGTAGCCCCAACTTCTGGGTAATCTCCCATGGGTTGTCATATTGGCTTTTCGCATTATAGTTAATACTAGTTGCAATAACGTAGACTTATTAAATGCTGTATGTAATTGTATTCCTATGGAGTTGACATTGTGGTAGAGCTATGCCTTTTGTGTCCACACCTACTGTATTGTCCATTCAATATAATCCACCAAGCAACGCTTGGTATTTTTCCTATAGTACCCGCCATGTACACATACAAACATGTGGGGTAATTCCTGACTGTTATATTTTACACACTCCTTGTCCAAATGACTTTTACCCCATGAAAGTTGCTGGATTTACCTCATAAAATCTAATAATTTTGACATAAATTTCTATTAGCTAGAGGCTAGCAGGGTATCACTGGGGACATAGACTGATCAGTGAAGGCTTGGTGCTCAAGGGTCAAGTCTTTTAAGCAGAAAACTTTAACATACTAAAACACACATTCTAGATTCTCAAGGGGAAACTTCTTAGTGTGACATTCTGTGCCAGAGAAAGCTATATTATATTCATTTTCATGATCATCAACATCCCTGACACCTAGAACATGTGACAGACTATGTCCACCCAGTGTCCAGTGGTCAAGACTGACCTTGTTGTAGGAGCCCGGCCCAGTCTGTATCATCTGCTGCTGTGTCATCAGCAGTTT
Source organism: Oasisia sp. SBJ-2009 (assembly GCA_964017155.1). Taxonomy (NCBI): domain Eukaryota; kingdom Metazoa; phylum Annelida; class Polychaeta; order Sabellida; family Siboglinidae; genus Oasisia; species Oasisia sp. SBJ-2009. The sequence continues at coordinate 38,364,778 of OZ024867.1, forward strand.
CTTGCGTTTGTGCGATTCGCGTTTTATCTCCGCCAGATCCGAGGCTGACTTCATGAGAGCTTTCTTGGTCTCTTCATGCTCCTACCAACAATGACAAGACTTTTTCACAAATTTAATCAAAATTCAAATGATACATTTCTCATCATATATGACTACACATAGAAGGGATAAAAGTTAGTTGTAATAATTTTATTACTACTACAACTACTACCAGTACTACTACTGCTACTGCTACTGCTGCTGCTACTACTACAACTACAACTACAACTACAACTACAACTACAACTACAACTACAACTACAACTACAACTACTACCAGTACTACTACCACTACCACTACTACTACTACTACAATTACTACTACAATTACTACTACAATTACTACTACTACTACTACTGCTACTGCTATTACTACAACTACAATTACTACTACAACTACTACCAGTACTGCTACTGCTGCTACTACTACTTATCTCTATGATTACCAAATAATGAACTGAATTTGTTTATATAAAAGATGCTACTGACATCATTCAATAAGAAATGCTAAATGTATATATTCACTATTCAGAATGTTTACACAGTAGGAAGAGAGACATTTAATGTATACACTTTGCAGGGCTACTGACAATGCACAAGATTTGGTTGTGTATAGCCAAGATGGCGGATCATCATGACAACCAGACACCAAATAAGGGCAATGACTTATGAACACTGGTCCCATCAGTGACACGAGCCAGACACTGGGGCAGACACCCTCACCCACCTTCATGACTGTCCTCAGTTTCTCCTCTAGGGTCAGCACGACCCCCGACAAATAGTCCTGTGAATGCTGAAACCAACACATTTATGCCAGTAAACTCACCAAACACTCAGGTATATTAATGACTGGTCCCTGACTTCTGAGCCTGAAACAGGTTCATTGTTTCTTTATTTTAAGATATTATCAAATTCTTCGATACTAGCAAATGTGTACATGAATTATTAACAAGTAATCATTCCGCACTTTGTGACTAACATGGTTAACATTAAATTTAAAACACGTGTTGCACTGTGAGTGTTGTTTACTGTGATCATCAAGCTCGCCATAAAACATTCCTTTCATACATAAAAAAGCTGTTTGTTTCACCCAAATTGGCTTCTTCTATTCAAGTATAATTCAACGTGTGGGAACTCTAAAGAACTACAAGTTTGACTTTCAGATCATTCTGAGTAAACAGACATGATGGAACACATTCGTTGACACTAACACTGCAACATGCTGTCACGCTTCAGTGATTTTCTGCCTCAATGCCATGTGGTCAGCATGCAGAAGTGTCAGTTGCTATTTCCACCTGTTAGTCGACTGATATGAGACAGTCAGAGTGGCACAACGCAAACTCTGGCACGGTCAACATGTGTCTACATGTGTCAACATGTGTCTACATGTGTCAACATGTCTTATCATGTAGTAAATATTCCCCCCACTTTATCATTATTTACGTTCCTTATCTCTTCCCAGTATTATGTCGCCATATCTGTACCACTGTTTTAAATGCAATGAAAACTGCAGCTTCATATTTAGACCCCTCCACTGAGTCTGGACACTGACTGTGTGTATGGGTTGAGAATATTTTGGACAGGTTGAAGTTTAAGACATCAAAAAGGGTGCCATAGTTGTGAAAATACAACTTTTTTACCTGCACTGTTATCATCACAGAAGTGTTTCTCTATTGTCATCTGGGCCAACTACTCACCAGTTGGTACTCTATTGTCATCTGGGCCAACTACTCACCAGTTGGTACTCTATTGTCATCTGGGCCAACTACTCACCAGTAGGTACTCTATTGTCATCTGGGCCAACTACTCACCAGTTGGTACTCTATTGTCATCTGGGCCAACTACTCACCAGTTGGTACTCTATTGTCATCTGGGCCAAGTACTCACCAGTAGGTACTCTATTGTCATCTGGGCCAACTACTCACCAGTTGGTACTCTATTGTCATCTGGGCCAGCTACTCACCAGTAGGTACTCTATTGTCATCTGGGCCAACTACTCACCAGTTGGTACTCTATTGTCATCTGGGTCAACTACTCACTAGTAGGTACTCTATTGTCATCTGGGCCAACTACTCACCAGTTGGTACTCTATTGTCATCTGGGCCAACTACTCACCAGTTGGTACTCTATTGTCATCTGGGCCAAGTACTCACCAGTAGGTACTCTATTGTCATCTGGGCCAGCTACTCACCAGTAGGTACTCTATTGTCATCTGGGCCAACTACTCACCAGTTGGTACTCTATTGTCATCTGGGCCAGCTACTCACCAGTAGGTACTCTATTGTCATCTGGGCCAGCTACTCACCAGTTGGTACTCTATTGTCATCTGGGCCAACTACTCACCAGTAGGTACTCTATTGTCATCTGGGCCAGCTACTCACCAGTAGGTACTCTATTGTCATCTGGGCCAGCTACTCACCAGTTGGTACTCTATTGTCATCTGGGCCAACTACTCACCAGTTGGTACTCTATTGTCATCTGGGCCAGCTACTCACCAGTAGGTACTCTATTGTCATCTGGGCCAGCTACTCACCAGTAGGTACTCTATTGTCATCTGGGCCAGCTACTCACCAGTAGGTACTCTATTGTCATCTGGGCCAGCTACTCACCAGTAGGTACTCTATTGTCATCTGGGCCAGCTACTCACCAGTAGGTACTCTATTGTCATCTGGGTCAACTACTCACCAGTAGGTACTCTATTGTCATCTGGGCCAACTACTCACCAGTTGGTACTCTATTGTCATCTGGGCCAACTACTCACCAGTAGGTACTCTATTGTCATCTGGGCCAGCTACTCACCAGTAGGTACTCTATTGTCATCTGGGCCAGCTACTCACCAGTAGGTACTCTATTGTCATCTGGGTCAACTACTCACCAGTAGGTACTCTATTGTCATCTGGGCCAGCTACTCACCAGTAGGTACTCTATTGTCATCTGGGCCAGCTACTCACCAGTAGGTACTCTATTGTCATCTGGGCCAGCTTGAACAACTTCACAAAGTTAGGGTCAATGGTACGCATGTCCTGAAGAAATAAATTTAAACTCTCAATAACTACCTACGGAAAGAAAGCAACAACAGTTTTAATTAATACACTTTGTCAAATCATATCAATACACTTTATGTGTCACTCATGGGGATGTTTTTAATTAAAAAAATACAAGAGAGTACAATAAAACAAGTTCTAAGAATTATATGTTATTAAAAATATAATAGGTAAAACAATTGTTAGGAGTATAATTTAGATATCACAGCAACAAAACGTTAATAATAATAAAACAGTTCATCATCACATATCTGAGGGACTCCAGTGTAAGCAATAACAGTGACCTGGCACACACTGGGAGAGAGGGAAGGGAGGCAGATCACTTGAGTGGAAGACAAATAGAGGAAGGGATGAAGGAATATTGAGACCGACTAAGTCTCAGTTGAGGCAGCTGAACACGACAGTGACTGGTAACATATTGTAACACTTCACCAGTTTTTTTCATTTTTCATATCCAAAATGAAGGCATTTCTTTTTACCTGTACAGGTAAAAAGAAATGCCTTCATTTTGGATATGAAAAATGAAAACTTTTGAAGTGTTACAATATGTTACCAGTCGGTGTCTGATGTTACACGACGACTTCTGCAGTAATGTCAGATGAAAGCCTCTACAGGTGAAAAGAAACATCTTCATCTTGGATATGAAAAAGAAAACTTTAGATTTGGAAAATTATTACATTACAACTTCCTGTTCAGTAATATTGTAACAGTGACTAGGGGTGGTCGGGACGCAGAGACCTCTGCCTCCCTTCCTCCTTGCCCTCACAGTTATGACTTGGTCGACTACAATATTAGGTTGACATGTGAGACAGTGTGTAGACCCACCAGCTCCGACTCAATGTTACAGAAGGTGATGTTGGACACGTTCTCCTGGAGTGTGTTGAAGTCGAGGCTCCGGGAAATGTTGTCAATGTCCGCTGCGGCTGCAATAACAAGTGCAGTAGTTAAGCGATGTCAATACACTAATGTTGTACCTGTTCATTCCTCCATGAATGTTTGTTCCTACTAATGAAATCACTGCCCACACACCATGGGTTACCTACAGATCTGTCCACCTGGCATTTGGTCGGGTAAAATTCAAGAGGAAAAAAAGCATATTTCCTATATACATTATGTGTTGCCAATTGTACTATAAAAATGGGCTAAATGTGGGGGTCCTACTTGTGTATAGGTGGGTTATAAGTGTCTATTATAAGACAAATACACACATATGCGTCTAGTGGACTGACTTCTATATATACACGCAAGGTCATACATTTTTGGACTCATGTTATGGTAAGAATGTTATCCTAAACAACCAGAGTAACAGAAGCATCCAAATTATATCAGAGAAACGACTGAAATGAGATGGGCATATGACGAGAAGGAATGAAAATCACACAGTCAAAAGAGAACTGATGACAGAAAGGAGAAAGAAAGGACGACTAAAGACCAGTCAGTAAAAGACACATGAACACAGTGAGTCTCCGCACAGTCGAGGCAATGAACAAGACAACACCGCCGACATGGAGAAAGAAATCAACAGCCACACCAGTGAACCCACAGCCACACCAGTGAACCCACAGCCACACCAGTGAACCCACAGCCACACCAGTGAACCCACTGCCACACCAGTGAACCAACAGCCACACCAGTGAACCCATTGCCACACCAGTGAACCCACTGCCACACCAGTGAACCCACAGCCACACCAGTGAACCAACAGCCACACCAGTGAACCCACAGCCACACCAGTGAACCCACAGTCGCACCAGTGAACCAACAGCCACACCAGTGAACCAACAGCCACACCAGTGAACCAACAGCCACACCAGTGAACCAACAGCCACACCAGTGAACCCACATGAAAGGGAAAAGCTAGAGATTAAGAAGGATGTTATCCTGCACCCCATGTCCTGCACTCACCAATCTTCCGCCAGTCGACTCGCTCAAACCGCTTCTTGAAGGCAAACCCCGGTCCTGGGTTGTACATTCCTTGAGAGGGTGCCGCTTGGTATGGGGTGGAATACGCCATACCGACACTGCCGTTGGCATAAGACACATGGCTCGACTGAAATCCATAGGGATTAGATGCCATGTGGTCTGAAAGTAAAAGGTGTTTTGAGATTAAAATTAAATATGTAAAGCACGTAAATAATACATCATCACATAGAGAGATCTCACAGTGAGAATACTTGGCTGAAAGAACTGAGTTAATTTGGTCAGATCAAGACAACTGTAAGTGTGTAGGTGTCACAACTTGGTCACAACCACTGCCACTATGTGACAAAACTTCACAAAATGTCATACGTGAGGAGATCATGACTTCTGTAAGGCATGCCTACATGATGTGCATCACTGACTACCAAACCAGCCACGTCATTCTATGTGCTGTCATGAACATTTTAAAACAAAACAGCAAAAACATTTGAGTGGTACGCACAACACGCAAATATGTACAATTTCCCTGCGATTATACTAGTCAATGAACTTGGTAATACACTTGCGTGCCTATTAAACATCCTGGTACATGCTTACATAATGAATAAAAGCTGCCACCCTATCTACACGCCATATTTGGTACCACACCTGTATATAGATTTCACCAGCAGAACTGTTTTAGCAAAGCGATCGTTCTCTCTCACATTAATATGTGGAGCAATATAACAACCAGTGAGCATCAGAGATATTATGGCTAAGTTTGCGTCATTCGTAATGAGAATCAGACCTCATACATTTTGCTCCCACTGCGTTAGACTGTCAGATGTCTATTGTCTGATTAGGTTAATTGTGTGGAATCTTTGGTTCTTGGTTCTCAATACTGTATAGTACCAGTTACAACCCAATCACTGCTACTTTTGTCGACTGTAAGTCAGTGTGTGCAGCACCTCACCTCAACGTTCAAACCACAGCATTATCTGGAGACTTGTCCACCAGTCATTTAGAAAGGCTGATATATAAGTTAGGCAGGAGTAACATGATAGGGCATGTGAGTAACTGTATGGTGTAGACTGTCTACCCAGGTCAGCAATGCAGGTGTTGCATAATGAGTAGCAGCAGTGCACCGACATGGTTTCAGTTGCTTATATTTGCTATAAGCAAAATGCCAGAGTGTCAGGCAAACTGATGTAAAAACAGTAAAAGCTTACAGCCAAGAAAGGAAAGTCTTCCAGATTCCAAAAAAATTCTCTGCATAGCATGAGTTGGCAATGACATGGTTGCACAATATCCGTACCTGTAGAGTACATGTGTATATATAATGTGATCTGTGAGAAGTTTGGCGGCTGTAGGTGGTCTTTTTCATGGTTAGGTCAGAATGTAAAATATCGCAATGCAGAATCCTGTCAGCCTCTGCACATTTTACATCTCAGTGGGTGGAGATTGTGTTTTGTTTAGACTACATCAGGTGCTGGTGGTAATGGAAGTGTGACGTCACACTCACGCTGGCAAAATGCCCAAAATGTCAGCCTCCAGAGAGGCTCAGTAACTATCCTTAAACACTTATTAAATGGTCTTAAAATTATATAAAACCTTACGGGATGTGATGTTATGCAGGACCAAATGATTGCCAGTCACACATGTTTTGGTGGACACATGAATGTTAATTAACTGTTAAGCCATTTTACAAACTTTAAAATGTGTCTGATGACCTGAAATGGACAACAAACACACATGTGACACCATTTACACTCACTTCTACACTTTTGGAAGACCTTTTTTTACTCCTTAATTTTTTTACCCGTCTATACCACCCGTCCACCCATATGCCTACCCGGCCACAACATTTTACACGTCAAAATGACGAGTAGACAAGTCTGTGCATAAAGCTATGGATACAGTAGACATTGTTTAATTGTCTGAGTAGTTTTTGTTGGCTTGCTTGTTCTTTTGAATTTAATAATTATCTGATTTTTATCTTGGATTGTTATAGACAATTATAAATCAACTGCATGATTATACCATAAACCTGTATAATATATTGTATAATGTCATAGTGATAGTATCACTATCAGTGAATGTCAAAAAGGTGATTTAAGACTTCCAAATTTTACAAACAGAAAACATACCATTGACATTGTCTGAAGATGCCCCTTCTTGCTGTTGTTGGTTATGCTTCATTTTGATTGTGAAGTATTCATTGACATTGTTATCTCATACTATCAAAGTTGCAAATACCAGGTTTTTCTGCATACAGAACTCAAACAGTCAGGCCACAACTACATATACAGCTATGACATGTATACAATAGTATATTGTAGGCCTACATGTCATATTCATAAACCCATTCATAAATGAAAATCAATTAATATCTACACAAATACAACGCCAAAATGCTAAATTTGTATAAAATACTTTAAAAACAATTATTAAAATTGGCAAAACGCTACCAAAACAATATAACGATCCACTAGTAAACATGCGATGAGTTCGTCCGCACACCGGATAGCGCCAAAGCTAGACGAGTCCTGACAAGCAGTCGTCGCTCATGGACCACTCACGTTAATCGCTCATTCGTAATGAATGACCCGACGCTCCCGTACAACCGATGTAAACAAATGTACTTCCTTTGTTTACAATTTTTTTTAGCAGCACATATTCACCTTGAATTCATCAATACGTAGGCACGTTATTGACTATTAACTCAGCATATAACTGTCGCGAATCATGCTATATTATACAAATAAAACCTCAATATCCATAAATCGTTCGCCGAACTGTTTGACAAAACTGGACGCCATTTTGAACAGTTGAAGGTCGCTGACCTTTGAACCGCAATTTCTTTCACGAGTAAATTAAAATATTTTACAAAACGTGTATTCATATTTGCATTATCATATATCATGATATTAAAAGCCGTGAATACTTTAAATTTCAGTTAGTGGTTTAATAATTTTTGTCTGACGTCAGACGATTTGACCCGGAAGCACAACCCAGTCCAATAGTATTTACCCACGCTTACAAGTTTTGAGAAACTAAAACCGTAGCGTAGGTGTTACCGACAGAGTTTGCGAGGCAACGTGATGTGGTCGGTTGAACGATTACTTGCCTCTGTTTCGTTACTATTTCTTTTAGCTGATATGAATTTTGCTGGTAAGTGGGACTGCTTGTGACACTGGAATCAAAGTTGTCGTGTGCCAGTTGTGTCGCTGGACACTGTGACTGTGTCAGTGCGTGTGTTCGTCTGCCAGTCGGTAACTTCCTAGTCCTACTCGACTCGAGCCGTCTGCTGTCAGAATTATTGCAAATTTAGTACATCGTCTGAGACACACTTTTTAACCGAAATATGCGGCAGTTTTTTTACAGTTCACTTTTTATGGTAGTAAATAAGCAGTATTTGCTACTAGAGAGACTAGTGTCGTGAGTAGTGAACATCAATCATGAATCAACCACTTTGTCCTGACTTGCCTCTGGCTCTATGCTCCTGTCCAGGACCAGGCATGTACTGATGTAGCCCCAGGTTGTCTCGTCTGGGACTTGGTCTTAGATTTCATACAGTCCCCAGTTATGTGGGGTGGAACCAGATTCGGCAAAGCGCATACCCCGCATGCAACTGCAGAGCCTGCTTTTATCTGCTCTGCCTCTGATGTAGCGTTGATGACATATGTCACATCTGGGCCGAGTTTCTTCAAAACACAAATTGCGCATGTATTTTTATTTAATATTTGCTGCAATAAAAACCATATTGGAATACTTGATGTGTTACTAATGGAAACTATACGTTAATAACAGCAGATAACTTCATAGTTATACATAATCAATACAGTTGTTTGCAAATTGTGCTTTCTCATAATCGTTGACATATGTGAATTCACGGAAATAAATATGACCAGTATTACATACTGCATTAATTACTTGATATCCATCCTTGAGTAATTTATGAGTCCATATCCATGAGAGTTGACCCGCCAACATGCAAAGTGTCACGTCTCTGAGAAGAGTAGTGTATACACTCTAACTTTGTAGTAAGATTATCACATAGACTAGCCTTAGAGCCAAGCTAAAGACATAATCATAGGTAAAGGCTTAGGTTTATAGTAATGCTCAAAGTATTTATTTTAGTTACTTACATATTATTTTGTAAATGCATGTATATACGTTATAACATGATTTAAATAAGCTTCTTTGATTTCTTGCTAATTAAAGAGATTTGTAAGTGTACGCTACATGGCTAGTTGGCTACCTGTTTAGCGAGAAGAACACCAAGATGGTGTTGCGAATGAACACCTTCACTGTTGCCTGTGTTGTGTAGGTCAGATCGGCCCAGCAGGAGTGAGAGGGGGAACAGGTCTGTCTGCTCTACTCATTGTCGCCTGGACCAGCATGATGAAGGGTGAGTGGAGGGAGAAATGTGGGTTAATGGTTCAACTTGTGCTTGTAACCTTTAATCACACTTATTTAGAAGATATTTCAGTGATAAAAGGGAAATTAGAACTACACCAGGATGAACACACACAACACTGTTAATAAGTGGTAATTATATAGGTACATTATTCTGTTATTAAAAATCTGTAAACAGCTTCTAAAGCTGAATTATTGCAGTTAACCATTTATTTTTTTAATTGTAATTGATATGTTAAAGTGTTGCAATTGATTTTTGAATATGAATTTTTGAATACAAATGAATGATTGAAGCGAAGCCAGATGGAAAAAAAAACAAGTATGCATGGGCACACACACACACACACACACACACACACACACACACACACACACACACACACACACACACTGCAATGTGAAGAAAGTATAATCGTGGTTTGGCCCCTCAGTGCTTACAGCAACGGGTTCTTACAGCAATGACGGTTTTGTGATACAACAGCATTAAACTGGATGTTTACTTGTAGGTGCCCTGTGTAGCAGCAAGGAGGAAGTGGAGCGCCATCTCGAGATGGGAAAGAGGATGTTATCGGCAGGCCAGTTAGCCGACGCCCTGTCCCACTACCATGCAGCTGTTGGTATGTGAACTTTCCACCTCATCCCACCTAGGGCACATTTGACAGAGCCTCTTTTTGACTGCTTCTGCATGCTATATTCTCATTTGTTTCATTGTAAAATGCTAGCTAACATCTGACTAGTCTGTTTAGTATACTCTGAATGATCTCGGAGAGTTTGTCTTAAAAATAAATTACAGTAAAATAATAAATTTTAGACTTGTACAAAATCTTAATGATTTTAAAATACAAACATACAACATAATTTATAAGCTTTGACATCATGTATAATTTTGATCCATTGTTGCATAATTAATGTTTTATCATGTTAGCACAACATGGTGTATAATGTTAATATTACGTAGACTTAATTGCTAAAAATGTTGGTGATGTAAAGGTTTGTTTTCACATTTTGTATCCTCTCATAATTATGGATATTACTGTATTTTAAAGATTTGTGCCACTTCCATTTTAATGTACAAAAATAATTATTTTATTATTAATAGCATGTTCTGTATATACTGCCTTTAGGAGTATAGATTTGTATGCTAAATTCGGAGCATTGTACATCAACTTGAATTTATTATCATGTATTTTAATGACATCATCACCTGTCCTGTCACAGAGGGTGACCCAGACAACTACCTCACATACTTCCGCCGGGCCACTGTCTACATGGCGATGGGAAAGTCAAAATCTGCACTTCCTGACCTCGATAAAATCATCGAAATACGGCCAGATTTTATTGCCGTGAGTACATGTGGATGAGTTTTGTTGGCAGAACTTCCTCTGAGGTGGTGGCAGAAACGGACTAAAAGAAGTGCATGTTATCTTGATCCCATAACCTGGCATAGAATCTTATTGTTTGTCTTCATAACTAATCATATCTGCAATTTGTTTAATGCTGTGCTGTATCTGTATAGCTCACTATAACAATATTGAGTTGCCATTCAGTACAATATGCGGTGGATTAATTATAAGTAGTGTATTTGTGATGCTGGCAATGTCTGTTTCCACCACCAGGCCAGACTGCAAAGAGGCAACATCAAGCTGAAACAAGGCAAACTGGACGATGCAAAGATTGACTTTGAATACATTGTAAGTTTTTTTGCATATTCTCTATATACTTAGGTCTGTTTAGTTCATGTTCATTCCAGCCAACACTTGTTTACATTACTTGTAATGTTCGGGAAGTAGAAATAATTATTTCAATACATACTAGCGCTCAGCCACTCAGGAGAACTCACAGATAGTTATTATGATTATTTATTGCCCATAACTGCTTGCCTCGTGTTTGAATTGGGGCCTGAATACGAAGGGTGTCTGTGCTGTTTTCACAATCCCATACAGTCGTGACTGCTGAAGTAATTTGCTATAGTTGATTCCGCTGACTTCCATATTCCATAGGTTGACCAGGCCACCACTCCTGGCTTGTGAGGGTAATTTCATTTGGAGTCAATCAAACACCAGCTTTCCAATTTATTAAAAAAATTACAACATGACTTAATAAGAGTAAGTATTATATATTACTAAAAAGCAGCACACTTTCACTTTCCCGGTCCATTTACCTACTTTCTCCATGAACACCGTCAATCAGATCAGGTCAGAGGTTAGGCTATTTAACATAGGAGTGGGCCTTGTTTTTATGTTACTTACTGTACATGAATGACACCAGGTGGCACTGTTGACAGGTTCAGCGTGATGCCAGTAATTTGGAGGCGGTCCAGAATCTGGATCTACTCGAGCCTCTGCAGACGCAGCGGCAACAGGCACAGGAACTCATTGATGACAACAAACACCAGGAGGCCATAGATGTACTCACTCATGTCATAGAGGTATATGTCTCAGTCTATATCTCCCGCCTCACCTTAGTTGCACAACCTCACACACCAGCCTAAGTCCCCCACCTTAGTTGCATACATCAACCTAAGTGCCCCACCTAATTGCATAACTTTGCATATCAGCCTAAGTCCCCCACCTTAGTTGTACAACCTCACACATCTCAGCCTAAGTCCCCCATGGCTGATCACTCAACCACAGATATCATTTGTCAGAGGTTTTAGCTTTAGTGGCATTTAGCAAGTTGAAGTAGCTATGTCAGTTCACTGTAACCATCCTGGTGAACTGGAATTATAGTGGGACCTAGTAACTTCCCCTGTGATCTGAGGCGTGACTTTTGTCTTCCAAGATTCCCACTGTGACACTTAACAGCATGGCAATTATAAATTTGAACTCAGCTGTACCATGAGAAATTCCCATTTTTCTGTTGAAAATAATGAGCCTCAGTCGTAGTTAATTGATTCAGTAAAAATCTATTTTGAAAAAATCACTTTCACAGTCGATATATGTGGCTGTTTGTAGAACAGTCCGTGGGACCCAGAGCTGCGGGAGATGAGAGCAGAGTGCTACATTGCCCAAGGCGACTACTTCCGTGCTGTTGGAGACATCCGCCCAACGACTAAACTTCGCAACGACAACACGGATGGATATTATAAACTGAGTAACCTGTACTACATGATGGGGGAGGCAGATGAGTCACTCACGTAAGGACACTATCTGTTGTCACAGTGTTATGTGTTGGACACTAAGCAGCTATACAAAATATTTCTGTGTACCTTGTGTTATTTAAAATGGCTTTATAAATAATTTTTTGTTCTTCTGTTTCTAAATGGACTATACTTAATAGTCATTCATATTTTTTAAGTATGAATAACACCGATGACATTACAAAGTTATATTAACAGCAAAGGTAGTTAAATATAATACTACATCATGGCTGAATCATGTTAGTAAAAATTCTGAGAGCGGGTACTAATATAATTCATCTAAAGCTTAATGTGTTTTTACAGCTGAAAATATACTGATTTTAATGGTCCCGCTACGTAAGGCAGGCGTAGTAGATATGCTAGAATACGGTAGAGATATCTAAATGATTCCAGAACTGAAATACTGTATTCCTCATCAGTGCCTTAATGGATAGAGTTGAACTGCCTAGAGACAATGAAATAAAGACCTTATGTCTTAATTTCATTGTCTCTACGCTGTTGAACAACATTTTTTAAACTACATTGATCTCCTCTTATAGGAGATCAATGTAGTTTATAAAATGTTGTTTTCATACGAAATATATTCACAAGAAGTTGGGATATTGAAGGAACAGCTGATTTGTATTGGAATGAAAATGAACAGAAAACCTTCCATTAAACACACACACACACACACACACACACACACACACACACACACACACACACACACACACAGACACAGACACACACAGACACACACAGACACACACAGACACACACAGACACACACAGACACACACAGACACACACAGACACACACAGACACACACAGACACACACGAACACACACGAACACACACGAACACACACGAACACACACGAACACACACGAACACACACGAACACAGTTCAACACACAGACACACACACACGCACACACACAAACACACTAACACACAAACACACAAACACACAAACACACAAACACACAAACACACAAACACTCACACACATACTCACTCACACACACAGTCGACACCGTGTCTGATGCTGTAGCTCCATCTGTTGGTCAGTGAGATCCGGGAGTGTCTCAAGTTGAACCCGGACCACCAGGACTGTTTCTCTCACTACCGCAAGGTGAAGAAGCTGGTGAAACTGATGCACTCAGCACGCGACCACATCAACCAGCAGCAGTGGATGAACTGTATAGATAAGGCGAGACAGATGCTCAAGACGGAGCCAAAAGAGTTCCAGTATGTCCACCGGGCGAATGGCCACATCTGTCACTGCTACTCTAAGGTAACCAGTAGTCTTAATAAGTTCTTGAAACTAAAATGTCTGTTCTAAACGGAACGAAAGTTCAGTTGGATGTAAAAAGAAATATTTTGAGATTGTTAGTTAGTTTCTTTCATGTTCCAATATTATGTTGTACATATGAAAATTGTGTTGTTGCAGTTCACATTTTTTCATGCACTTTTTATCTAGATAGAATCCTAATAACTAAAAAAGGTAAACATTAGAAATATTTATTTTTAATACATTAAAATTAACATTAGAAATATTTATTTTTAATACATTAAAATTAACATTAGAAATAGTTATTTTTAATACATTAAAATTAACATTAGAAATATTTATTTTTAGTACATTAAAAGTTATAGAGAGACAGAGAGGAGAGATAGGGAGAGACAGGACAGACAGACAGACAGACAGAGAGGAGAGAGACAGACAGACAGACAGACAGACAGAGAGGAGAGAGAGAGACAGACAGAGAGTATAAATAATTTAACTGTTTTGTAAAAACAATTATTCCTTGAACACTTCTGTTTTTTGTTGCCATATTTTTGAAAGAGGACATGTTTCCAAACTGCATCGTTGTGTCTTTTGTTGTAGGCGGGAGAAATAAAACAGGCGTTTGCCGCCTGTAATAAAGTTTTAGACGTAGACGAGAATAATATAGATGCCCTCTGTGACAGAGCGGAGACGTATATTGCAAATGACCAGTTTGAAGAAGGTAAGGATGGAAATGCTATCAAAAAGTATTACAAACAGTACTCATTTAAAATGCTAGGCAAAATAATACAATTTTGCTTAATCTTCAAATTGCCGAATGCGCAATATTTCCGTTCTTGTCAATAACAACAACTGCATATGGATAACTTTAAACATGAATACATGAACCATCAAGTTGTAAGAGGAGGTATGGCGGCTGCCGTTTCCAACCTCGGCCAACTTTGTTTGCTCCGGCTGTATACTGTTGAGGTTATCTGTGTGGGAATAGTCTTTGTGCAGTAAATATGGCATGGCTGAATGTTTCCCACAGAGGTCAAGATGATGCTGGATTGCATTGGTCTGTCAGGGACTAAAGTGTAGAACTCAGGAGTTGATATTTACCAGTGCTCAATATGTAATGTCACTTGTTGGACGCTGCCCACGTGAGTCACTCCCTAACTGGACCCATCTGTCCCTCTCCCTCTCCCTCTCCCAGCCATCCATGACTACCAGAAGGCAGAAGAAGTGGGGGGAGGCCTCAACCGGGTACAGGAGGGACTTCGGAGGGCCCAGAAATTGCTCAAACAGTCAAAAAAGCGAGACTACTACAAGATACTTGGCGTGCGAAGGTATGTTGTGTCATTGTGACAACGACTGTTAGACAGCCTCGTGTGGTTTGTGTACCTTCTCTTTGTCATTTGTAAACACAGCTTAGCACAACTTTCTCTGCTTTGTGTTTTTGGGGGATATTGACAACTTTCTTTGCTTTGTGTTTTTGGGGAGATTTTTACAACTTTTTCTGCTTTATGTTTTTGGGGGGATTTTTACAACTTTCTGCTTACAGGTGCAGTGTTTGTTTTCATCATAATGAATGACTAATATGTTATAATTTATATTGTTTATACTGACTAAATTGATTGTATGTTACGATAATGGAAAAAAGGTACAGTAAAGCTGTTTTTAATTTGCCCAGGTAACCACTACAATGTTATGGTCGTGAGACGTTACAGATTGATGTTTGCAGAAACGCGAAGAAATCAGAAATCATCCGCGCATATCGTAAACTCGCAGTGAAGTGGCATCCAGATAAATACGAGGCCGTCGACAAGAAGAGAGCTGAGCAGATGTTCATTGATATTGCAGCAGCAAAGGAGGTTTTAACTGATCCAGGTATGACTTGTCAGTCAATGTTAGCACTTAGCAGCAGTGTGTTATAATTAGAAAGACTAATTAAAGATCACTTGGTTGATTTTCTTGTTAACAATAACTTGATTAACCCATCTCAACATGGGTTTCTAAAAGCGAGGTCATGCTTAACAAATATCTTATGTTTTTTGGAAGATGTCACAAAGTGGGTCAATTTTGACAAAGTGCCACATCAAAGATTACTACTTAAACTGAAGGCCCATGGCATAGGCAATGTTATGATTAACTGGATAGAAAAATGGCTTATTGATAGAAGACAAAGAGTAGTAGTTGATGGGGAGGTTTCAGACTGGAAATCGGTTTTGAGTGGAGTACCGCAGGGATCAGTATTGGGACCTATTTTGTTCTTAATATATATCAATGATTTGGATGATGATATAACAAGCAAGGTGTTGAAGTTTGCGGACGATACAAAAGTGTTCAGAAAAATAAAAAGTGATACAGATAGACAGCAATTACAAGATGATCTAAATAAGTTGACCAAATGGTCTGAGAAGTGGCAAATGCTGTTTAATTATGGGAAGTGTAAGTGCCTCCACACAGGACATGGAAATGAAGATGCACAATATAAAATGGGTGATACTGTACTAAATACTACCGTAAAGGAAAAGGACTTGGGGTTAACTATTAGTGCTGATATGAAGGTATCAGAACAGTGTGCAATTGCAGTGCAGCAGCGAAGGGAAACCAAATTCTTGGATTAATTAGGCGAAATATAGTGTACAAGGAAAAAGAACTAATAATACCACTGTACAAAACAATAGTTAGGCCTCATTTAGAATATTGCATACAGGCATGGAGGCCATATCGCAAGAAGGATATTGATATACTAGAAAGAGTACAAAGAAGAGCAACCAAAATGATACAAAAACTCAGGAATATTAGTTATGAAATGCGTCTAAAAGAATGTGGATTAACAACACTAGAAACCAGGAGATTGAGAGGAGAGAGAGAGCGCGGGTGGTGTAGTGGTTACCACACCCGCCTCTGACGCCGGCGGCACGGGTTCGATCCCCGGTACCGGCAGTTGTGATGTAAAAATCTGGCTCTCAACATTGGGGACTGTGTATCCCTCGTGAATCGGAGAATCACGTTAATGTCGGTCCCGTCTCAATTTGGGACGTAAAAGAACCACTGAGGACGACAAGCACCCTGGCAGTGACCATCCTCAGTGCCAGCATAGAAAGGTCGGCTTGGCGTGATGTTCTGAAAAAGGCTGACTAGTTAAATGAGACCTCATAAGATCATACATTGTAACCACAATATACAGACTAGTCAGTTAAAAGAACGTTGCCGAGTGCTGGAAACAACTAGAACAACTAGATCAGATAGAAGTTTTTTAAATATTGCATGGGTATGAAAATATTGACAGAAATATTTTTTTCTCAGTTAAGGAAGCGAGAAGGACTAGAAGACATGGAGTTACATTAGCAAAGAAGCAGTGTAGACTAGATATTAGAAAATTTTCACAAAGAACAGTAATAATAATACACTTTATTTAGACACTAAAATCCAAAGTACAAACTCTGTTCGGTAGTGTTTACAACATTAAAACATCCTAAGAAATAAATAAAATAAAAGTACAAGTAAAACATATAAGAACGTTTGTCTAAATCAGTGTTGTAGAGAACTACAAGAGAAACTAAAATTAAACAGAGATGGCATTGTTGTAGTCTATATCATATGTCAATGTAGTCAAGAAAATATGCATACATATATATGTGTGTATAAAGTAGCAGAATAAATAAATATATAATAATATACATAGTACTTAATTTTTAACAAATGACTACAGCAATGTAATAGTTGTGTCAATTGTAATTATTAAAAACTCAAATATATGTTAATTTGTAACTATTAATTAATAAATAATTAAAATGACATGCTGGTTGAGCTAATTAAGAGTAAATAAGTAATAAATAAAGTAGCAGAATAAATAAATATATAATAATATACATAGTACTTAATTATTAACAAATTACTACAGCAATATAATAGTTGTGTCAATTGTAATTATAAAAAACAAAAACTCAAATATATGTTAATTTGTAAACTATTAATTAATAAATAATTAAAATGACATGCTGGTTGAGCTAATTAAGAGTAAATAAGTAAATAAATAAAAATATAAAAGGATGAAAGGTGTAGAAAAACTAGACATTAAAAGCAATCTTGAAATAATAAGTCTTAAGGTGTGCTTTAAACTTGTTCATGCACACTGTAGAACGCAAGTCCTCAGGTAGTGCGTTCCAAAGAGTTGGTCCTGCACGAGAGAATGAGCGGCTGACAAAACGAGTAAACGAATGGAACAGATTATCGGCTGATTGTGTAGGTGCTAGTAGTGTTAATATGTTTAAAAATAAAATTGACATGTACCTAAGAAGGGCTGGGTACATTTAGTTAGATAGGTTGGACTCTCGATAAGCCAAATGGCTTCCTTGTCCACCTGCCATCTAGAGTTGATTCTCTAGGTGGCAATCTTGTTAAATCTTGTTAAATTAATGTATCAATTATATGTATCAATTATAGATTACACTTGAATAAACTACAACTTTATAATTAATATTATATAATATGGTCTCCTGGCGTAACGAGAACCACAGACTATTTCATTGGCTGAGCTTAAAATTAAGAGTGTTGCAAAGTGACCAGCCAGGGGTACTGACGTAATCAGCACCAGCAACTCATGGTGTGCAAGGCTGAATTGTGATAAGAAATATTTTGTAATTGAATTATAATAAACAAATAGCTTGTAGTTGAATTATAATTAAAAAAATATGTAGTTGAATTATAATAAAGAGCTATCTTGTAGCTGATTATAATATAAAGAAATATATTGTATTGAATTATATAGACATCTTGTAGTTGAATTATAGTTGAGATCTTGTAGTTGAATTGTAGTAAAGAGATATCTTATAGTTGAACTATTGTAAAGAAACATCTTGTAGTTGAACTAAAGTAAAGATATATCTTGTAGTTGAACTATAGTAAAGAGAAATCTTGTAGTTGAACTATAGTAAAGAGATATCTTGTAGTTGAACTATAGTAAAGAGATATCTTGTAGTTGAACTATAGTAAAGAGATATCTTGTAGTTGAACTATAGTAAAGAGATATCTTGTAGTTGAACTATAGTAAAGAGAAATCTTGTAGTTGAACTATAGTAAAGAGATATCTTGTAGTTGAACTATAGTAAAGAGATATCTTGTAGTTGAACTATAGTAAAGAGATATCTTGTAGTTGAACTATAGTAAAGAGAAATATTGTAGTTGAACTATAGTAAAGAGATATCTTGTAGTTGAACTATAGTAAAGAGAAATCTTGTAGTTGAACTATAGTAAAGAGATATCTTGTAGTTGAACTATAGTAAAGAGAAATCTTGTAGTTGAACTATAGTAAAGAGATATCTTGTAGTTGAACTATAGTAAAGAGATATCTTGTAGTTGAACTATAGTAAAGAGAAATCTTATAGATAGAGTTTTTAATTGACATTTTTATTAATAAATGTTCAGATACAACAAATTCTGAGAACTTCTTTCATCATTGGCGAGCCATCTATACTCTCTTCTTCAGTTCTAAATCGATGCAGTTCCCATTAGTGTTTGTGATGCAGTGTGTGTGATGTAGCGTGCGTGATATAATGTGCGTGATATAATGTGCGTGACGTAGCGTGCGTGACGTAGCGTGCGTGATCATCAGATGTAGTGTTTGTCAGCTGTAGTCACCCAGTGTTGTTGTTGTCCACAGAGAATGTGATGTAGTGTTTGTCACTCAGTGTTAATCACTCAGCGTTGTTGTTGTCCACAGAGAAGCGTCAGAGGTACGACCAGGGGGAGGACCCCCTAGACCCTGAACAGCAGGACGGGGGGCACGGCGGCCCCTTCTGGAATCAGGGCTTCAATCCATTCGGTCACAGCAACTTCAAGTTCCACTTCAACTGAGTGTCCTGCCACGGCCCAGTGTGTGTGACTTGTGTCAACCAACCATGACTTACATGTACAGACAGACACGTGCCACACGTCTCACTGCTGGTGCTGGCACGCCCTCACATCACGTGACACATCACATGACCCTCGCCACCCTGCACCAGTACCCCTGGCGTATACACGTGCAGACAGCTGTTGTGGACCGATTGGGTGCGGGTATATCGTAGCGTGAGAACAGATCGGCGGGCGAGAATCTCGTGGAATTGCTCCGTGATTATTATTGACCAGAATTAAGACCTGCTGTTGAAAACCACAAGCGGGTTGAAGTACAACCAATTTAGCAACTTTTGTGTATGTTGCACAGTGTGTATGCCATGGGTCATGATGTTGCACAGTGTGTATGCCATGGGTCATGATGTTGTACAGTGTGTATGCCTCGGGTCATGTCATGTCAGAGTCTTGTGATATTACCAGCAGCCCCCATTGCCGTCACATTTACTTATACGCACAATCATACTTTACAACACAGCCACACGTCCAACCAAAGACAATACTTACAACATCCTGGACCATGTGTCAGATCCTTGGCATCTCTAATCCATGAGGGTCTTCCCGATAAAAAAATTGCAATCAGATTATAAGTTTTTTTTTTGTATTTATAATGTATTAACATTCTGTGTTATACGTTATGTGATGCCAGTTAGTAATAATTATTGTGCATTAAGACAATACTGTTTTTTCTGGTTAGATACATACTATGTTGACTTGTTTTTGTTGGTAAAAAGTAGACAAAAGAGCATTTCAAACAAGACACCAGTTTTTTAGTCTAATCCTTAGTCCAGCTATTGAAACTACATTGTAAATAAAATCTACATTATTTCCTTGACTGTGTGTTTTACTGTTAGTAGCAAGTTTAATATGTACGCAGGACTTGCATCACAGGTACAGAAAGTTCTGCATTGACCACACACAAAGTAAGTTTCTGTTCGTCTCCCAAACAATATGCGACCTGCCACAACCAGGAATCTTGTAGGTGTATGCAAGACATAAAATTAGATTGTTCAAAAATGTAATTTTTTAAGAAACTAAAAGTCCAGTCTATTTTCCTCAACTTGTTTTCAATATGCATTTATTAAAAACACAAACTGAGTAAAAATTATCTTGTTTCATAAGACTTCACTATTCTTAAGTTTTAATAATAAATAAATGTTAATGATCTGTGGAGTTGTATAGCATAATGACACTTAGTTGTGACAGATCATATTGTAATCAGCACTTCTATTTGTAATGTATCCTCTCATGCAGGGGTGGCGTCAGTTTCACTCTTCCAATTCATTGCAATAAAATTCTACTTTTTTGAACTCACATTTTTCAATTTCTTTCAATTCATTTCTTTTTCAATTCCATCTATAATCATTCAGTTCCAATTCACATAACAAAAGTTAATCATAAAATTATACGATTAATGTGCATATATGGGGATGATACAGTGGTTGTATTGATGCATTTATATAATTATAATCATAACACACACAATCACCAAAACCTAAAGAATTTTTAGTGACATTTTATTGCATTGCATTTTAATCCAGGCATCATTGGATTCACTGCAATGGTTGTCACATTCTGGTTATAATCTACAAGTGTTGTCAGTCGTCACTGGGCTTATGTTTGAACTGGTAATCTTTGAGCTTTAACTGGTCACACTGGACTATTTGAAGATATCCTTGGGCTGGGTAGTCCTAATAAGTATTTGCTTATATTGTGACACAGGGAAAGTGTGACTGTTATTTGGACAATTTGAATGGTTATTTGAAGCAGTCCCCAGCTAACACTCATTCACACAAGGCAGTAGGACAAGCCTAATTGACTTCCCATTCATTAGTTTCATCCACTGATTAATTGCTGGGTAATGTTTGACCAGCAGCTTCATTGTCGAACTGTTCTCGGTTATTAAACACCATTGGCTGCACACCAATACTTCCAACTGTGTGTAACATCCTTTGCAGCATCACAAAAATATATCCGATGCTCAATTCCATTTTATTCAATTCAAAATCTGTCGATTCCAATTCAATTCAAAATCTTTCAATTCTGATTCAATTCAAAATCTTTCCATTCCTATTCAATTCATTTTTTTTTAAATCTTTCAATTCCGAAATTGAATTGATCAATTTCAATTCTTTTTCAGGGGTAGAACTAGTCCTGGGTTGGGGGGTGTAACTAAATCTCAAGTCATTAAAACATTGTTGATGAGTAGCTTCATTTACTGATAAATTGACTTTTTTAGGCATGGCCACCAACTATGAACTTGTCTAGGCATTATTTTATATTAATTGTTCTTCGATGTCTACAATTTTCTAGTGTGATATTTCCATTAATACAGTTCAGTGGAGCAGTTTTCATAACAGCATAATGTGAGGTGAATTTCCAGGAAAATTCATAATGCTAGGGTGGCACTAACGGTCAATGAGCGCAATTGGTGTTTTTTTCAATTGTACAGTTTTTTCATACAGATTATATCGTCACTTTTTAATTAGTTTTTTTATTTCTGTATTATTGATTTGTTACTTTTATAAAAAGTGCATTGTTTTACTGGGGTTGCAACATATACTTTTTTGGTTTAAAAAATGTAATGACTTAAATTTGGATTGTTTTTATGTTTTGCCAGACTAGTAAACCATTTCGCGGACTAGTAAACTTTTGACTTTACTAGTCCCACTGTCTATTAAAATAAATGCCAAAGTTCTACCCCTGTTTTTCAATTGACCTCAGCCCTGATCCTATGTAGATATGTCACTACAGAGCTACAGTGGATGCATGCATTGTGATGCAAACTGGCATCAGACAATCGGCCAAGAAGACCTGAAGTTGGATCTTTAGCTGATATTTTGAACTGTTAACAAGTTCACTCAGTCTTCATTATTCCAGTTCACTCAGCTGTGTGAATAAGTACATTGCAGTAGACAGTGGTGTGTGTATGTGTACAATAGTCTTACTAGTAATATTAGTGCACTTACAAAAGTATTGCTACAGATCCCACTGACCAAGATGAATATTTATTATTTCTATAAACAAATTGGCGCCATATACAGAGAGTGTATTCTAGGGAGGGCACAAAACACCCAATTACACCCCATCTGATGCTCACTAAAACCTGGACTGGTTCCAGAACCTCGGCGCCACTTTTGGCTGGAACTTCAAAACCACTCGATCTGTTGTCTCGTGAATGAGATTGGAAGACAGATTGTGTTGGTGCTGGGACCTTTTCGTGTCACAACTTAAAGACCACTGTTAGCGTCATGGGTGTAGTTCAGAATTTATTTTTGCAAATTTTTTAATCTCATAAAATTCACCAATTGCACCCCCTTGAGAGTGGGCAGAGTGGCTCATTCACATGGTTTGGGGGTGGAAGCTACACTGATGCGGGCATTATGCGAGCAATTTACAAAACTCTCAATAGAGGCCCCATATCCGCCTATAAAACAAGTAGAATTCAAAAATGTACTTAAGTACAAAAATTTGCTGCAAATCCTGACCAACCTACCACAGGAAGGGGTGGAAAGTAAAGTCCTTGACTCCACTGCTGGCTCAGAAATGAAATTATCATTATGCACCATTGCTATTTTGGATTGTAACATTGGAAGACTGTGGGGAATGCTGTTGAAAATTGTTTGCTGCTGAGTGGCAACTTCAGTTTCTCCACTATACTGTGTCTCATCTCTACCAAATATTACAATTTATATATCAAACTGTTAAGGGATCCATCCCAGCCCTCGCCATTGAAACATTCTTCCTCCCCCCTCCCCAACAAAAAGTATCCAACCTAAACACTTCCCAAACCATGTATCCTCAAAACTTTGTTCAACAGCTAACAACCAACAACACCAGATGTTACATAGTACACACAGCCCACAATGAACAATTTTATAATTAGTTTATTGCAACAAATTATTCCACAATGGTAGCATGTATTGAGGAATAAACTTCACAATTTGCAAGTTCAAGCTGAAAGCATAACCAATTAGCCTGATCTCAGACTTACGGCTGACACACCCAGTAACATGCGCCCACACCCTCATCGTATATTATAGCCAATATTGGCTTCTTACGATGTTCAGATACTGGTGACAGATGTAGAAATTATTAATCTTGTGGATGATTACAGAAGTGTTGCCGTAAATTCAGATTTACTGGAGGAGGCAGAACCATCTGGCTGTCCATGCATACAGCAACATTCGAAGGGCAGCAGTCCTCCTTATTGCCATGTTATTCATGTATCATTGGTATAAGTAAAAAGATCAGAAAAAGAAGATTTCTAAATACCATCTCACAAAGGAAGTGTTGTGGATCAAGGATGGCACCTGGAAGGTTAGAATATGTAGGTCGGTTTGTGACATGTACAATATCATTATTATAAATAATAACTTTATAATGCAAACAGATTGATAACATTATTTATTTCATTAGCCAAGAAATTCATTATTGTCAGCTACTGTTTTTTCTATGGTCTTCTGTATACATATAAAAATCTATATTGTAATATATATCACCACTAGTAATGAAAATTGTACTTTCTAATTTTTATAGTATATTGCACTGTTGTCTAGAAAATATTGAATTGAATTGAACTGAAATTTATTTCAACAACAACAATTACTACTACTACATTATACATACAGTGCATGCAATACAAATTTTTGAAAAAAGGGTAAAAGAACTACAATACTGATCATGTATATTAAGTAAGAGTAACTTTATTTCTCAAGTCAGTGAGCAAATAAAACTTAAATATAATCTATAGTTATGTCACCTAATGTTTACCTCTTTATTGACCACTAATGCCTTTGGTATGATAAGAGGTACAGATGTTTTGTTGAAATAAAATAATTCATTACCATTTCTGTAACTATTTTCTCTATTACTGTAAGGCAATTTCCCAATTTCGTCGACTGATCAAATGCGCAACAAATTAATATCGCCTAAAACAAACACTTGTGCATGTTTATCTAGGGTAGTAAACTATAACTTTTTTAAATACTTTCGCCTGTATTGAGTAAACAAGAAACTAAAAAATAATGATGTAAGGGAAGTAAACGTCCGTGATTTACAAGAACCGGCGTCTTATAGCCTACGCTACAGCGGCTGGCGGCGCTCTATGACTGAGTCTATCTCGCAAACGCAGTGACAGCCGCTAGGTGGAAGGGGTAGAATAAAATCGGCGATACCGAAACCCGTCAAATTATGTTGTTTCACTAGTGAGTATTGTTTTAGCATTGTTTAGTTGACGTTGTGGTCGTATTGCCACACGTTTACGTCGGTTGGCGCATTGACCATGTCCATGATCATCATGCTGGATTCATTAATAGATGCCTGGGCGAAAATGGGGGATTTATTGTGTTACTAGCCGAGTGTCAACAAAACGGGCTTTCATTTTTATGATAATATTCGACGGAACAGTGATGCAACAGGTATAGTGTTTGCTTGATGAGTGCATCATACGTGTGTGCGAGGGCGAAATTGTTACTGCGTGCGTGCGTGACTTGGCCGCGATGTATTAACTCTAGCAGAGCTACTAGTTACTAGTTGTAGATAGGAGCTGGGGCACCCCGATGCCGATGGGAACAAACGCGCACATATCTTGCTCAATCTCAGACGTTTCCTCGTTTAGTACGGTATCTGTTTTAAGATTTGATTCCATCCATGTGAGGGCGCTGTGTGTTGAAGAGCCCCAGCTCGGATGTATTAACTCTGCCTGGCCCCTTATCTCGGGCTTTGGCTTGAAATCTAACGTTTGCTCTACTCTAAACGCATCTATGCTATATGGCAGGGTTCGAAATAGTGGTAGCCCGGTAGCCCGAGGCTACCAGAATTGCTGTCGGGCTACTACAATTGGAGACAGCAGTAGCCCGGTGGTCTACCACAGAATCTGGGTCACTGATGGCCTAATCATCAGTGCAGGACAAGTGTCTGAGACGACTCACTGGCTTCCATTGGGTTGAAACAATTGTATCCAATTAACCACTTCAAAGACATCGCTGGCTCACTGGGACCAGTGTCAATAAACCACCCAATAAACTTACTACACACCCTTAAAGACCACCCTAGAAGCCATGTGTTGTTTTGATTCTATGATTGGATTACGTAATAAACCGACCTAGTGAAAGGATGAGGTAGTTTAAAACATTGTTGCAGGTGGATCGGCTGCACTACCAAAGAGGGAGGTCAATTTCTGAGAACTCCACTAGTCTTGTATTAAATATGGGAAAGTTGTTTCTTTTGTACACAACAGGTTTTTGTAATGCATCCAAGCCAGGGCAATTTGAAGCACTGTTTAAAGAAAATATAATGTTAAGACATGTTAAAGTACGTAAGCCTAGTATCTATATTATAATAAACACTAGTACATGTGCAATTTATACAGCACATTTGAGAATATTAAATTAATTAATTGAATAATGCAATTTTGTTTTGTAATATGGGCACTGCTAAATTATATTGGTTTTATAATAATAACTTTATCAATGTTGTATTCAAATGTCAAAAAGGGGAACTACCTTTGAACAATATTCTTTTTGAATATACAGTGTTATATAAGTTAATGTTATTATTATGCAATTTGGATATGGCCATATGCCACATTATTTTAGTGGGAAACTTAACAAATACGGATACCTTTCACCAACATAATATTTGTAAACTCACAAATACTTGTTAAATATACGTAGCAAAATATTTGCATTGTTCTACTAAATATAGTAGAACTGTTTTACTTAAAAAAATTAAATAGTCATTACAAAGCAACACAATGTTTGGTTTTAGAATATTCGATATGAATTGACAAGAAATCAGATTTCTGATCTGTTTTCATTCATCCACGATCCCACAAAACAAGTGCTGCAATTGACTTAGTTTCTACTTTCGCCAGTTATTGCATACTAAACGGTGATTCGTGCTAAACTGACATTTACTAAAACAAAAGTAGTGCAACAAAGGCCCCCCACAAGAGAACGACTTGTCGGCTGTTGCCATTTCTGATATGTAGAGGAGTATAGTTGATATGGTAAATCGTCCTAATTAACTATCTCTGTTTTTAAGATGCATTGCATGAAGGTAGAAAGAGGCATGTGGACCTCAACGTTTCAACAAAAATACCACTCTGCCCACAATTGTAGTCAGCCGTGAGCGAGTTATATACCGAGTAATTTATTAAGAAATTTTGGGCTACCAGATATGGGTGTGGGCTACCAGAAATGTCAAGCTGGTAGCCCGGATGGCTACCTAGATTTAGGAGTTATTTCTACCCCTGTATATGGGGCTGCAATACGAACTTAAATAAATTATTAGTTAAAATTGTCAACCGTTTTGGTAATTTGCCTATAATTTATTAACATTTGAAAATCCAATTGCATTTGCCCGTGTAATCACGTCCGTTATGTAATACCTCTATGTTGCATTGGTTAAATCAGGTTAATAGCATTTCTAGCATAAATTGTTACATCGATATGGCTCAAATAAGTAGCTTTCAAAGCTAACTGGAGACTTGTAGGCAAAATGGATCGGAAGTCTACGCACTTGAAGACATTACTAAAATAGACAAATCATGGCATTGTTCTGGAAATAAACCTTAGTCGTGATATGCGTGCTGTTCTGTTTTGTTATATGGACATTGCAGGCATTAACTTTTTTAATTTTGTAATGCTGACTTTGGTGCGGTTTCAGATTTCCACGATGACCAACCAATGTTCACTGGCCAAGTAGTCATGTTGAAACAGTGGTCTTGATGCAATGTACGTGTCACCAGTGATGGCCCAAGCTGATGACACCACTAGCGAATGCACCATGTCTCAGGTGTCACTAGAAATGGTTGACATCTCTTCTGTCACTAATGTAGATGTCGATTATCGCGCAAGAATGACGTCACCAGCGATGACCATGCCCTCTACTGACGTGAGTGTCAACATATCTTTGTCAACCCAGGACTCGGCCAATAGTACTACTCGTGCTGTGGTGTTTGAAGATCCACATGCAGAAGTGGCGTCATTTTCAATGAACGGCAACAATACATCTACTGCCACCGATGGTGACAATTCTGATGCTGCACAGGCATGTCAAAAAATGTCTGACATCATATCAGATAACGACGATAGACCGGGGGTGACTACTCCCACAGCCGTGGATGTGGCATCTGTAGGTCCGGAAGGCGCCAATGCTATGACAGAAGTGTCAACGACTCATGGCTCCACAGAGCCAGACACAGCCACCGAGGATCCACCAGAAAGTCGCAACTCGAAGAAGAAAGTGAATCAGATCAAGTCCGTGCAGAAACCTTTCGCCTGCGACTCGTGCGAGGCTCGATTTGTCCGGCGCGCCAACCTGAAGAAGCACGTGTGCGCATGTGCGGACGCAAAAACGTTCGTTTGTGACATGTGCGGGTTAAAGTTCGCACGCAACGTCAGTCTGAAGGCGCACGTGCAACACGTGCACTGGCGCGAGCGAGCGTTCCCCTGTCGCACGTGTGACGCACGCTTTGTTGAGAAAGGTCAGTCAGTTAGTCCGTAAGTCAGTGAGTGAGTGAATGTTTAATTTTCCAACGTAACAACTATATATAATTATGTATAATAATACATTGGTTATTATTTATTAGTATGACATATGTAACAATTTATTTTCTTTTTTATTTAGAAATGGTCTGTTATGTTTTACTGCGTTTAGTTATTAATTTTACGTATAGACTCTTTAAAATTTACTTTAACACATGGATATTATAACATATAAAAGACACACCAATGACACGTTGATAGTGTTGTTTTTTTAATTATTTTATCATGTGTTTATTCACTTTTACATGTTATTGATTATGTGCAGCACTTTTGAGCAAGCTTTGTCGCATTAAAAGAGCGCTGTATAAATTTTGTATGTGATCATAATAGTATTCTAACAATTAATTATTTATATTGGCTTGCAGCAAATTACTGTACAATTTCTGTAATTATTTATATTACACCAGGCCACCTGAAGAGACACGAGCGCACCCACACGGGGGAGAAGCCGTACCCCTGTCCCGTGTGTGACGCCAGATTCACGCAGAGCGGAAACCTGAAGACGCACATGCGCACACACACCGGGGAGAGGCCTTACGCGTGCGACAAGTGCGACGCGCGCTTCGCGCAGAAGGCGCACCTGATCCTGCACGCGCATGCGCACAGCGGCCGGAAGCCGTGCGTGTGCGAGACGTGCGGCGCGCAGTTCGTGTGCGCCAGCCACCTGGCGAGCCACGCGCGCACTCACACGAGCGAGAAGCCGTTCAAGTGTAGCGTGTGCGACTCACACTTCGCGCACAGCTGTAGTCTGAAGGCACACATGCGTCTACACACGGGTGAGCGCCCGTACCAGTGCGACGTCTGCTCGGCTCGGTTCGTCGAGCGCGGACACCTGAAGACGCACATTCGCACGCACACGGGAGAGAAGCCGTACATCTGTGACACGTGCGGCGCGAGATTCTCGCAGAGGTGCAATTTGAACATGCACGCGCAGACGCACACGGGGGAGAAGCCGTTCGCGTGCGACGTGTGCGGGACGAGGTTTGCGCGCAACGGGAACCTGAATAGGCACAAACAGACGCACATCGGGGAGACACCCAACGTGTGTGTCTTGTGACTGAGGGGTGTGGTTGAAGGGTGACACCCCGCAGGACCACGTGTGTGCCGCGAGTGTGTATACGTTCTCTCTGTGCGGGAACATGTCTGGAATGGTGGTCATTACCACAGCCACGTCGGCACGCATGATGTAACGAGTAATGACACGCATGGCGTATACATAGACTTACAGTGGTTCTCTATGTCTCTCTCTTCTCTCTCGCTCCCTCTCTCTCTCTCTCTCTCTCTCTCACTTTCTCTCTCTCTCACTTACGTTCTCTCTCGCTGGCTCTTTCTCTCTCTCCCTCTCTCTCCTCTCTCTCTCACTCACGTTCTCTCTCTCTCTCTCTCTCTCTCTCTCACTCACGTTCTCTCTCTCCTCTCTCTCTCTCTCTCTCTCTCACTCACGTTCTCTCTGTCACTTCCCCGCCTGCCCCCTGCTATTATACTTTAGTGACAGTGTGATCACTATTACCAAAACGCTCATGTTAGTACAACTCTACTAATTCATAGTGTTGCATCGTTGTAGTAATCGTTACGTACGTGTAACTCCAATAACACGTTCAAACATTTAGTCGTTATGGATTGAGGTTATGTGAAACGTGAGTGGCTCAAATAATTATATCTTTACAGCGTTTTATTATATAGCTCTTTGAGCATAATGAATATTGTGTTTTATAAATAAATAAAATATTACTGTTATCTTCCCTGTGGCTAATCCTTTTAATGACGTACGGCGTTGTTAGCGATAGCGACCCGCGCGGTGAAACAGCACAGCGTCCAGGAAGTGACGTCACAGTCGCGTGACGCCATTCCTGCTCACGTCTAGCAACGCAGACGGTATTGGACACCGGATGTGTTTCTGGCTTAATCTGAATTAACACGGAATACGACGGTGTAATACAGCGGCAGGACATTTGGAGTGAAAGGTTCAGGTGTTGATGTCGTAAGTGGACATATTCAACCTTACTTTAGCTGGTATCTAACTGGGGAGACTCAAACTATGCAGGATAATAGGGCGTGTAAGTCTCGCGCGCGAAAACGAGGCTGGGGCAGTTGGGAACAGGAAGTCCATATTCTCCATGTTAACATATAGGACTTTGTTTTGTTTTTGGCTGTAATAATCGAACTGTTCCCAAATAGCGTATTTCAGTTATATTGTCCGAAGGATTATTACAAGCAGAAGCACTAGAACACTTTGCCGGTGACAATGATGACGGAAACCTTGAATTTTAATCGATTATTATGATGGTTGCCATGGCATTAGCGGCAAGTACTTGTGTTTGGCGATCTTGACTAACAATGAAGAGTACAACCTGTTTGGGGCAAACGTATAGATGTATTATGATTATGTGCATTTAGACAACTTGTCAGATAAAAGTGCTTATCCAAACCACAACGTATTCTTGTGTCCAGTCCCCAATCAGCTCCAGTAGCGCCGAGTCTCGCCATGTATTGTGGACCCATTTACAGGCCCTATACACCAGTATTTCTTAAAACCAAATTAAAGTGATGCTTATGGCATGCGTGATGAAGAAGACTGTTCGCAGTGTGGAAGATTCCGCCTGCACCACGTTCAAATGATAAACAAAACATCCAGTTTCCCAAACAAATGATTGGCAATAATGCCGTGGCGAGCAGAGTTAATCGCAATACTCTTTGATGTTTAACTTTCCCACGTTCTAGACAGCAAACTTCCCGTTACAAATTAATGCTCTGCCAACTCTGAGCAGAGGAGCTGGCCTTTAACTAGACTACTAAAAATTTGCTAGGGATTACTATTTAGGGCAGTATTATATTTTTCGGCGTGGGTATCACACAAAAACTAAAAATGGCATATATTCGAGGACATATTTATTTCCTGAATTCCATTGCTGTATACCAAATGTGAACAATAGGTAACACCAGTTCTTTCGTTAAAGAAGCAAACTTTGAGGTTTCCCCAGACCCCAAAAATGGAGGTTTCAAAATGTTACTCCAAGTCATGAAAATGTGCGAAATAATTAAATTACCAACAACAACAACTGTCAGTAGCTTGTGTGTGACGACCCACGTGATGCAATCACAGCCTGGCAAAGGCGTCTCATGCTTCCAATGAGTCTCTGGATGGCTGATATCTCAAGAATTTTCCATTACAAACCCTTTCCTTAGCAAATTTTGAGTAGTATATAAAGGACAAATGTACATGTTTTAATAGTCTAATTGCCCCACTTACGCTTGCCAACTAGTTAGTTTGGAAGTACGGGATAGTCGAGATGTTAAGTGTGCTTTAGCAGCAGTTCGGTCCTCCCAGCAAACAAGGAACCATTTCTGAACCAGTTGACACGTGTCATACTGGTTCATAATTGGTACCGCTCCACCAGTACGTGTTTTCATGTGTATTCACGTGAATACACGTGTTCTGTCTGTTGTCACGAGTTTGACACGTGTCGTACTGGGTCAGAACTGGTACGGTTTCACTGGTACGTGTCTTCACGTGAATTCACGTGATCTGTCACGTGTTTAACTGGGGAAACTGGTACGGTTCTATCCGTACGAGTATTCACGCGAATTCACGTGTTCATACACGTGTCTAACTGGGGAAACTGGTACGGTTCTAGTGGTACGAGTATTCACGCGAATTCACGTGTTCATACACGTGTCTAACTGGGGAAACTGGTACGGTTCTAGCGGTACGAGTATTCACGCGAATTCACGTGTTCATACACGTGTCTAACTGGGGAAACTGGTACGGTTCTAGCGGTACGAGTATTCACGTCAATTCACGAGTTCATTCACGTGTCTAACTGGGGAAACTGGTACGGTTCTAGCGGAACGAGTATTCACGTTAATTCACGTGTTCATTCACGTGTCTAACTAGGGAAACTGGCACGGTTCTAGCGGTACGAGTATTCACGCGAATTCACGTGTTCATTCACGTGTCTAACTGGGGAAACTGGTACGGTTCTAGCGGTACGAGTATTCACGTTAATTCACGTGTTCATTCACGTGTCTGACTGGGGGAACTGGTACGCCTCTAGCGGTACGAGTATTCACGTTAATTCACGAGTTCATTCACGTGTCTGACTGGGGGAACTGGTACGCTTCTAGCGGTACGAGTATTCACGTTAATTCACGTGTTCATTCACGTGTCTAACTGGGGGAACTGGTACGGTTCTAGCGGTACGAGTATTCACGTTAATTCACGTGTGTGACTGAAGAAACTGGTACGGTTCTAGCGGTACGAGTATTCATGTTAATTCACGAGTTCATTCACGTGTCTAACTGGGGAAACTGGTACGGTTCTAGCGGTACGAGTATTCACGTTAATTCACGAGTTCATTCACGTGTCTAACTCGGGAAATTAGTACGGTTATAGCGGTACGAGTATTCACGCGAATTCACGTGTTCATTCACGTGTCTAACTGGGGAAAGTGGTACGCTTCTAGCGGTACGAGTATTCACGGGTTTATTCACGTGTGTGACTTAGGAAACTTGTACGGTTCTAGCGGTACGAGTATTCACGTTAATTCACGAGTTCATTCACGTGTCTAACTGGGGGAACTGGTACGCTTCTAGCGGTACGAGTATTCACGCGAATTCACGTGCTCATACACGTGTCTAACTGGGGACATTGGTACGGTTCTAGCGGTACGAGTTTTCACGTTAATTCACGAGTTCATTCACGTGTCTAACTGGGGGAACTGGTACGGTTCTAGCGGTACGAGTATTCACGTTAATTCACGTGTTCATTCACGTGTGTGACTGAGGAAACTGGTACGGTTCTAGCGGTACGAGTATTCATGTTAATTCACGAGTTCATTCACGTGTCTAACTGGGGAAACTGGTACGGTTCTAGCGGTACGAGTATTCACGTTAATTCACGAGTTCATTCACGTGTCTAACTCGGGAAATTAGTACGGTTATAGCGGTACGAGTATTCACGCGAATTCACGTGTTCATTCACGTGTCTAACTGGGGAAACTGGTACGGTTCTAGCGGTACGAGTAACAAAGGTTCGGCAAGTGCATTTTTTAAACGAAAGTTGCGGTTTTGGGTTCATTTGCGCATCATATGTACGCCTAGATGATGCTCTTGATAGGTTGCACGAAAACACGATTACCACAGGGGGACGAAGAGGCTCACAGCTCAGGACGGATATCAGTTGATGAACCAACACAAAATAAAAACTCATAGTGTTCCAGCAACTCATACAACATGTTTCAGGAATAGTCACCCCTCTGGGCATTGCCACTGCATATCATGTGTAAAACCAGACACGGAGCAATTAAAGCATTGATCACATTGAATAAAAGACTTGGTACAGGAATCAATTATAACACTCTTAAACGTCAGCTAACGTCACAATATGCCACCATCATGCAACAGATAGAGCAAGACATTCCGGAGAACAAAAAATATGTCTCACAATCAACGTATCTTTGCAATGGACAAACTGGATAGGAAATGGAAGACATTAGAAGGCGGTACCTTCAATGCAACAACTGCAATCATTGTCGATAATATCGGCAATGTGACGTCTGGTGAGGATGCCAGACGATTTAAGGATGTGAGTATTCCAATCGTAACATCATGTAGAAGGAAAACACTGTCATTTCTAACACAGCCATTCCGGTGTGATACATTTCTGCCAGATATAGATCTCACCAACATCTAGATGGTTGGGACGTTAGATATAGTTCAACTGTCAACCTTCCAGTAAGTAATTATTTTAACAATGTTTCGTACCTTCAAACAGATGAACAAACATAATTGTCGTGCTGTTTGTGTCTGGTTTGCTTCAACTTCTCAACGATAAATAGATTCATGGGGAAATCATTGTTCCTTGTTATGGTTACGAGCGAGACATGATTGTTTACGCACTAGCTATTTAACATAGGCCTAATGATGAAAGTATTGTCATTGTGGATTGTTAATCTGGAAATACATTTTCTTCATATATTAAATTTTTGTTAAAACAGTTATTAAATGTACACACAACGAATTTCGTGTTTTTTGATTGGTGGTTCTGTTTTTGGGAGTAGGGTAGGGGAAGGGAATCACGTGTATTTCCGTTCAGCAGTTGTGTATTCTAATATATTATGTTTCCTACATATTAAATACACAGAAGAAACTAATGTACAAATGTAACGCAGGCAAATAATTTAAACAAAGAAATATGTTGCACGCACGCACGCGCACAAGCACGCACGCACGAACACACACACACACATTAATACTGATAAAACTTATCGAATTATTACTGGTACAAAGCAGCAAAGAAAGGAGAACACAACCCAAGTCCTGCGATGTTGCTCAGTGAGGAAAACTATCATATCACAACAATCTCTCCCTATATGCATTATCCACCTTAGTGGATCGAATGACATGCTCTTGTCATGATTGCAGTGGTAAGTTTATTGCTTTTGCGACTCCTGCTGACATCAATGCGTGCGTTTAATTTGCGTTCTCCCAGGAGGGTGCTTTTCACAGCTGCAGTGGAGGATAATTACCCTCACAAATGGGCAGTGTGTAGATTGTTTCAGGCGTGTGCTGTTCAGTAGTTTAGTTTGACTTTGATTATAAAACAAGTTGCAGGTTACAAATCAACCTTCAGTAATTTAAGTGTTTTAGAGAACATAAATTCAATTAACTTTCACCTCTTTGAAATACAGTTTTATGTTATTTAAAGTTGGGCGACCAGCTAGAAAGTTCTACTTCTGTGACATTACATTACGCTTGGATTAAATTATTTCATGTTTACTACACATATAAATCGAATGCCTTTCAGTAGTAATAAGCCATATTATCACAGCAACACATTAAATACACCATATGTACAATATATATACATACATATACATACATACATACATACATACATACATACATACATACATACATACATACATACATACAACGATCAAAAGACACTTGAAGCTAGGCTACACACAGCGCTATACCACATCTAAAGTGCCCGTATAAGGCGGGTGGCCTCTGGGTAGGGTAACCGTCGATGAATGTAGCATGAAACAAGAAAACATACGAACAGTAAACATCATTTTATTTACGAAGAACAAAGACATCAAGAGTGGTCTGGCGTTATCTGTCAATAGCCTTGCTGCCGACCTGCTGTATCAACTCTCTGAGTCAACAGCGCCATCGGAGAAGGGTAATTTGTGGCCACGGCGCAGTCCAACAACTCGGTGCAATTCTGGCCGGTGGCCGCATTAACCGGGGGTCCGCTAGTTAGGTGTAGTTTTAAATTACAAAACATCAACATTAAAAACAATGTTTACCTGATCTTCTGCATCTGACTTGTAGACAGACATCTGACACGTTCATGTCCTGATTGTGCCAGAGCAGCAGGGGTTCTCATTAGTCACAGTCCACGCAGAGGCATATATGCTGTTTGATAAGTCGACAATGCCAGCTAGCCACGGCGGCTGGTGCAATAAACAGGCCCAGTGTGAGACAACTCGGCCCCCTCCTACAGACAACTCGGCCCGTGTGTTTGTATAAGTATCATAGCGAACTATTATTGACATTGGGAAGGGTTTTTAGGAGGAAATTAACCTACCTAAAGAACGGTCAATAAAAAAAAAAGATAGTATGACAAGAGGCCCTAGCTGCATTAGTCAAGACATATCGTCCAAGATAGGCCATGTCGTTATGCAGCAAAGGTTTGGCAGTAAATATAATTTTGTATATCCTTCAAAAATATGAATATATGCAAAACTAATTTAATACCTATCGCATTAATTGTGATGAATATAATTTGTAGATAATTTGGGCGAGTTTAGATGTGTTTATATTTATTAAATGTTTCCAATATATTCTGTGCGCCACTGTAATCCGATTGTCCCGCGGTCCGCCATAGGGCCTACTAAAACACAGCGAAGGGTGTACCTACATAATATTCTCTGAAAATAAGTGTTTTTAAAAACAAATGTGAAAAAAACTAATCTTTAGAAGAAACAGTTCGAACACCCAAAGAAATTCCAGTTTGTGAAAATATATTAAATACAATATTAGTATATATTTTGTAAGAAAACTACACCAAAGCCTTTTTCTCGCATAGTTAAATTTGGATTGAACTGTCAATGAACTCCAGGGTCCTTAAATTTAGCCTAGCCTAATGATACCCATGGAGAGGCTTCAGTGATTACATCCCTAGTGACACCATCTGCTAGTCATTTAAGAGCAGGCCAGGAACACTGAAGGTGACCTGTTTCCCTGCCTCTCGACAACGTTGACAGTTACAAGGACTTAGAGAGTAGCACAGCTACTCAAGTGGAGAAGGTACGTTTATTTAATCATTTATTTTGTGGTAAACCTTTGTACATTTCTAGCTTAACAAAGATATATTTGTGGCATGAATTTATTATATATATATATATATATATATATATATATGTGTGTGTGTGTGTATATTATTTGCACAATAACTTTACCATATAAAGTAAAGACAAACCGTTGTCAATTACACAAAGGTAAATGGGAAATTAGAATATATGAGGGTATAGGCTTTATTATTGTGTTTCTATTAAGAACAGGCTCACAGCTCCAGGACATAGATGAGCGGACACCTTTGCGATGGAGGCAAGCTGCACGACCTAATGCAACCCCCGAAGGAATAGCCTTATACATCAGTAATAATAAGTATATTTTTGTTATTTTCTTAAGTATGTAGTCATTTTTATGGAGTCGCGTGTGGCTGAAATCACCTGAAGTTATATAGGGATGTGCCAGGCGCGCGAGGATGATAATATTATGTAGTACGTGCATGCTATTTAATTATAATTTATGTAAAATCTGTTTTTAATGCGCACATGCTATATGTGGACCTGATAATTATGATGGATGATGTTTTGCCTTCTCTTCGTTTAGGTAAATTTTCTGACTGTGCAGCCAGGCACCAGTACGAAAAGCAGGAATATCGTGAGAACGATGTTTGAAAAACTGGCTGTGCTGCAGGTCCTAAATTTATTTAGTGCTCGTGGCCAGTCACGCCGGGTCATCCTGAATGGCGTCACAACGAATAAAACAAAACGATGCTTCGTGTCGCTGACGCTGTACACATGTATAACGAGTGAGTATGCATAGTGTGTTTATATAAACGGATACTGGATCAGGTCATAAGTAAACATTATGCGAATAGAAATACATGGGCTTGAGTGCAATACATAAAATACCATTACAGCAATTATGGGGTACAAATAAAAGAATAATTAAGTGGGTAATACAAATAAATAAATAAAATAAATGAATAAATAAGTCGTGATATTTTCTGAATGTTATTAAATTAATTATTAAAAATAGGGTATAAATACACTACAAATATCATATGTACAATTGTGAGTTTTATCGAATAGTTATAACATTCACATAAATATAAGTTTTGCAAAAACTAATAAAAACCGATAGCAACAATCTCCATGTATGTGCACATTTAATATGGAAATTGTAGGTACAGTTTTCTGTATTGATACATTCTTCACGTGACGTATTTACCCCATACTAAATCTCTCCCCAGGGATTCACCGTGTTGCTCAGGGAACTGAACTCTCACACAGCCTGAAATAAAAAATCTTAAATAAATGTGTAAACTATTTCAATGTCCACGCCATGCTCATCAAGATCAGCGGCTCTACAGAATGGTTGGAAGAGTGGCTATATGTGATTCTTGAAGCTCGTGGGTTCTGTCGCGAGTGGAGGTGTATGCACTGTACATATCGGTGGTACGGCGAAATCAGTTTAGAGCTTACTTCAGCTAACTTCATACAAAGCGTAAGAAATCTGTCGAGGGACTTGAACATAGTGGCATGCTTGGGAGGGGGGGCATTTCAACCACGCCTACGTGTTTAACATTGAAAGTGATTCTTCCAATCTGTAATGCAACTTTGTTCTTCTGTTATAGGAGCCGGCCGACGGCTCGACATAGCCAGTGGGGATTTGTTCAGAGACACAGCAGAAGTACTGAAGTCTTATTCAAAAAGGAAAGACGTTA
Source organism: Oasisia sp. SBJ-2009 (assembly GCA_964017155.1). NCBI lineage: Eukaryota > Metazoa > Annelida > Polychaeta > Sabellida > Siboglinidae > Oasisia > Oasisia sp. SBJ-2009. Next base: position 38,403,049 of record OZ024867.1, read on the forward strand.
AGGTAGATACACAATAGACATTTTAGAGACATAATATGAATTCCTCAATACATGTTTCAGCTATACCTATCTCAAATTTAGCTAATAACCCATAGTTAATCGTATATCAAAAGTGGTGTGTGTGTGCGCGCGCGCGTGTGTGTATATGGATATGTGTGTGTATCTTTTTTATTCTGGGTAAATACAAATAAGCCTTGCTGTGTTAATTCCCAATTGAACATACGCCAGATTTTAATTAAAAATTAATTAATTGAAAGTTGACCAAATGGTACGATTTATGGCTAGAATTATTCGTCTTGACCATGATGTCAAAGAAATGCGTGATTCATCATATCAGACAGAAATTTTAGTTTCCCAAATGACTAAATACATTATTTGAACGTATATGTTACTTGCAGGTGGCAGCGGACTTGCAAGGTGGTGGCGAACTCGACCTAGGCCATGACGTAGTTGTCGACAGTGATGCGAGCGGCGAATAATATGGCTACACCCCTTCTGGACTTCCCCTACTGTTAGTGTAGAAGAGAGTTGATGGCAGCCTGGTTGTTAGGTTCATGTTTTACAGTTATTTGTAGACTATTTTAGTTGGCTAGGCACACTGAGGACGTGATGTTTAACTATTATAAGCTATTATTTGCTTTAAATAAAAATTGTTGTGTCCAACGAGTTGGTCTGTCTTAATCTATACTAGGTATCAGTTGACTTCTGCGTCGGACCGTGTCTACACACCAAATGTGTTCATAGAATCCTGTGAATTCACGTACGACAATCGGGTGAATACACGTACAGAAACACGTGATTTTAGTGACGTAATCACGTGTCGATACACCAAATGTGTTCATAGAATCCCGTGAATTCACGTACGACAATCAGGTGAATACACGTACAGAAAACACGTGATTCTCACGAATGGAAAAACTCGTGATTTCACGAGCAGTAAACACGTGTCGACACACCAAATTTGTTGACAGAATCGCGTGAATTCACGTACGGCAATCAGGTGAATACACGTGGAGAAAACACGTGTTTTTCACGAATGGAAAAACTCGTGATTTCACGAGCAGTAAACACGTGTCGACACACCAAATTTGTCGACAGAATCCCGTGAATTCACGTACGGCAATCAGGTGAATACACGTGCAGAAAACACGTGTTTTTCACGAATGGAAAAACTCGTGATTTCACGAGCAGTAAACACGTGTCGACACACCAAATTTGTCGACAGAATCCCGTGAATTCACGTACGGCAATCAGGTGAATACACGTGCAGAAAACACGTGTTTTTCACGAATGGAAAAACTCGTGATTTCACGACCAGTAAACACGTGTCGACACACCAAATTTGTCGACAGAATCCCGTGAATTCACGTACCGAAAACACGTGAATTGAGCCAGTTGAACTCGTGAATTCACTTACTGAACACGTGAAATCACGGGTCGTTGTTTGCTGGGCTGTTTGTTTATTTATTGCCAATGACTACACAACTTCCCCGCCCAGTTGGATTGTGTTTTGGGAGACGGAAGTATATACTGCTGCGGCAGATCAGAAGTAAAACCCTGCTCGTCCTGTTAGATTTGTCTTTGGAAAACGCTCGGACGGTGTCGTTGAAAAACCGAAGCGAACATCCGAGATATTTGCTGCCATTCTGGGAGTCTGGAAGGTAACAAATATCCGGGAAACTGCTGGAAAATTCGCGAGGGTTGGCAGGTACTTCTATTGAATTATAATCTCTTGTCGGCCTGTAGAACCAACGGCATTACACCGGGAACACCGGGAGCCAGGGTCGGACCAAGAGAGGGTAGTTCCCTTACAAAAATATACCATTCAAATACCATTGAATACCATTGAATACCATTGAATACCATTCAGTACCATTGGACCATTCAATGGTATTTCAGCACGACTCAGTGGTATTCCCAATGGTAATTTGTAATACCATTCAGTACCATTGGACCATTCAATGGTATTTCAGTAGGCTCAATGGTACTTTGGGCTATTCAGTGGTATTTCTGTTGGACTCAATGGTACTGTGAATGGTAATTCGTAATACCATTCAGGACCATTGGACAATCCAGTGGTATATATTATTCTCAGTGGTATTCTCAATGGTATTTCAGAATACCATTGAATACCATTGGACTACTCGATGATAAAGCTTGTTTCAATGGTACTGTCAATGGTATCGGAACATACTTTCCAACAATAAATCAGATTTCAGTGGTATTCTCAATGGTATTTCAGAATACCATTGAATACAATTGGACTACTCAATGATAAAACTTGTTTCAATGGTACTCTCAATGGTATCTGAACATACTTTTCAACAATAAATCAGACTTCAGTGGTATTCTCAATGGTACTTTAGAATACCGTTCAATACCATTGGACTACTCAATGATAAATCATGTTTCAATGGTACTACCAATGGTATCTGAACATACTTTTCAACAATAAATCAGACTTCAGTGGTATTCTCAATGGTACTTTAGAATACCGTACAATACCATTGGACTACTCAATGGTAAAACATGTTTCAATGGTACTCTCAATGGTATCTGAACATACTTTTCAACAATAAATCAGACTTAAGTGGTTTTCTCAATGGTATTTGGGAATACCATTGGACCATTCAATGATAACATCTTGTTTCAGTGGTATTTGAAATGTAATCATGTACGATACATATTGTTTCGGTGGTACATACAATTAATATTTAAAGGTAAAATGTATATTGATATCTCAGTGGTAATCTCAAGTAATAGTATTTGAATATACCATTCAGTATCACTGGACCGTGCAGATCAATGATAAATCAAGATAAATCAATGGTATCTGAATATAACTTTTAAAGTAATATATCTATGTCTCAGTGGTATTCTCACGTGTCATAGACTAATTTTGACATGTTACAAAATATACCATTACAATATTGCTACCAATGGCTCTGACAAAAAAAAGAGCCAATAGTATACCATTGAATACCATTCAGTACCGTTGGACCATTCAATGGTATTTCAGTAGGACTCAATGGTATTCTCAGCGGTAATTTGTAATACCATTCAATACCATTCAGTACCATTGGACCATTCAATGATAAAATAAGGCATCAATGGTACTCGCAACGGTATTGGAATATTCCTTTCAATAATAAATCAGACCATTCAATGATAAAATCTTGTTTCAGTTGTTCTCTCAATGGTATTTGAACATACTGTGCAACAATAAATGTGACTTCAGTGGTATTTTCAATGGTATTTTAGAATACCATTCAGTACCATATATATATATATATTGGATTATTCAATAATAAAATCTTGTTTCAATGATTCTATCAATACCATACTGTTCAATAATAAATCAGACTTTAGTAGTATTCTCAATGGTATTTGAGAATATCACTCAGTATGTACCATTGGACCATCCAGTGTTAAAGCATTTTTAGCGTTACGCTCAATGGTATATAAAAGCACCATTCAATACCATTGGACCGTTCAATGATATAATCAGGCTTCAATGGTACTCTCAATGGTATTTAAGAATACCATTCGATACCATTGAATCACACATGACTTCGAGTTCGCAGCAGCTCACTTGATTAATCAATTGTTGTCATAGTTATATATTTTATGTATTCTTCATTTTCAATTGGGATACATTATTCATATTTTTTATTTTCTATTATAACTGATTACCCTATCTTATTGAATGTTTAATCGTATTTAAGTCTACAAATAATAAACCAATCAGAATACGACAGCTGATTTCTGCGGGCCTCATCGTGGGATATTTGAATCTGTATGAAATGAACTTGTGTTCGCAATGTTCCGTCGATCACATAATTTGGACGTTAAACATCTTAGAAATCTACATCTCAAATCGCCATCGATGCAGAATGGAGGTACAGTGTTATGCCTGTGTAAATTTTGAGGATGACAACACGACACAGATTGTCAATATTGAATAAGTGACTACTTTCGACGTCGACTTGGATTCGGCAACTGACGGAAAGCTCGCTAATCTTCCAGTTAACTGGCCTAAATTATGACGGCCTTTTCTAAACGTTTTATCACCTGTTTTCAATGTGTATGTATTCGGAATGTCATTCTATATCATTTCCGGTACAAAGAAGTAAGATATTATTTGTTAAATTGTGTTGAGGCAAGTCGTATCGAGTCGACGTAAACAAGCCGTGGCGATGTCATTCACTCACAGCAGTTAACGTATCCCAGATGCATCAGAGTCGCAAAGGCGACGTCTTGCGTGTGCATTGCGAAGTCGAAATAGAAACAATTAGCAACCTTATATACATTTAAAATTTAAACAATAAATCTGCGCGATACAGAATAACTAATCATATCATCATGGTATACCATTCAGAATACCATTGACGAAGAAGCTGAAACGTTTCTTATAAGTACCATTCAGAATACCATTGGACCATTCAGAATACCATTCAGTCAAGCACCATTCAGATACCACTGAACAGTATTCCTAGTACCATTCAAATACCATTCAAATACCATTCAACTGTTTATATACAGAGACCACCAAAGTACCATTGAAGTACCATTCAAATACCATTGGCCATTATACCCCCTAGGACCATTCAAATACCATTCAAATACCATTCAACTGTTTATATACACAGACCACCAAAGTACCATTGAAGTACCATTCAAATACCATTGGCCATTATACCCCCTAGTACCATTCAAATACCATTCAAATACCATTCAACTGTTTATATACGCAGACCACCAAAGTACCATTGAAGTACCATTCAAATACCATTGAAGTACCATTGGCCATTATACCCCCTAGTACCATTCAATGGTATTTGAATGGTATTTTTTTTGTAAGGGTTATTGGGTGAATCTCCTGTTGCACCCTGTGTTCAGCAAGACTCCGCTGGCGTCGAATGCTGATAACTGAATAGTTTCACGGCGACTTTCACAATTTTAGAAGTGCTGTGGGACATAGTCAACCAGTCTACGGGGACAGGGGTCACAGAACGAATCTAGCGGACACACTTAACAAGTCTATGGGACACACCCAACAAGTTTTGGGGGACACTCAGCACATGTATGGAGGGCACACTCAACATGTCCAGGGGGACACGCTTAGCAAGTATATGGGGGGTACATTCAACAAGTCTAGTGCCAGTAGTGGGCACACCGCTGTGGTCGAGCATAGCATTTTAATAGCGCCATAATCCATTTTAGATCAAATGCTCTGGGGCGCTTTACATAGAATTGCATAGATAAAAAAGGTTAAAATATAAACTATCATAGATATATATAAATTAAATAAATAGTGTAAAAGAGCAGATTTAGAAATAGTAATAAATACATATAAAATGTACATTAACACTACACATAATTTTATGAATAAAATAGTACAGGAATAATTAAAGATTAGAATAGAGCAGCCGCACCTTCTGCACAGACAAACCGGTCTCTCAAGACAGGTCGATATAATTATGAATGTGTACATGCTTTACTCACTGCCTAATTACTAACGCCAGTTATAACAAATATGAAAATAAGAAATGTAATACATATAACTGTATCTTACCCATTTTAAAATATACAGTCACATTTCAGTTTGGTATTAATCGAGCTACGTACAAAAACAAACAATGCGACATCGTTAATTGTTAATGAAATTTATTCGGTTAAATAAGATTATAAATCAATACGCTTTATTCCCTACGCTCGTTGTAACTTTCGTTTCTCTTGTGGTATCGATGTATAATATGTTCACAACTGCGGTGTTTCGATTAACTGCGACCTACATGTATATCGGCAGCAGCCGTAGCGTAGCAAAGCGTCGTTGACATCACATTTTCGGTGCGTATTTTCATTAAATCACGGACGGTAGTTCACCAAACAATTTACGATTTATTTGAAAACTTATACCGTTGTAAAGAATAATCCGATGTCGTTTTTAGTGATATGTATGGTTTAACGCTGAATATACGACGTAAAGAACGCTTGACTGATGTCGATTAGGATATGTCGCAGTTTAACATCATTTCCGGTCACTGCTAACAAGTAAAAACAACTGTCGCGCGAACAATAACAATCGCGTTTGTCAGGTAGTCGTTCAGTGCAAGTATAAAAATATTAATCAGAAACAATCCGTGCCTAGGAAAAACGGTCGTTCAAGACGAGTGGTCGCTCATGACAGAGGTCGCATAAGACAGGTTTTACAGTGACCCTTTGAGCACCATGTGCATGGGGGTGTCAACCTCAACCACTTGTTTAGAAAGGCATTTTAGATTAATAGGAGTTATATATGACATGTTCGTATTTGTATTGCATACTTTGTAGATAGTCTTAATGTGTGTTTATTTTAGAGAGATATTCTCTAATTAAATTTACATATCTCAGCCATTTAATTTTAATTGTGTGTAGTTTAAAGAAATACTTCAGTTTAAGTTTTAGAACATGTAAAGCGTCTTTGATCAGTTTAGGCTGAAAGGGACGCTATATAATTTGTGATAGTATTATTTTTAACGACGGTCTCCCCTATATTAATCTGAATTGTAGAACCATTACACAAATGCAAAGAATTTCTTGCATAATCGAGGTGACTTCTTCTTCTTCCGTAGCCTGGCCTGGGCCCTTTCATGGCTTTAAAAATCCAATCGAAGCTTGTGCGCTTGGGGTGGGCGGTGTATGCTCTCTTAAAAGAGTTAATAAAAAAATGTTAATGAAGTTATTCTATGGACCTCTGGTGATTTAAAAAAAAAAGTATTATTATGATGTGCATAGCCTTATGAAGAAATTAAAGCACGAAGGCCAGCACCGAAAGCCTCTGGTCATGTGGTGGCTGATAGGCTTGTGGGGAGCATATTCCACTGTATACGTGTTGCAGAAAAAAATGAATGGTGAAGGGCTGGGTGGTCTGCCCTTGCATGTCGAAAACGCTGGGCTCCCCGAATTCTGGGGTCACTCCGTTGGAGATACTGTTCTATGGTGTTGTCAACATGACCGGTGTTGATTTTGTAAAGAAGACTTAGATCTTTGTATAGGAAAACTATTTAAGTGCACTGATTGCAGCGTGGCTGAATGGTTCTAAGGGGAACTGAGAAAGGGGTTGACTGAATAGATTGTCCAGAAAAACAGTGTGTAAATCGCATTGAGTAGTCCCAGGGACTAACTGCTGAGCCATTGAAGTAAATAGTAATTTCACACCCTCATTTGTCCTTGTAGTTTTCTGGTGTTACGTATCGTGTTTATGCGACTGCCATGAAAATGTGTTTCTGGACAGAAACAATCATCGCAGTTTGTCAGTTGTTCTGTCAAAAGTGTGACTCAAGCGCCAGAAATGTCGCGCGTGATTGAAGAGTAGAGCAATGACGTCAGGGCGAAAGACAAACAGAAGAATTGTACCAATTGAATGTTATTATCTTTAACCTCGTAAGAATGGCTACATCACATTAGTGTTGCTATCTGAATATCGGCAGTATTGATGTCATGTAGAACAATAACTTACCAATAAATGTATCAATTGCTAATAATAAGAACTTAAATATATTATACGCAGCTTGTTGGTTATAATAACAAAAATACCAATAACTAAAATACAACTATTTGTGTGATTACTACATAGCTAAATAATTTGTAAAATAAAATACATAATTTAAGTGTACTATTTTCGTGGTTCCCCGCTGTAGACTATGTATTGAGCCAGAGAGAGAGAGACAGAGGAGAGAGAGAGAGAGGAGAGAGAGCGCGGAGAGAGAGAGGAGAGAGAGAGACGAGAGAGAGAGAGAAATAGAGAGGGGGGAGAGAGAGAGAAAGAGAGGGAGAGAGAGAGAGAAAGAGAGAGAGGGGGAGAAAGAGAGAGGTGGAGAGAGAGAGGGGAGAGAGAGAAAGAGAGAGGGGAGAGAAAGAAAGAGAGAGGGGGACAGAGAGAGAAAGAGAGAGAGGGGAGAGAGAGAAAGAGAGAGGGGAGAGAAAGAAAGAAAGAGAGAGAGAGAGGGGAGAGAGAGAAAGAGAGAGTGAGAAAGAGAGAGGAGGGGAAAGAGAGAGAGAGGAGCGGAAAGAGAGAGAGAGAGAGAGAGAGAGAGAGAGAGAGAGAGAGAGAGAGAGAGCATCGTCCGATAGGAATACTCCAGTTTATATTACATATCATTTATGAACGTTGTGCATTTTCCACAACATCCTTCTCAGTACACAATTATTTTTTGGATGATAATAATTATAGTTAAACAAAATCACGAAAATTCAACTATTTAAAAAGTAAGTAAAACTTGGAATAAACAATGCATAATCATTAGTCAGAAAATTTTAACTAATAATTATAATAGTATCTAATTACTAATTATTCAGCAACTAAAATTGCTTTTAAGAAGCCGTAGTTGTTTTGTGCGCAGGCTTCTTTTTTGTGAAACGTGTTTTGTTGTTAAGATATTCAAATATAGTTCAGCAAAGCAACGATAAATCATTCGACTAGAACATGATGTTCACATAACCGATGACAATTTTAACAACTTTGTGATTTAAAATGTTGCCTGTCTCATGCATAAATATTCCGACGCTCAATTCCGTCGCAGAGCGGTATAGTGCGGTCAGATTTTCTCAATGATGACATTCTAACAACGCTTAGTAACAATAAGTTCAACTTAAACATTAACCAACCAAACATAAATTTAAAAAATACTGATCTACTTGTCATGTTCTGGTCACAGAGTTGGTCATTCTGGTAAGACGCACGGTTTTTGACAATAGGCCCGGGAACGGGGGCAAGGCAGCTGCCTAACTAGTGGGGATAGACATATGGTTTTGATCACACAATAAAGTTATGGCAAGATGACTGCGGAAACAATTAAACAGAAACACACTTGCCTTCAGTGTTTTTTTTATGAACGTGTTCTATTAAACGATTTAGATTTTGTTGATTTATTTCCTAAATTATTTCATTCAAAAATAACCTTTCTAACCGTCAGTTCGAAAAAAATATGGATATTAGATATTTAGCAATTAGATATATTACGAAAATTATTTGTTCAAGTTGTTGTTAAAACGGCAAAAACTATTGACCTGAAACTATAAGTCCTAGGTTTAATTAAGACACAATTTGTATAATTTTGGTTGTGCCCCTACACGTTATATATATCAATATTTTCTGCACTCGCCATTGTATTATTGACATTCGGAATATTCCGTAAACCATTCTCATTCTGCAAACTTGTAAAAAGACATTCTGCAAATAATTACACAAGGTGTGACAATTTTTATAAATACTAAGCCATTATATTATGTGTGTCGTGAAACCGGAAACTGTTTTGGGACGAGAATTTGCGTGATTTCGAAACTGCTGAAAATAGATCAATGGAGAACACAAGTTGTTTTGGTGCTGTATAATGACCAAGCTGTTTTTGGTTATATGTGGTGTCTTCATCTTAGCCTTCTGTTGTCGGTTAGGTAAGTTGATGAAACATATAAAGAACCATACGTTTTTTAAATACAGCGGTGATTCAGTAATTTATAGCAAACGTATTTAAATTAACAGTTGTATAGTCTATCGATTATTCTATGACTTTTCTGTCTATGACTATGTCTATGACTATATGCAGTATGTTTGACCATGTTTATGACTATGACGTATGTCACTCAATAACAATGACTAGTCTATGTCACAATATGTGACTGTGAGCATGTCACGACTATGACGTGTATGGGTATGACTCATACTAGTCATAGTCGTAGACATGGGCGTCGATCGGTGGGGACGGGGGGGGGACGCGTCCCCCCCCCCACTTTTCAGGGTGGGGGACAGCATAGGAATTGTCCCCCCCCCACTTTTCAGTTCAGAAAAATTGCGAGGCATATAGCGTGACTCAACACTCCTCGCTCTTAAAAGCCGCTACATAGAACTAGCTAGACAATAAACTCGCGATACGAAGTTCAGCAAAGTTATTTATCGCAAATTAACACGAGGCAAACAAGTTTTGAGCCTGAGGCATGTTTTGCTGTTAGTGCGCCATAATCCGTGATAGTTATTTAAAAAGTAATATTTTAATGTATTGAACGACATTTTAGACAACTCTTCACAGTAACCATCACAGGATAGTTATCGATCAGCCTGTGGCATTTATAAAAAAAATGCATTGTTATTTCGCTGCACATTGATGATTTTAAATTTGTCGCGCATACGCAGAAAGTCCAATCAGAAAGTTTATAACTACCGGACAAATGTAAGCCGCTGCCAGGCCCTATCAACCTTGTGTTGATATTATTAATAGGCTCTAGCCATCAAGCACATTTTAAATGATGAAATTTGTGTTGCACTTTCACCGCTCGCCTGCTTGATGCTTATCGCCTACGGCAGAAGCGGCGGATTCCTGCACTTTGTGTAACATATTCCCATTTGAGTGATGACAAATTTCTTTGCCAAAATGTTGGATTGGGAAGTTCTACACAGGCACAGCATGGGGGTCGATCAGTGGGGGACGAGGGGGACGCTGACCACCCCACGGCCTGAGGGGGTCAGCATAGGAAATGTCCTCATACTTTTTCAGTTCATAAAACAAATTTATAGGCATATATAGCGAGACTGATCACTCCCCTCTCTTAAAAAACCCTACACCGGTCCAGCAGTAAAATAAATAATAAGAACTAAACTTCCGACTACCTAGTGGAAAATCACTAGAAAAATTGCTTGTTTGGCAGCAGCCCGCAACTTGATCTAAGTCCAGTAAATATTCATCATGCCGGGCTCTGTCATTTTGCACCCTTGTATTGATATAGAGCCATCAAGCACATAATAAATTATTAATTTTTGTTTGCCCTGTCATCCCTTCGATTGCAGCCTGGTCGCCCTGGTGGATATTTATATCGCCTACAACGGAACCAGAGGATTTATGCACTTTATGTAATTTGATCTCATTTTAGTGATGACAAATTTCTTTGCCAAAAGGTGGGATTGGGAAGTCCTATACAGGCACCCCTGTAAGCTCTGCATCTTGTCACTCTATGAATCAGTTAAGCAGTGTTGGGTCCAAAGTTTACCCCCAAATGTTCAGTGATTCATGGCCCCTCTTAAAATATATGTTGCCAACATAACTATTATAAATAGCATAACATAAAAAGGCTTTTCTTAGTTTAGAGTTAGCACCAGACCAACAATGAATTTTGTTTTATATGGTCATATATATATATATATATATATATATATATATATATATATATATATATATATATATATATATATATATATATATATATATATATATATATGACCATATAAAACAAAATTCATTGTTGAGACCAACAATGAATTTTGTTTTATATGGTCATATATATATATATATATATATATATATATATATATATATATATATATATATATATATATATATATATATATATATATATATATATATATATATATATATATATATATATATATATATATATATATATATATGACCATATAAAACAAAATTCATTGTTGGTCTGGTGCTAACTCTAAACTAAGAAAAGCCTTTTTATGTTATGCTATTTATAATAGTGGATTACCTCAGTAATGCATGCATATATATATGTGTATATAAATTGGTCCCCCGTCCCCCCCCCCCCCACTTTTAAAACCGGATCGACGCCCCTGGTCGTAGACCATACGATGCCTCTACGACTACGTCTACTACAATGGCAATGCAATGTCTAATATTAATTAATATGTGATAATTAGCCGTAGCTAAGATTGTTGTAAGGAAATTCACAGTCCGGCGTAAAGAATTGCGCAGCTTCTAGTTTCAAGACAATTATTACCAAATGAAATATATTAATAAAAATAATAATAAATATTCTCTCGCTTTAATAAAAGTTTGAAGTGCAATTGTAAGGTGTAAATTGAAAATACAGCGCCTCACGTTGAGTATGCTTGGTTCACAGGTCGTGTTGTTCTAGTGGAATTGCACTGATTTTGTGGCGTACATGTTCTGTAATTATTTTGTTTATCATTTCTTGTGGTTATGACAAATTATACGTATTTTATCGTGCAATCCAACTGATAAATTGTCAATACTAAATGTATTTCGTTTGATTTTGAATCGTCTTTTTATATCACATCTTTTGGCAGTCAATGTCGTCAGTCAATAGATGTACAACGGCGTAGCTATTAGCTAACAACGAGATATAACGATATTTCATGGGCTGCTGAATGTGACTGTAGACTAGTCCCGGGGGTGGTGATGTTGTAGAGGCCAAGTGGCCGGAGTGTAAGCACACCAGGAAAGGATACGAGTACCGGGGTCACAGGAACACAACACAGGACGGACTGCCGTGTCTGGTATGGACAGACACTGAGGTAATCCACATACATACTTGCACGCACGCACGCACGCACGCACGCACGCACGCACGCACGCATGCATGCACGCACCCACGGACGCAAGAACATATGCGCACGCACACGTATACACTGCACGCGCTTACACATACATTTATACGCACGGACATGCTCATGCATGCATGCACGCGCACGTACGCACGCACGCACGCACGCATATACACGCACACGCACACGCACACACACACACACACACACACACACACGCACGCACACACACACACACACACACACACACACACACACACACACACACACACACACATGAACAAACGAACACCACACTCATATTTCTGTTTATTTTAATTAATAAACCAGAACATGGTTATAATGAGCTGGATGTATGTCACTATACCTTCATCTTTTTTCCTTTTCTATGATTTCACACAAAAATAAATAAAAAGGATAAGATAATAAAAAGAGTATAGCTATGTGCAAATGCTGTACAATTCGATAAAAGCATAGGAGAAATGTTGCGGTGTCGAACTTACACAATGGCTCAAGGACTCTCGACTAAGAGGACCCGGTTTCAAATCCCTTGCTGCGGTGTTTAAACCTTGGGCAAGTTATTTTCACTCAACATTGCCCCAGTTCACTCAGCTGTATTAACGAGTACCTGGCTTTATGTAGACAGTAGTGGATATGTGTACGAGCAGCCTTCGCGCATTAATTATAGCATATGGCTGGATGATTCCCAGACAATTTAAAATGGTGTCTGATTGAACAGGTATGTCAGGGAAGTAAAGTGTAAATAACTTCGCGCAGTCCTGAGGACTGGATACTGCGCTATAAGAACTTACATTTTTAACAATCTATACTTCGTAAGATTGAAATACTGTATATTGTATATGTTCCTTTTTAAATATCATAGCAGTTTTAAACCAGGGAATGCTGCGTAACGATTTTCTTACGAATTCATCTATTCACCACGTGACCAGTAGCCAAGTAACTTCAATGTTTACTGTAAGTTATTGGCCTTTCCAAAAAAATTAATACTGTAATTTTTCTGTTTAGACAGCCCCTAATATCTACGATTGAGTAGTTTTTAATTCGCCGACAAGAGCGCATCAATTGTGGTACCACTTCCCAACAGACGCCAACATAAACATGAATTACGAACACTACCGGCGTCTTGCACGAGTTACCAGGACTCATTCGTGTACACATTACAATACAATATACAATACAGTAAAAACGTTATTGTCCCGGATCGGGAAATTCATTTTGCAGCGTTCGTCATCATAAAAATTTAAAATACAGAGTAGAGAAATAAAAATACAAATAAATTCATTATTAAAACAGTATGTAAACATTAATCATAATAAAATACAAGACAAATCTATAATATATTTTTAAAATTAAAGTTATCATTGTAATTGTGGTCTTCCTTTTACAAATAAAAAATAAAAGAAATAAAATACAACATACACACATAACTTCAGAGGTGTTTATCGTTTACAAGTCGTACAGACATTGGAATGAATGAGTCTCGCTTTCTATTTGATTTGGATATTATAGTTCTGAACCTTCTGAACGAGGGCAGAAAGACGTACTCGTTATATAAAATGTGTGTGCTGACATTAACTATTTTATTGGCTTTACGGAGTACCTGCTTTTCGTACAAAGCAGTGAGAGAGGATTGTTTGAAGCCGGTTATTTTGCTACTAATATTTACAACGCGCTGCAATTTATTCTTGACTCTCTGGCTGGCTGACGTTCCCAAACCAACATGTAAAAGAAAATGTCAAAACACTCTGTATACAAGTACACTCTACGCCTTCAGGAAATTCACTCGGTTAGTAAGTAGCTACACCAACTACAGAAATGTTCCAGAAAGCTGTTCTCCTTTACGCACAGTCTCTCACATCGTACAAGCCATGACGCTTTGCGTTAACCACGAACCGGACGATTTTATTTTTAATTACTTTTTAATTTTATTAACACATTTTAAAATAATGTTCGCCCTCCGACTAAGTGGGGAAGCATAAGTCACTTGCAGTATATAAACAGTTACTGTTGATTATTTGACTCATCGTATCGTTGCTCCACAGCCTCAAGAACACGTATGTCGACTGCAGGGAAGGCGTAACTTCTGCACTAATTCCCCCGTGACAGGGTGCAGTGTCGATGTAGGTCCTTGGTGCTATGTGGACCCGCCCACAGAGAAAACACATGAAAGGAATTGGCAGTTCTGTGGGATTCCCATGTGTGCTACAGGTAAGTAAATAGGTTGCCCATCCGCTCTTATCTTAAGATATTATAAACTCTACGTATTGTAACGCGGAAATCTAACTATGATCGAACCTGCGTATGTTTGTATGTTAAAGTTCTCCTCATAGATGCATAGGATTTTCGACCCCAAACCTTCAGGGGTTATTCAAACATCCCCTGATACGACGTAAGACATTAACATTTTGCGTACACGTGTGTGTGTGTGTGTGTGCGTGCGTGCATGTATGCGTGCGTGCGTGCATGCGTGCATGTAATAATGTTGTGTGTTTCTAAGAGTTGCTAAATATTACCATCACGATAGTTACTACCAAGCAAACCGTCAAGAGACGAGCATTTTTGCTAATATATTATAATCCTATTGTTGACACTGTATGACACAACATTGACATAAAATACCAATGTACATTCTTTTTTTAACATTCCACACTGCGCAACACAGTAACGCGTAACATGTGTTGACAGAGTACTTTGGAAAATATATGATTTCTTTTATTATTACATAACATTTTCAATTGCCGGTCTTTTTTGCGAAGAATATTAACAAATAACAGCCACTATTAACAGCAACTTTTGTGCAGCTGCTTGAACTGTGGCAACGTAGACAACACGGAATTATCAAGTTTCGAAACAATGGAGAGTAATTTCCAACCCAAACCACCATTTAATGAAACAGCCCTCCTGAGCTTCAATATGGGGCGAGACTAATGCTGGGGTTCCTAAATTTCATTTACACCGTGGCTGTAGGATAAGTGATATCTCGAAGCGTTCTCTACAAACGATAATATATCGACATTCAGATATAGTTTAACGAATATGGCTACATTTTAAAAAACTGATTATTAAAATAATAACCAATACTAGAACTCAACGGATGGTACTTACAATGAACCGCCACTGGTTGAAGATAACTAGCAACTGAATTTTTAAG
>OZ024867.1:38421072-38433572 GCA_964017155.1 Oasisia sp. SBJ-2009
CATCTCCCAGCAACATCATACACTTGTACTGTCATCAGTGTTTAACACTTTGTTATGCACAGAACACGTGCTATTCTCCTGGGGCTGACACTGTTTACCCTACGATCATATTGCGTAATTACGACAGTTGAATCCGAAAGGTTGTCGGTAAGCTTGCAGTTGTCATGTTTGCAAATGCATGTTCATGTGAACGATAATAAAATTTAACTCGGGTTGTGCGATAGTGTAAACAGGTTAGAGGGAATTTAATACATATGAGTACCCCGCAATTGCAGGTACGAATGCAAGGAAAGCCGTCTACTGCATCTATGTACAGCATGACGACTCCCATGTTTGTCAAATTTTGGTGTGCGTCGTTTCAGATTCGCCAATGCTGCCTTTCGTGACCGTCGCTGTGTCCCGCGTAGATGATCCGGGAAAAGAAAAGCAATGCCTCAGCGAAATGCTGGAGATTATATCATCTACGACTAGTTTCAACTGTGAGCTAGATACGTACGGCGATCACGTTCAGATTAGCCTACACGCTACAGAAGCAAATGTGACTTTGTGCGAGGTTGAAATTTACGGCATTAAACGTACGCTTTGTAGTAAGATAATATAATAATAATAGTCAAATTTCAAATAAATATGTATTCAGTGTTTTCTTGAAAGGTGGTTGTGGTGTCTGATGATTTAATTTCGATAGTGATAGCGTGTGTAGAAACATATAGCGTCGGGGAACCTATGATCGACCGTTTTTGCGTAGTTTTCCGCGTTTTATTCGCCTTTGATGTAAAGTTACGCAATTTAAATTATTCTCTATTCAAAGGATATTAATTGACGATTTCTACAAACACAAAAAAATTGTTTGATACAATTTGGTGACAAAATATCGGCAGTGATTACCTTCTCACCCAATAGGTCACAGGGGGGTCCCTAATGATCGACCGTTCGCGTTCAGCACATAAACTTGAGTAAAGATGTGTCATACAACATGGATGCGCCCATGGGCATGACATCAGTTTGCGTGTTTGTTTACACATATACAATTACGTTAGTACAGTAACAGTCAACACCAAATTTATTGCATTTATGAAACGGTCGATCATTAGGGACCCTGTCGATGAAAGGTACCCACACGCTAGTAACATAATTTTGCAATTAGTATTGATGGGGTCACATGAAAACGGTATACATGTGACACTCATGTGACACAACTTCGTTCTTTTCTAAATGGCTTTCATTTGTATACTGTTAAGTTGTTAAGCAAATTCATTAATTAGTCAAGCAAACCTATATGGACAGTAATCGAAGGTGTGTGGTTATGTGGTGCTGTGTCAAGTGGTTAAGTCTGGTCAACGCGGACCACTCTTATTTGTAGCAGACTAATTGATGAGACAAACACTGTTGATATCCAGCTACTCAAATGTTGTGTACTTGAGTGAACTGTATATGTATGTACGTATATATACATCTATAAATATACACATATGTGTGTGTGTGTGTGTGTGTGTGTGTGTGTGTGTGTGTGTGTGTGTGTGTGGGTGTGTGTGTGTGGGTGTGTGTGTGTGGGTGTGTGGGCAAAAGCATATACATAAATCTTTGGCAAAGTAATACGTCTTATATGAACACAAATTACATGTTTCGATAACAAACATAGACCACGTGACTTCTGTTCCGTTTCTGCGCATGCGCGAGTCGGTTGTTTTCATTAGTTAGTATTAATTACTTTTATGCTTCCCTCTTCACTCATATTAAAAACATCACATATATAAATAAATATATATATATATTATATATATATATATATATTATATATATAAGCGTCACTCGGATATTATGTAACGCCCGGAAAAAAGTAAACGCTATAAAGCCAAGCAGGGAGTGTATATAATGTGTACGATCCACTGGTCGAGTTTCAATGTGCACACACGTGACTGCTGCGTTTACTTTCAGATGCCGACCACGTGGTGTGTCAGTCGAACCCGTGTCTAAACGACGGGATCTGCGAGTCGTCGGGAGAGGATTTCAGCTGCGCGTGTCCATATGGTTTCAGCGGGGAAACGTGTGAAGGTAAATGTTTCACAGCAAGCTATGGTAACTGCACCGTGCTGGGTCTTCTTTAGATAATTAAGAGCTGTTGTGGCCCGGACAGTTGCGAGGGTGAGCCCTCGAGCCCGGGGTGATAACACTTTGTGTAGGGCGTATAATTGGTTTTATCGAACAGACGGATGACTAAAATCCAGAGCATGGGGAAATCAACAACAGACTGCACGAAGTAACCATGTTACATGCGGATGACGTAACTGTATTGTCAGATGTGCTTTTATACTTTAATCGACACGCATATGTATATAATACGTCGAATGGATCAACACGTGAAAGTTAACAAGAACTCACGGTTGATAAGAAATACCAGTGGTTTGCTTAGTTGAGGTACTAAATGTCCAATGTTCTCGTTTTATAGACAAACTTACGCCACACGTGACACCCACCCACGTGGCTATGTATAACATTTTCACCCCACTTTTTGTATCTCGTTTCAACGACTGCACGCTTGGTTGTCTTAGCATAAAAATAATAATTTGACGTTTTTTGCACCATAAATCTAGAAATTATAACCATTCAGAGACGCATTACAGCACTGTTAAGATTGCATTCAAAAGATTAAAATAAAAGTGCAGTTATAAAATAAATTGATCAATAAAAATAAACAAAATTAGTCATAATAGTACTAAAATATTAGTACTAAAAATACGAGTTAATTATACTACAAGTTAAAACATTATAAATAATAATAATAAAATACTTGATAAATAGTAAACAATACAATTTTCATGTTATTTAACTGTTCGTTCAAAGTGAAAATGCTCGTTTAAAAACAATGTCTCCAGTTGCTTTTTGTAAGAACTGTGACAGGCGTACATGGCAAGCGGCAGATTAATCGAGAGATTTACTTACCGCTTCACGCGAGGCATGAATGTTTCTTTGTAATGTTATTACATTCATGTGTTACCTTCAGCTTCAAATCTGTGGTGCTCCTGTCATTCCGTTTCTGCCACTAGCTCATACATGGATAGGTTTTTTATTATAGTTTTTTTTTAATTCGATTCACATTATTGTATGCTATAGTCGTTTCCCGAATTTCGTCCTTAGACTGAAGTCAGGATACGGCTATTACGTGTTACTGTCGTTTTCTCTTTCCGCATCCAAATATTAAGACTTCTTCGGCTGTTTTTGCGACATCAAATATTTGCCATTGTTCATGACAGTGTCGTCTTCAGTCTCACTGCTACAATCTGCAGCATCTATCTTATTTACAACGTAGCTTCAAAGAAAACTACATAACATTGGTTCGCAAGCGTTCTAGCATGTAGCAGATTGTAGGTTGGTTGCAGTATTCCCCCCAAAAAGTAATTTAAACGTGGCGAGAAACGAATGAGCCGTAGAAGCATTCTTAATGGACGCTAATGCAGTTACTTGTGTGAATACAACGCTCAATAATACCAGTTATTGAATATAGTTTTGTTTCTGTTGTGTAGACTTCGATATTTGTTCGAGCAATCCATGCTCGGTCCACGGAGTTTGCACCGCCTTTAACAATACGTTCAATTGCTCGTGTGACGCGTATGCATACGGTGTACTCTGCGAAGGTAAATATTGTAATTCTCATCGTATTATTGTGTATTCTCTCTAAAATATCGGAAATAATAAATTGTAGTTAAATGTCACCAAGAAGCATAATATTGAGTACAAATATAAACAATGCCCCAGATATCCAATAAAGACTAGATATCCACATACAGGTTTGTGCATTATGTAAAACACA
Organism: Oasisia sp. SBJ-2009; assembly: GCA_964017155.1. Classification (NCBI taxonomy): domain Eukaryota; kingdom Metazoa; phylum Annelida; class Polychaeta; order Sabellida; family Siboglinidae; genus Oasisia; species Oasisia sp. SBJ-2009. Next base: position 38,424,881 of record OZ024867.1, read on the forward strand.
ATATCACGCACGGCCATAAACACATATGTACAATCGTAAACTGCAACACGCATCCCAGCTACATGATAACCATCAACACATCTTACTGCATCCAGGCTTTACAACCTGCGTGAATATGCAAACAGTAGGAGCACCTACTAGTAGACATGTACATGCACGTAAATACAATAAGACATAACGATCCACGATTTCTACAAAAGGTAGACAGTAGCATAAGGTGTTCATATGACAGCAACTGTATGTTCGTTTTGATAGCGGTTCCGTACTCCATAAATGTTTCGAGTTTGATTTTCATAACGTCTGCTTCATACATTATACGTGTTATATGTGTGCATTGCTTGTCTGTTCTACGTGATGTATATTGTCGGAAAAAATAAACCCATCGATTTAACGATCTATCCGTCCTTCCGTCCATCCGTCCTTCCGTCTTTCGTCCGTCCGTCCGTCCGTCCGTCCGTCCGTCCGTCCGTCCGTCCGTCCGTCCGTCCGTCCGTCCGTCCGTCCGTCCGTCCGTCCGTCCGTCCGTCCGTCCGTCCGTCCGTCCGTCCGTCCGTCCGTCCGTCCGTCCGTCCGTCCGTCCGTCCGTCCGTCCGTCCGTCCGTCCGACCGTCCGTCCGTCCGTCCGTCCGTCCGTCCGTCCGTCCGTCCGTCCGTCCGTTATGACTACCTGTCTGTCTATATGACTACCTGTCTGTCTATCTATATCCGTCCGTCCGTCCACCCATCCATTCATATATCCAGTCAACCAGCCGGTTAGCCTTGATGTGTTAGTAAAATAGTGACCATTGTTTCCTGCTATATGACGAGCGAGATGGCCACCTTGCTGTTTCTAAGCCACCTAAAATGTACGAAACTTGCCACATAATAGGTATTTATTGTGTCACCGCTGACTATCTACATGTAATGCTGCAAACACGTTTACATGTAAGTTTGTATTTTATGCCTCATTATATGAAAGTGAATAGGGTAAATCATACTTCATAAATGCACCATTTTGAAGGTAGTTAAAAATAGATCAAGGGTGACGTGCCCAAGTGTAGAGCCCACAACCCATAGCACTGCATCGCGCCTTCAGCACTTGCTCAGCTCTCCCTTTCACCTCGCCCATAATTATACCCAAGGGAACACTGAAGGTGTTTTTTCCAAGATTTACACAACACACGTTGACGTGGCGGGAAGCACACGACTCACTGCCATAACTGACGCCCGTGTCTTCTTGTGCCAACGACACGTGTACATGAGCAGTATTGTAACGTTACTAACACAGAAGGCAATACGACCTGTTTTTGAATGCCTATAGATCTGATTTGCGGTGCGCACATGTGCCGCAATGGCGGAACTTGCAAGGAACGCGGCGAAGGAGCTCTGTATGACTGTATCTGTCGGAAGAATTTCTATGGAGAAAAATGTGAATGTAAGAGCGTTTATCCTTGTTTCACCAGACTGGTTTAATTTCACCTTTCTCTTATGAACATTTCAAATAACAATACAATAGTCACACATTTAAAAGATTCTAGTATTTCAGCAGTTGATAATATGATATGTTCATACACATAACATTGATATATATATATATATATATATATATATATATATATATATATATATATATATATATATACATATATATATATATATATATAGATATATATATATATATACATATATATTTATTTTTCAAAAACCATTATTATATTTAATATTTGGATTAGTTACAGTGATTTTAAACCTCCAACCAGTACAATTGAGACTTGCTGGTAACACAACGTAATTAGTAATGACCACTTGATCAACTCGACAATCGTAATGTGGATAAGACTAAATAAATTACCGTAAAATATAAATCAGACAATCTAGATGATTGTTTTTTAATACCGAATAAAAGGTTTCAAGGAATAATACTAACAATTACCGGCGTGGACAGTGAAAAAGATAACTGTTTTTTTATTCAGTTACTAAGGCTAATTTTAATGTTCTGATGGTGTAGGTTTAAATAATTTGGAAATATATTTTTATCTGTGAATGTGTCTATTACTTTTATATGGACGTTGTTTGAAATTTAAAACACACACACACACGCACGCACGCACGCACGCACGCACGCACACCACGCCACGCCACACGCACACACACACACACACGCACGCACACACACACACACACACACACACACACACACACACACACAGATATACAGACATTCATACATATAAGCAGACAAAGAACTTGCGTGTACGATGTTCATTGAATATCAGAATGTATCTTTTTGTGCCGTGAGCTAACAATTATTATGTGTATTGTCTGCCTGTCAATTTGTCAGTCTGTCAGTCTGTCTGTCTGTCTGTCTGTCTGTCTGTCTGTCTGTCTGTCTGTCTGTCTGTCTGTCTGTCTGTCTGTATGTCTGTCTGTCTGTCTGTATGTCTGTCTGTCTGTCTGTCTGTCTGTCTGTCTGTCTGTCTGTTTGTCTTTCTCTCTCTCTCTCTCTCCTCCCTCTCTCCGTGTCTCCCTCTCTCCCTGTTAACCTCTTTCCCTCCCTCCCCCCTCTGTCGCACTCCTTTTCTTTCTTGCTCTCTGTCTGTCTGTCTGTCTGTCTGTCTGTGTGTGTGTGCGTGCGTGCGTGCGTGCGTGTGTGCGCGCCTGCCTGCCTGCCTGCCTGCCTGCCTGCCTGCCTGCCTGCCTGCCTGCCTGCCTGCCTGCCTGCCTGCCTGCCTGCCTGCCTGCCTGCCTGCCTGCCTGCCTGCCTGCCTGCCTGCCTGCCTGCCTGCCTGCCTGCCTGCCTGCCTGCCTGCCTGCCTGCCTGCCTGCCTGCCTGCCTGCCTGCCTGCCTGCCTGCCTGCCTGTTTGTCTGTGTATGTTTTTGTATGTTTAAATAGTTGTATTAATCTCACGTTTAACCAACTGAGTATATGCATTTGTTTGAGTTATACAAACAAACTGAAATTAAACAAAAGCCTATCCCCTGTGTCGAGCAGACTATGACGCGTGTTCGTATGTTCCTTGTCGCAACAACGCTACTTGCGCAAGGTATATGTATTCTTACACATGTCACTGCTTGCCAATCTATACTGGGAAACACTGCGAATGTAAGTAACTATTTATTTACATATATTTTTTATTATAGTTAACACTATATTGAATAGCTCTTTCCTTTTTATTTGATCCATACAACATAACTGTAACAGTAGTATTCGTAATCTTTTAAAGTCACATGGAGACATCTCATTTCATTTCGGTTATCTCTGTCGGCATACTCTCAGCCATTGGTCATAATTATAGTGTGTCACACAGTGGGGTGGTGACACCGTTCAGTGTGGACAGCTGATACGTCTGGATTGGATAACTTTGTAGTTTGTCTTAATGCCAATATAGACGATCGACCGTCTCCATGGTTAAGTTTGAAAACAAGCAGCCAGTGTTGTGTGGACGTAGCACATACTTCTATAGGTGCAACGGTTGTTGTAGAGTTTATAGAGTTGTTCGTAGGGAAATGTGCGTTTTATGTGGTTGTTCCAAACATGGAAGATTTACCCAAACTCAAGCAATAGCGGTGGTGTTATGTTGCGTCATATTCGAATCTTAGAAGGTTTGACATCCAATAATGACACACACACACACACACACACACACACACACACACACACACACACACACACACACACACACACACACACACACACACACACACACACACACACACACACATATATATATACACACACGCGCGCGCGCATACGCACACACATATACACGCACATACATACATACACACGCACGCACGCACACACACACACCACACGCACACGCACCCGCACCACACACACGCACGCACACACACACACACACACACACACACATATATGCATCTGACACATACATGCCCGCAAGTACACACGCACGCACGCACGTACACGTACGTACGTACGTTAGCGAGTTATAAGTACATCAACTTCCTCGAATGTAGTGATACGGCTTCTTGATTTGATTAATGATATTTAGTCAATTTACCTCTCGAGAAACATGTTTTTATTTATTTGTTATTTCAACTGTCACTAAATTGACACTTTGGCCAGAATTCCCGCCGGTCATGTGACACGACCGTGAAAATCCGTCCGCTGAAGAAGGCTGCGATACACAACCGAATTATACGGAAAATAAAAACAAGTTTCATGACAGATACATTTACTAAATAATAAACACCGTATTTCGTACATTTGACTGTCGTAGCGTCCACGTGTTCCTGTGACGAAGAAGAGTCTGCAGACATGACGACTTGTGTTCCACTTCCGCTAAGGACATTTCCACTGAACGTTAGGTAATTGCGATAATGCAACACATGCTGCTAGGATGCTTGTTATCGCAGAACAGTAGTTGGCAACAACATCAACAATGTGTGTAGGTTAATATATATATATATATATATATATATATATATATATATATTTATATATATATATATAGTATATATATATATATATATATATATATATATATATATATATATATATATATATATATATATATATATATATATATATATATATATATATATATATATATATATATATATATATATATATATATATATATATATATTATATATATATATATATAATATATATATATATATATATATATATATATATATATATATATAATATATATATATATATATATATATCGGTTGTAAATGCTAAATAAATTTGCGCCAGGTGCATTAAGAACTGCGGCACTCCGGCGAGTAGTCGTGAGAAGTTGGGTCTTGTCGCCGAGTGTGACGACTGTGCCGTGTCGTCAAACTACTCCTACACGTGGCACGTCAACGCGACGGTCATCTGGCGTGACGACAGCGGCACCGGACGCAAACGCCGGACACTCAGTGTCAACGCTAACGTACTACAAGCCAACCGGGAGTACGTGTTCACGGTCTCAGGTACATTCCGTTGCAATGAAGCATTTATATAACTAGATACATTATATATGTATAATAGATATAATATATATATATATATATATTTATATATATATATATATATATATATATATATATATAATATAATATAATATATATACTATATACATAATATTATCTATATATATAATATTATATGTATACGAACGCAAAGGTATGATTTTTGTTGCTATTCGATCTAAGCGCAGCATTTGATACGATTGATCACGCTATTCTTCTAAACACATTGAGTAACACCATCGCCGTCTAGGATCGTTGCTTGTCATGGTTCGCTGCCTACTTACAACACAGACAATACACGGTGTTGATTGCCGGTGAGCAGTCAAAAACACACAAACTGACATGTGGTGTCCCGCAAGGGTCAGTCCTCGGACCACTATTGTTCACGATTTATATGACCCCTCTTGCGTCACTACTCAAACTTCATGGCATGACTTACCATCTATCTATACGCCGACGACACTCAACTTTTTCAAAAATTCAGCCTAAGCGACAACATTTCACCCGAGATTGCCATCAGGAAAATGTAACGACGACAAAACAGAGATCCTCATCATCCGTCCGAAATCTGCAAACCAACACCTCCTTCCCGAAAGTGTAAGAATCGGTAACACCAACGTGACACCCCAACACGCACGCCAGAAATTTGGGAGTGACATTCGATTGCAATATGTACCTTGAGCGACATGTAACAAACTTTTCAAGAACAGCATTCTACCATCTCCACAGCATTGGACGCATTTGTCGCTATCTAGAACAAGGACACACAAAACAGCTAGTGCATGCCCTTGTTATATCACGTATTGACTGTTGCAACAGCCTCCTGAATGGACTGTCAGTGGCGGTAGTTGAACAACTGCAACGCGTCCAAAATGCTTGTTCTCGTGTTGTACTAATTCGATCGAAACGAGACCACGTCACGCCCATGCTCTTGGAGCTGCACTGACTTCCTGTTAAGTGTCGCTTCACATTCAAGACCACCCTACTTCTCACCTTTAAATGCCTCCATGGTCTTGCACCTACATACTTATCAGCACTTCTCTCTCCCTATTGCCCGACACGCAGTCTGCGGTCTTCTGACCAGTTACTACTTAATCAACCCACTTCCCGAACTAAAATTGGCGAACGATCCTTCTCGTGTGCAGCGGCAAGGGCATGGAACCAACTACCCCTTGCAGTGCGACAATGTACGAGTGTGAATCAATTCAAAGTAGCACTCAATACGCATCTGTTTACAAATTATTATTTTGACACTCTGTTTAATCAGTCAACTATTCATACATTTATTTTAATTAATTTATTATTTTAATTAGTATATATTTATACTATTTTTTATTTACTACATATTTATACTATTTTACTTATTTATTAATGTTTAATATAGTGTGTAGTTGTGTGCCAATTTAAAATATCATATTTGTTTTATTAGCATATCCACATTTTATCAAAGTAGTATTGTATTAACTTTTTAGTATTATTATATATATATATATATATATATATATATATACATACATATATATATATATATATATATATATATATATATATATATATATATATATTATGTTATTAGTATGTATTTTTATTATCATTATTTTAGGAATAATCATAAAACGCCCCAGAACAATTATTTGGATGGAGCGGTATATAAGAAATAAACTATTGTTATTATATATATTATACAGAGTATATATATATAATATGCTTCATATTATATATATATATATATATATATATATATATATATATATATATATATATATATATATATATATATATATATATATATTATATATATTATATATATATATATATATATATATATAATATGCTTCATATTGTACTAAACCATGTAACTGTTTGTTTGTTGTCTTGGGGTATACAGTGTATGTATTAATAGCATAAGCATAGTGTTTGGTTTGGTTATATATTATATACGATATATATATATATATATATATATATATATATATATATATATATATATATATATATATACATCGACGGTTTCACTTATAATAAATACAGTATTTTGACTTGAAACCGCATCGCCATCCGGAAAATTGCTAATATTCCCTTCCATATTTCCCGATATATGGGAAAGGCAGAAACATAATCCGTAAGTAAATAACGCGACAACAACGACCTTCATGGTGTCAATGCATCGCCGGTTGGGAGACTAGAAGCATTTAGACTATGAACACACACTAATATAAACAAACGCCAGTGGACCTGAGCGCCTGGGAGGAAATGCACTCACATTGCGTGACAATTAATGCAACACTTAGCCTCGGTTGCCCAGCGCCATGGGGTTGAGTACTTTTTAGCCCCTCACATCCGCCTGGGGAATTAATGCTCTGCCAGTGTTACCGCCAGGACGCCCTTACACCAGAACAGGGTAGAGACGCTGATTGGTTTTCAGGCCGAATTTGAAATAATAAATTAAATAAGGATATTTTTAAATATTATAAAACCTATTCAAAACTAAACTTGTACTGAAACATGTCACACATACACAAAATAAACAGAAAGAAAAACTTGTCTTTGTTAATTTGTTATACCTATTTCCATTTTTTTATGTAATATATATATATATATATATATATATATATATACATATATATATATATATATATATATATAATTATATATATATATATATATATATATATATATATATATTGATAACTTTGTTTCGTTATCAAATGCATAAGTACGTTATAAACTTTAATTATTACTATACACGTAAACCTGTTAATTAATCCAGCACAGTGATGCCGTCTGACGGCCTCGAGCAGTGACACTACGTAAGGGTTACATTAGCATTATTTGTCACTATTTTCTATCTAGTCGAGCGAGAGTTAAGATAAGATAAGATAGCTTTATTGCCATGTGTTCACATTGTAGTTACAATAAAACATTGGAATGTGTAATGATATTGGTCGTCGTAATAGTACATTCACATGATAATACATTCACATGCACCAAACAATGATGTTAAAATATACTACTACATTAAATAAAATAAATAAGAACAATCACATAAAAAGGTCCGAATAAAAAATTGCTCATTATAACATCGATAAATAATTGATACGATCTAGTAGAAATATAGTAGCTTAAAATGTAAAATATGAAATAAAAAAATAAAAATATAAAATATAATAAATTATGATAAAACATACATACTAAATCTCATCGGAAAGTCGACTATGTGTTTGCTGCGGGTGGGAGAAAATCACTTCTGTTTTGACAGGGCTTGAACGGCTAAGGGGAAAAAGCTAGTACTAAAGCGGTTGGTCCTGGTTTTTATGGATCTGAATCGGCGACTAGATGGGAGAGGTTCAAATAGGTCATGGGCAGGATGGGATGTATCTTGAGAGATGAGAGTCGCTCTTCCTAAGCGAGACTATGCAGTACTCCGTTATTGTCTTTCCACAGTCACAGGAGCTGCGTGTAGTCGAAAAGAAGCGAACGCGACGTACACAATGCGGACGACCCCTAAGCCGACGACTGGAAACTGTAGCATCCGTCCCAGTGTCGGCCTCGCCAGTAGAACTATGTTTTATGTGACGTGCGAGGGTTTCTATGACGTCATGCATCCACTCACCTACATATTCTTCTACAGCACCGACGACGAACAAGACGACAATTCAGGGAAAGGTTAACTGCTGATATCGATAATCTTACGGTTCATTCTGATTACGATGCTGATGATAT
>OZ024867.1:38438572-38441072 GCA_964017155.1 Oasisia sp. SBJ-2009
CACTCTCAGTCAGACGTCGGTGTTGGTGGAGAAAGCAGCAGCGTAGGTCGCCGATCTGGACACGTCGCCATGTTTTTGTGTTACTGTTGTTGTAAACGGTGTTTGGCATCTGGGCGACGACAACACAACTATAAGTAAATGTGATCTACTTGCAGTTTGTTGTCGTCTTCCTTGCCCCACACACGTATTACATCTCCATCTCTAAATATTGCACATCTTTCTCACTCTCTAACCCCTCTTTCTATATCGCTTCTTGCTCCTTTTATCACCTGTCTCTATCATCTTCCTATCTCCGCTCTCGTTTCTATAGCTCCCTTCTATCCCCTGTGCCCACTCCTTTCCCCTCTCTCCCTTCTACTCAGTCTCCCCCTTTCTACCTCATACCATCTCCAGATTCACATTCCAGGTATGTTGTGAGCGAAGTTGACCGTTTGTCTGACGTGTCCAGTGAAGTTGACAGTTTGTTTGACGTGTGCAGTGAAGTTGACAGTTTGTTTGACGTGTGCAGTGAAGTTGACAGTTTGTTTGACGTGTCCAGTGAAGTTGACAGTTTGTTTGACGTGTCCAGTGAAGTTGACCGTTTGTTTGACGTGTCCAGTGAAGTTGACAGTTTGTTTGACGTGTCCAGTGAAGTTGACAGTTTGTTTGACGTGTCCAGTGAAGTTGACAGTTTGTTTGACGTGTCCAGTGAAGTTGACCGTTTGTTTGACGTGTCCAGTGAAGTTGACCGTTTGTTTGACGTGTCCAATGACGTTGACAGTATGTTTGACGTTTCCAGTGAAGTTGACAGTTTGTTTGACGTGTCCGGTGAAGTTGACAGTTTGTTTTACGTGTCCAGTGAGTCCAGTGAAGTTGACAGTTTGTTTTACGTGTCCAGTGAAGTTGACAGTTTGATTGACGTGTCCGGTGAAGTTGACAGTTTGTTTGACGTATCCACTGAAGTTGACAGTTTGTTTGACGTGTCCAGTGAAGTTGACCGTTTGTTTGACGTGTCCATTGAAGTTGACAGTTTGTTTGACGTGTCCAGTGACGTCCTCTGTCTCTGTTGTGTCCACTCAGCGCTGTCTTTGAAGGCGCAATGAAACTAATGCAGATGTCGATGGGTGAAGCAGAAACGGTGGAAGTAGCGACTGGGATGCTGGACGAAATAGAAGACTCGTATACTATGAAGCGGAAGGCGGTGGTGAATATTCTGAATACATAAATATATAGATAAAGCTTAAACTGCTCTACAACAGTAAACGTATTGAAAATGTGTGTGGGTACGACCAACAAAAAATTTGTGGATGATATTGAAAGACACATTCCGCCATAAGGCGGGCGGGCGGGGGGGGGGCGGCAGCCCGACAGGCAGACTATTGGTGTTAATTACTGACGGCTTTGCAGTTGATAGGGTCAACATGTGTGTCTGTGTGTGCGTACGCTCGCGAGTGTAGGTTTGATGTTTTTAAATGCACATATTCTGGGACATGTGTGTTTACTTGCGTGTCTTTGTTTGCGTTTACGCCGGTATGTGCTATCGCAATAGACGGTTCCATACGATAATAGTAATATTTTCGCATGCATCGTTTTTCCATGTGAATTCTCGTCAATATATCACAGTGCCATAACGTTACAAAAACTACACATTTTACACAGCAATCTCGTAGTTGATCGTATACATTATTACCAGGCCAAGCGTGTAGTAAACACAACGATGAACATCGTGAAGCTGGTAGCGGAAGTGGTACTCCACGGTGTCATCCCGGGGGAGAGGGAGGCCTTTCTCAAGGAAGGAGGGTTTGCCTTGGGACTCCAAAAAGACACGGCCTATCACCTGAGCAATAAACTGATCGCGCTTCCGTTGTCTGGTGAACTCGGCATCAGACTACCAACTCTATACGGACCCGGCACGAACCTGTCGGCCGAAGACATTCTCTGCGTCACAGTACGTTGCTCATTTCGTACACGTTCGTTTTACGTGGGTTTCACTCAATAAATATTTATTTTTATTTGTCGCACTGATTTTAGCAAACAGGTGTCATCAGAATGACACAGTTGTACGACATGATGGAGCAGCTGCACAAATAATTGTCCTATTAGTGCTGTTACACCACCGTAATTATTGACACAATGACGACAAAGAAGTTTCCTTTTCACGGCCATCTCAGTCGCTAGTATTAGCAACTCCTCAACGACTCAGTCGTTTGGATTTTGTAGCAGTCACGTTATACACCTTCTAAGCCATGTTGGCTGACTTTTTATTATTTATATTTATACTATATTATAAGTATATGTAAGTTTTAGTACATCGAATCCAATAACGAACCCCAAACAGCCTCTATTACCTGCATGTGTAATAATAACTACTGTTTAGTCTGCAATGTCCTGATAAGTCCTACAATGTCCTGTCCTGTTTTGTCAAACAACTTTGTATGAAATATTTGATTTGTTACACCCTGTTGCTGTGTCATTGCGCATGTATTATACTAAACCTAACCTTTAGGCTATGTAACTGTAT
>OZ024867.1:38448572-38488572 GCA_964017155.1 Oasisia sp. SBJ-2009
ATATATTGTAATGGGTAGATAAATAAAGTATGAGTTGAACAGTAATGGCTCAAAGAAAGTAAATGTCAGCAGTATTCTGCTTTGAACATACGCGTCTTTAGAGTCTGTTTGAACATTGATAGGGTTCCACTTCCACTACATAGAAGTGTAGAAGTATTATAGTCCAGTACAATGCTAACGGAGAAAAACACAAACGTTTACAACAAATTATTTGACAGCGTTGTATAATAGGCATGAAGTTCCCGGCATGTTGATATGATATGCACAAACACATCAGCGCAGATTCACCGTTTAACTCTGTCATAATTTCCAGGTATCTCAACCAGATAACGGTGCGCGACATTCAGACGGACGAGGTGTGGCACTTCGTGTGCGACGACTGGTTGTCGCCCCAGGGGGGGTTGCGGGGTATTCGACGTACCCTTGACGTGCGCAACAGAGGCAACTTGGCGTACAGATTCAAGGTGAAGTCGACACAGGTAGTCCGAGACCAGCATCTTTGGCTGAGCATCTTCTTTCCCCCTCCGCACGGCGTGTTCACTCGCGTTCAGCGCGTCGCCTGCGGGATGTGCCTCATCATGGTCGCCATGGTAACTACGATCATGTTTCATGGAAAAGGACACAGCGACGATGAGTTCTATTTATCAAAATATGGAGTCGAGATATCGCTGCAGGACTTCGTCATTGGGCTCGAGTGTCTGGTCATCTCGTCGCCCATCAGTAACATCATCGTTGGAATATTCAGCAACGTTCGTCCCAGACGAAGATCGGCAAAAGTACGGCAAGGAAGAATAGACAGGTCGGGTTTATACGTAAATACGTACATACATACATACATACATACATACATACATACATACATACATACATACATACATACATACATACATACATACATACATACATACATACATACATACATACATACATACATACATACATACATACATACATACATACATACATAAGTACGTACGTACATATATACATACGTACATAAATACATACATACATACATACATACATACATACATAAATGTATGCGTACATGGATACATATATATATATATATATATATATATATATATATATATATGTATATATATATATATATATATATATGTATATGTATATATATACATATATATATATATATATATATATATATATATATATATATATATATATATACATATATATATATACAGTGATATATATATGCTGTGTATATATAATATATATATATATATATATATATATATACAGTGTATGTATATATATATATACAGTGTGTGTATATACATACATATACGTACGTGCGTACATATATACATACATGCATGCCTACATATAAACATACATATAAATATACATACATATATACATACTTACATACATACATACATACATACATACATACATACATACATACATACATACATACATACATACATACATACAATCATACATACATACAATCATACATACATAGATGCATACAGACATATGCATGCATTCATACATATATATATATATATATATATATATATATATATATATATATATATATATATATATATATATACATATATATACACACACACACATATATATATATATATATATACGTATCTACATACATACGCACATACATATATACATACATGCGTAAATACACACGTATATACATACCATGCATGCATGCGTACATACATGTATACATACATATATACATACATACATACATACATACATACATACATACATACATACATACATACATACATACATACATACATACATACATACATACGTATATACTTACAAACATTCACAAACACAGCTAAACACACAAACACACCCATACACGTTCATACGCACTTACGTACATACGAACAAACGTACACATATGACATACGTAACATACATAACATACAAATATGTAAACACTCGTGCGTATGTGAGTCCGTGGGTGCGTGCGTGCGTGCGTGCGTGCATGCGTGCGTGTTAAGCGTGCGAGCGAGGGTGAGTGGACGCCTGAGTGAGTGGACTCCATTTAAAAATAGATGTATTAACAGTACTTACCACGCCAACTTAACAAAATGGTGAAATACTAGGTAATATGTATGTACAATAATTATCTGAATAATAATAACAATGACTGTAATGACCTATTCCGAATAATGTGCAGAAATGTATAACATATAATGTTACTTTTTTATAATTTGAATGTAAATGTTTATAAATAGTTGCAGCCAAGGGTCATTTCTCCCCGAGAGTAAACATTACCAGGTACAGTATATTGTGACACGATAAGAACATTCGCTTAATTATTAAGAACAATATTGTATGTCGTTAACTGTGATGTAATATACGTTTACCGCAAATTATTGTACCGTTGATATTTACTTGAATGCGTTGGTTGTTTGAGGATGTTTTAACACTTTTAAAAAAGCTTACTTCCACTGTGTGACACTGACGAACATTTATTTTATGAATTTTTATTATTGTTATTTGTTTTATAACTAATCAATTTTCTTTATTTTATTTCTGTATTATTATTTTATTGTATAATAATTATAATATTTTACTTTTTAATTTACCTCATCGTAAATATAAATTTTAATTTACCTCATTAATTTACGCAATTGTCTTGATATATTAGAAACAATATCATATATTACTTATTATACATGTATATATATATATATATATATATATATATATATATATATATATCTTACTTTTTAATATAATATACAATTTACCATGACATAGTTTTTATAGCTTTTTCTTTTTAAAATGTTGTATGATTCCAAAATGTTGTATGATTCACGTTTTGTTGTGATTTGTGTACACACCTATGAACGGGATGGTCCCAGAGATACGGCGCTCTAGAAAATGTAGTAATAATAATAATAATAAAATTGCAATATGTTTATTATGATTTGGGAATTTTCCAACCCGTGTGGTTATTTTTCATATCCATGACCCTCTCTGTGCGTTTGTTGTTATTTGTTTTTTTACAAGTCATACTTTTCAAACTTCTGTTGTTATTTGCCTTGGTTGCAACACTGCTGTTGGTTACTGTTATGTGCCTTTTACCAACCATTTTGATATTTTTATTCCTGCAGAATCGGCAACATACTCCATTCTCGGATTTTAAGAGACGCATAAATTGGTAAATCAATTGTACCCGGTGTATTTACAATGATTGAAAACACACACACACACACACACACACACACACACACACACACACACACACACACACACACACACACACACACACACACAACATACATACATACATACACACACACGTTCACTCAAGCAATGTATATATATATATATATATATATATATATATATATATATTTATATATATATATATATATATATATAGATTTATATATATATTTATATATATATATTATATATATGTATATATATATATATATATATATATATATATATATATATATATATATATATATACTCTCGCACGTTAACATACACTCACAAACACACACAGGCCCGTACACAGACAGCGGTGTTCAGAACACATTGAGTAATTACTCTAGTTATTGGGCTATTTTAGCTTCATGATTACAAAAATGTCTTACCATAAAAAGTACATGTATTCCTGAACAAGTTCACCAAGTTCCATGAATGCTAATGAAAGTAAATTTCTCATCACGCAACTAAAACAACTCGACGTGGGTGAAGGGTTGTGATCATACATTTAGTTCGTTTCACCTAGACGTGTCGTGATCCAGATATAACTACGTGATTATATTTGAGTAATCTTGTCGTTAAGGTGTGCCTGGTGGTACTATTACATCGCGTGGTTTCTGGTGATATCTTCGTCTCTCGTCGCCACGTACGTCACAGTCATGTACAGTCTGACCTACGGCTACTCGGCCAGTGTCAAGTGGACCGTGTCGTTCTTTTCGTCGTTCTTCGAGGAAGTCGTCATCAAGGAGCCGTTGAAAGTGTCAATTTGGGCCACTCTCTTCAGTGTCTTCTTGGGGTCAGATGTTGGCCCGGCCACCCCAGCCGAGTACTACGTCAAGCAGTGTACGTCGTCCTATTGCACTTATTGAAAAATCCAGATGTAATGATTTTGTCCCGAGTAAGAACGCAGTGTCGTGTATAGGCATGTTGACAAATAAAGTGTGCATGTGCGTGCATCCATGTTTCAGGTCAAGCAATTATGCTGGAATATACTCGCATCCACGCACGCAGATACGTTCTCTCTTTCTCTCACTCTCTCTTTCTCTCTCTCTTTCTCTCTCTCTCTCCCTCCCTCCCTCCCCCCCCCCCCCCCCCTCTCTCTCTCTCTCTTAAAATACTGTATTTATTATAAGTGAAACCGTCGATGCGTTCCTCTACGGGCGGGGAAAAGATAGATAGTGCATGTATTTATTCAACACAAACACGCGCGCGCGCGCGCGCGCGCGCGCACACACACACACACACACACACACACACACACACACACACACACACACACACACACACACACACAAAATGACGGCCAAATAATAAATACATGCAAGCTTTGTTGCGTTCGCAGTGAAAGACAAAGACACACAACGTTTTGTGTACCGAAAAAGGGGCACCCTGCTGCAGCAGCTGCCTCTAGCCCACATGTACCATCTGCCGGCCGAGGACGTGGTGGAGCGGGCTCGCAGGCGACTGGAGAAGGAGAGCAAGATGTGGCGCACGCTGCAAGACGCCGCGGTCGGGATGCTTCTGTTGGGCCTCCTGTTTACCATCGCCTACGGAAGCACCGATCGGCGGTCGTTCTACATCAACAAGTCGATCACAGACACATTTGTCAAGGCCCGACACTCCGGCCGCATTGCACTGACGGAGGTACCGTTGACTGTACGCAGCCACGCACACCCGCACCCACGCATGCACGCACGCACGCACGCATGCATGCCCACATTCAACCGCATACGCATGCACGTACATACAGGCATACGCACCCCGTAGATAATGATTATGATAATTATATGTATATATATATATATATATTATATATATATATGTATATATATATATATGTATATATATATATATATATATTTATTTATTTATATGAACGCACGCACGCGCGTGCGTGTGTGCGTGTGTGCTTGCGTGTATGGTGTGTTTGCGTGTGTGCGTGCGTGCGTGCGTGTCGTATATCATATACGCATTGATCCAGGTTAAGACGGAAGCCGGCGTATGGGACTATGTCAAACACACAGTGTTACCGGCCTTTCACCACAATGGCACGAAGTACATGGCGGACGAGACCAACGTCTTGATAGGTTCCGCGATCATCAGACAACTTAGAGCCGCCCCAGGTAGATATAGCTTGCTCGTTGTGCGTGACGAATAGTTGTAGTGACGTGATACGTTCATAGGAGGACACGTTGGCTAGCCGTGACAACGTCTTTGGGTGGTGTTCGTGAAGGAGACACATTGCATGCGGTGTTGAGCCAATCAAGTGTTCCTTCGACACGAGCGTGCGGCAGCAATCGAAGGACCCAGTGGCAGAGTAGCTCCCCTAATGGTGGCAACACATTCAGATGGGTGAAGTATGTTCTCATTTGTCGCAGTCGGTTGTAAGTGTTCGGTCTTAAACAATAGAAATATCACCGCGGGAGAAAGTGACATACCCATCGGGTGACCCGATTCCTGTTTCGTCAATGCATCAAAAACGGATGCCGATCACTTGGAAAGTTCTGACAATCCGGAAACGTTTATATTGGTGACATCAAATGTAAATTAAGGTATTTAAAGTCGCAAGTGTTTGCGGGAAAGTGTTTGCGGACCTGTACGCAATCCACGTGTAGTCGTTGCTAACGTTGTTGGAAAATGTTCAATTTATGTCGATAATGATCTACTATGTTGGCAAATTCGGCATGAACATGTATCAACTCAGGATAATAGAGTGTTATGTTTTAAAATGTTCCTGTATTAATATTGGTTTATTTCATCATGTGTTTTAGAATTCACAATGACTATATTGTTCATCTTTGTACAGCCTTGCTGTGATAATAGAAATATTTCAAATATATTAAGAATTCATAAATATATTTAGGTAGGCAGCAGCAACGTATACTGTATACTGTTAATCTTTGTACAGCCTTGCTGTGATAATAGAAATACTTCAAATATATTAAGAATTCATCAATATATTCAGGTAGACAGCAGCAACGTATTTAATGTATGTTGATTTCGATTATTGCCAATGTCATTGATTACGTGCATGTTATGCTGTTAATAATGGATCCTTGATAATAATTGCCACTGGATCCCTTTAATGCGGTGTCGTTTTCAGGGTCGAACCCTTGCAACACCACCTGCGCGGACACCGCGTATGACACGACGTCATACCTGCGCACGTGGGGTCAGCCAATCAGTGACGACTCGGTGAAGAACCCGTACAGCACGTGGACATATCAGTCGGCCGCCACCCTCCGCCTCGGCCGGCTGACGTGTGGCCACGGGACGTACCCCGGCGGCGGCTACGTGGTCGCTATACGGACGAACAGGAGACGCATGATGAGGCTACTACTGGACCTCGAGGAGGCTCATTGGCTGAACAACAACACAAGAGCTGTGCTCGTCCAGTTCACCACTTTCAACCCCACGACGGGTCTCTTCACAATCTCGTTGCTCGCATTCGAGTTCCTGCGTGTGGGTGTCGTCAGTCCGTATCACGACATCAACACGTGTAAACTGTACAGCTTCACCAACATGCGCGACGCGTTTACAATCATATGTGAAGTCTGCTACATGGTTCTTATTCTGCTTTACTTCAACCGGGCCATCCGGAGTTTCCTAGCCGACCGTAGCCACCTGAAGAGATACCTCCTGAGTGTCTGGACGTACGTCGACTGGATAATCATCGCTCTGGTGTACGCCGCAGTGGCCGTGTTTGTCCTTCGCGTGATGGCGATCACCGACGTCGTCTCGGCGTCGTTGAAGCACCGCAAGAGATACGTGAGTTTCAAGAAGGCTGCCTCCTACGAGTCCGTGTTTTCGGGCATCCTCGCCGCCTCCATCGCGATGTTTGTCATCAAGACGACCAGTCTGACGTACGTCAGTAAGCACACCTTGCTGCAGACGACCACCTTGACCAGTAACATCAAGTATATCGCCATCTACGCCGTGGGAATCTGTGTGACCGTTTGTCTGATGTCGATCGTGTCGACATTCTTGTACGGCACGTCGTGTGGTGACTATAGTCGTTCGTCAACGTCGTTTATGGCCACGTTAAACATCATCCTATTTAAAGCGAACATTTCGGAGAACGGCTGCATCGTAGACAGCCAAGTCGTCGACCTGGTGTTCTACGGTGTCGTGGTCCTGGGGCTCCTGCCCCTGATGATGTGTGTCGCGTTCGCCCTCGTCATCATATCGACGTCGGGCTACCAAGCAGTGCACGTGGACGAGAAAATAGAATTCGTTCACTTCTTGTTCAGCAGACTTCTTCTGATGCTCGGCTTTTGGAACATCAACGAATACACAGAACACATGAAATACGCAGAACGTTAGCAGCTGGTGGCCAGGGAAGTGGTAGCAGATCAGCTGTGTTATGTGCCAAACGCATGTGCACCTACTTTCATATTGCTGATGTGTGCAGATCTACTGTTTTGTTGCAAGGCCGCTTATTGTGTGATGTAGTATTAAGTAAACACTGAGTGAGAGTGGTGAGAAAGAGGGTATTAGACCGAGAGAAAGAGATAGAAAGATAGGGGTAGGAGAGAGAGAGAGAGAGAGAGAGAGAGAGAGAGAGAGAGAGAGAGATGGAGAGAGGGAGGGAGAGAGCGGGAGGGAGAGAGGGAGAGGGAGGGAGGGAAAGAGAGGGAGAGAAATGAAGAGAGAGAGAGAGAGAGAGAGGGAGGGAGAGAGAGGGAGAGAGAGAGAGAGAGAGAGAGAGAGAGAGAAGAACAGAGTGAAAGAGAGAGCGAAAGGGGAGAGAAATAGAGAGAAATAGTGAGATATGTGGGAGATATGTAACATATATGCATCTAGAAGAGACCGAAGCGACGTGGGAACAAGGAACACGCGGTAAAGACAGAAGTGGTAGCATTAAGTTTGATGACTAACGTCACGTTATTGTTTATAAATATACTAATCTGTACCTTTTTGATACACACACTGATACATAATACAGCTTGATACATATCCTAATCCATAAATAATCCGTTCTGATACTGTAGTCGTCCATTTATAATTACGGGTCATATCAAGTACTTGTTCTCTGTTATTAGTTGTAGAAATTAGTACCATATTGATACTTCTTCTGCAGTGTGACTGTTGTAACTTTACGTCTTACTTTAAGTTATTTGTAAACGAGCTGTTTATTTAAAATGTATCTCAATCTACAAAGTCCTTGTTTAAAAGTGAATACAGAAAAACAAGAGTGGACATATATACCTATCCATCACGTGAACAGTTTCTTAATAAACGGTCCGTCGGGCGATGACAATCATGGCTGCATGCCGAACATGTGCTTATAGTCGTGTATTTTGTTGACGTTCTGGTTTCAGGAATTTGTTATGACAAAAATATATTGGAAAGTTCTCAACGTGACAGATATGTGCAGTCTCTCTGCAGTATCTATAGTAATGTAATTCACACATAATTGTTATCGTTGTCAACTGTGTTTGCGAAGGCGAAGCTTAGCGGGTGTCACGCGTATTGTTAGTGGGGAGCGGTGGTCGCGCGGTACAGCGCCGGACTGTCAATCGAGGGGACTTTAACATAACACAAGTTTTATTAGCAACTCAATTGAGTTGGATTGACATTACAATAGGTTTCAATTAACTCATCAAAACATCATACAAATACAATAGAAATACATTTTATACCGCAAATCATACCGTATTAATAGCCTTTTTACTGACAGTTGTATAAAGCCCACGGTATAAAGGAGTTACGGAATCTATTCGTTCTAGTAACTGGTAACGGGTACACATTTTCTTGTCTAATATTATACTCGGTATGTCTTTTGTCAGGCAGCAGATAATTTAATCTATGTGTGCCGACTTTAATTTTATCAACCTATTTTTGACAAATGCTCTCCCGTCTTACATTCAACGTATCCAGGTTAGCACGTCCGAGTATCTGCGCGTAACCCAATCCAGGAAAATACATTTTAATGCCCTTTTTGCATAACTTCAATATTGTCGGACAAATATTGGGGCAAGTTAGTGTGCCATACAGGACATGCATATTCTAGAACTGGTCTCACCACACTAACATATACACTGACCAGATCTTTCTGTGTAATCCCTGCACGCTTTAACTGATATAACATGTACAAGCGTGTACCAGCAATAGGATCTAGTATCTACGTGTTTGTTCCATGTCAGATCCTGAGAAATGGTCACACCTAATAGTTTGGCATGGCAAACTTGTGTTACATCCCTCCCATCAATTTTTATATTCGGGATAGTGCTTCTGAAATTGCCATCTTGTGCAAAACTAATGATTATTTCTTTTGATTTTTGCGAAGTAATTTTCATGTCATTCTGTTCTGTCCATCTAGCAGCAATATCAACCGACTCTTGTATAACAGATACACCCTTTCTGTCGCATATTTCAAATAACGTACTATCATCTACATACTTATATAGTGGAACAGTCGTTCTTAAATCATTTATGTAAACAAGGAAACATTTAGATTCAGATAATGTCCCTAGCTGTACTCCCCCATTGGGATGACCAGAATGGGAATATTCATTTCTTATTTTTACTCGTTAAGCTCTGTCTAATAGAAATGTTGCCATCCATCTTAAAATATGTGCGGGCAATCCATACGATTGTAGATTATCTAGCAACAAATGATGATTAATAAGATCAAACGCTTTGCTAAAGTCTAGCATTACAACTCTGACATAAGAATTCAATTTACCTGTCGCGCCTTATACCACATATGAACCAGTTCGACAAGAACATCTGTTGTGGACGTTTCGCTAATTCCACCAAATTGCTTAGCTTCAATTTCACCTGACGGTGGTTCAATCCCACCTACCACCGTTTCGAAAATTAGTCAATTTCGTTTACCCCACATTTGCCTGTGTCTTTCGGAACAGACACTAACAACCGGTGGTCCCTTCTACCTGGTGTCTATGCCAGGGGAAGTAAAAGATCCCACACAGGGGGTAAATGTGTAACCTGTAGTGGACTCACTAAGTCTAGAGAAGAACTCCTGCGTTAGCCCAAGTTTGGGCGTTTGGAGGAAACAACCTAAGAACTTGGCGATGTAAACAAACGACGACGTACTGGATACACAGTTTAGTGATGCTGATGGCGTTGTAGTGCTTACATTTCCCGGCGTTATAAACGTTCCGATTGATGTTTCTGTGCCTGCGCGTAAATGTAAGATCATCAATGTGCAGCGAAAGGACAATGCATTTATGGTATAAATACTACGGTTTGTTCGTTAGGAGGTAAATAACTTTTCAGCGAAGTTATTTGTCGCAAATTAACACGAAGCAAACAAGTTTTGAGGCATGTTTTGTTAGCAAGCGTAAATCACGTGACTGCAGTGCGCTATAATCATTGACAGTGATTTAAATTAACGTAAGATGTTATTGTATTGAACGACATTTTAAACAACTCTTCACAGTAATCATCACAGGAGAGTTAACGAACAGCCCGTGGCATTCACACCAAAAATGCTTTGTTGTTTCGCGTGACATTGATGATTCTACATTTATCGCGCATGCGCAGAAACGTCAATCGTAAGTTTTATAACAATCGGAAAAATGTAAGCGCGACAACCCGTCGCGCACACACACGTACCCCCCCCCCACACACACACACACAATGCACGCCTAAACAGCAACGTAACTGAAGCAACTACACGTGACTGGTGGATTTATTGGGCCCTGTTGTAAGTATCGTTATTATCCCACCGGCTTGGGAACGCCAAGACGTGTTAAATCTCTTTTTGTTCATTTTATGAGCTCTGTGTGTGATATAACACACCGTATAGAGTGGCGGTTGTTATTAATACAATCCGGTTGCAAAACCATATAAAATACCAGTTCAATTGTATACCTGAGTACGGTAAACTGCTCTAGTATCTACATAGACTACCTCCATGACGTTGGTAGTTCGAAGGAGAGATGACACGTACACTCTCACGCAGCGAGACGAGGGATTTCCAAGAACATAGTCTGAGTAGGAATCGCCCCAGTTATCATACACACACGTGTGTATTACCTCAGCTACACCTAGAATCTGTAATGCGTATATTTACCTAGATTGAAACCGCGTGTCTTCGTGTATGTAATATCCGCTTGTTTAAACGTCATCGTGACGTCATAATAGTACTGGCGTGGCGGGCTTTTAAATATATATAGCCAGCTGGCTATTTTAAAAACTGTTTTCGTGTAGTATGTAATATTTGTGTATATCTATCAAAGACGCTAATCATAAATGTAGTTACACCATCTATAGCTGTTTCGTTGACTGTATGAACTCGTAGCAGAGAGTGACAGTTGTATAAATAAAAAAAAATTATTAAAACAATTATTCCCTTACATATCTGATCATTGAACATTATCTCGACGTGTCTGGGAAATAGATCTGGCAATACTGCAATTAAATTAATTAAATTATTATTAATTAAATATCTACCACGGCACTGTCTGTAGCCAGGTACCCTACTCGTACAGCTGGGCGAACTGGCGCACGGTGGAGTGAATAGCAGCGCAGAATGGGACATGCAAGTGATTGTCGTAGCAGGTCCGCTTTAAGCGATACTTAATGAGACCATAATACGCAACAGGTACCTCGTTGTCCGTGAGTATAATCTAAGTTTACTGATAAGTCCGATGTCCTCCAATGCAAGATGCCTGCCCTGCGCCCCTGGCCGAGTATTCAACCCGGGCTATCGGCGTGCCAGGCGGGTATGTGATAACAAACCTGTACATTGTCCAAGCCTGTACAGAACTAAACAAATTCGAAAGTCGCCGATATATCGCATGTATGGTGTGCAATGTGCATGCGTGTACCTATTCGATTTTCACGAAACTCCGGTAGGTGGCGCCACTTTAGGTGTTGGCGGTTCAGTGAGGCTAGATTGGTTTATTGGTTGATTCTAGTATTAATAACATTATTGTCATGCGAAGTCAATAACATTCGCTATATTTTATTAAATGAGGTTACCTTACCATATGTAGTATATAAATTACATGAATATACATGTAAATATCAATATTGTGCACCCAGTGTGTACATACATTAATTATAATAGTATTATAATAGTCAGTATAATATGACAGACACAAATGAGACAATTCTAGTGATTGTGCTTGTGTGGCTTAGCTTGACTTTAAAATATATATATATATAAATACTATACTATACATATTTATTTTTAAAAACCTGTGTGAAAATATTGAGTATAACTATAACGCAATCTCCACTGAGATAAACACTGTGGCCTTAATGGCTTCCTTCAAATCGCAAACTTTCAAAGTCAAAATCCTTTAGTTACATACACTGTTGCAAGTAATAAAAATGGGTCAAAAGGCCCTGAAGTCTGGATTATATTGTGATATGGATGAATCAGTTAGAAATCATTTTAGGGTTATAATGGAAGTAAAATTATGATAAAATTATGGCTAGTGGATATTACAATGCATATGCCCATGAAGTTACATACATGTGAAGTGTCATAGATACACTGAACTTGTGGTGTAACTTTGCAAAACAAAATTATTTGTTATTAATGTTATCAAGCAAATACCAGCCGTCTCAGTTGTAACAATTAATTAGTCTAATAAAACATAAAATTCAGCTAATCTACCCTATTAATGTACAGGTGACACTGTGAACTGGACATTGATAGTCTCAAAGAGGAAACTGCTGGCAACTGTTCAGTGCATCATGGATATAATGTTTTGTTGACATAACCATCAGCTAGCCACTAGCTAGTCCACAAATATGTGTACAAGTCAACGAACTTGTCTTGCTAGTCTTGCTAGGCAGGACCAGGCAAATGTCACTTGAAGGTACTGTTTGTACGGTGTAAAGTTAACACATGGTTGACTTGTTGATTCTTGGTGGTTGATGCCAACATGTAATAAATTATAGCAATGTTACCTTGGCAAAAAATATTTTTGATGCATGGCAAATTCTTTTGACCTATATGTACTAACCTTTTCTCAGATTATAATCAGGAATGGTATTTACTAGTTTAAAGACTGGCAGTCATTTTTAGCTTTATACGTATATTTTATTCTTGGCTCTAGTATCAGGATTGTCATAATTAAATTACCATCCAGTTTTGTAAATAAATGTCATGCTGTAGATATTTATAGCAATTTTGTTGTAATTTAAGGATGTCATATTTTAGCAAATTTTTTGTGAAGGAGTTCTGTGGAAAATATTACTTGCGGCAATAATTTTCTGGGCTTTTTGAAGTGTAACTATTACTTATATAATTAGTTTTAAGCAAAACCGGACATCATTATATACAATCCTTAGAATGGTCACATTTTGGTGATTTCAAGTCTGATCATTTTTTTGTTGAAAGGGTACAGAAATGGCTAAGAGGAACATCAACTACTTACAATCATTTGTCAGATTTGTCTTATTTTCTATGTATATTACCAGTTTTAGCAGTTTCAAAAGCTGTGTGTGTGTGTGTGTGTGTGTGTGTGTGTGTGTGTGTGTGGTGCGTGTGTGTGGTGCGTGTGCGTGTGTTGTGAAACAGCATCAGTAACATTCCAAAATAAAAACAAGAAAACTCCATTGAAAGAACATGATTTTATTTCGTGTATGAACCACATTTCTCAAATGCTCTTTGCCTCAGCACAAATCCTGAGATGAAATTTTAATTATCAAAGAAATTATTCAGAAATTGCCGGCCGGCACATTTTAGTACAACAAACCGTCTGTTAAAAATGATTCATCAGACGTATAACATATGTATCACGTGACAGGACGCACAGTCCTACGATTGGCTAGGTTACTCTTTTATCACACTTGTTATTTTCGTTACACATATTTTTTCTTCTTTGACAACCATTTTTTGTGTTTTTTGGCCATGCCTGAGGAATGTTCAACGTCCGCAAGTAAATGGCCTGCATTTAACACTAGCTCAAAGTTACAAATTCAGATGACATGGAAGTGGCAAATATCAGTCTCCGGCTGCCACGTTTTACTGCTGAAGAGTATCGCGTACACACACACACCCTCTGTCTCTCTCCCGATACCGCGCACGGCGACTAGCTGTAGTGCAGAACATCGTAATACTAATCTTGTCTTTTAGTCTCCACCAAGAGAAATAAATAACCTTTATACGAAACAACCACCAGGGCAACGCAACTTGGTCATGCATTCACCACACACGCACGCACGCTGCACGCACACACACATCCACACACGTGCGTAGCCCGATGATATGTCCGCGTAATTAATTAGACCACCACAAGGGACACGATATTGTGCGTATCACGGCATCACGACGCAAACGAGCCGTACGTCGCTGAAGCGACGTCATTATTTACCCCGCACCCCAATAGCCACCCCTGCCAGCAGGCGACCGACAGATGGGTGGGCAGTGAGCATGGCGTCACGGTTCGGGGCCCGGCTTCCAGCACCAGGACTAAGGACCCTATGAGCTGCCACACATCACGCGGCACAGCATCGCCACGTACAGTACAGCAACAATGAACAACTATATATGCGACGCGAAGGAATGTTCACCGCACTGCTATTAAACCGACCGCTTTGAGTCGCCACTATCGGAGCAGACCTGGCAAGAAATCCCCGCAACGATGCGCTTTGAGCAGACTTTCCGACCAATCACAGCTGATTACTCACATAGCCGTTGATTAAGTAAGAAAATGACTAGCACTCGCTGAGAGCGTGCGCGAAAAAGACACACTCGCCTCACTTTTAAGATTCGGGCCAATCATCCACGGGGACTGACCGCTACAACCTCATCCTCTAGAATATCGGTTACTCTGTATAAAAATATATAAAGACAACACAATAAACATACTATACATTGCATGTAGTCATATGAGCATTCGTGCCGAGTTTTGTTTGACGTCGCCTAACTCTGTCGTTTACAAATCATCTAACGAACAGACCGAAGTTAAAATAGTACTCAATAAATAACAGTGAGCTTTGTCTGAACGCGCCGAATAAAAAGCAGGCGAAACAGGAGCGTTATACGAGTTCGTAAAATAGTCAACATGATCTGTGTTCAGCTACAACACAGCGAGCCACAAGCACCGAATAACACATGCTGCGTTGGACTACGCAATCTTACACTACTACGCCTTCGAATTGGACAATCAACCATTATGCATTTCAAACAATTTCTACACCCTACACTTCACTAACAGTCGCGCAAAAGGCAGTGTGTTTTGTCTCGCTTAGCTTAAATTCACCGAGATACATTCAAATAATTCTGCCCGCCGCTAAGATAACCAATTTCACAATTTTTTCCGTAATCTCTAAAAATTGCACGCGCAAGGAACAGTTATTAAATGTACACACTCGAAAACAGACCTGACTGGAATCGACCTCAGCGTAAATGTGAAACTATATGACCTTTAACCGACATGTGGATAGAAAACTAGCATAGCCGCAAGTCCTTCAAATCAAATGGGAAATATTCAACAACTATCAAAAATGAGCGAGCTGCGATGAAATGGCGGCGGATGGATGAGAGGAAACCAGAACATAGGGTCCGTAGTAGTGCGTGGAAGCATTGGGCAGCCCAACCCAAACGGCAACTGACACAGTCGGTGGTGCCTCTTTCGCCCCTTATGGAATGTTCATACTTAAATACCAGAAGCGTTAATCTTAAATAAATGCACGTATCTCGCAGGACGCGATTACATTTACATTGGCACTAAAAGCAGTATTCATAGAGTCGGCGCTCAGTGGAGATTACACAGGATTCACTAACTCGTGTGTACTCTGCTGGTGTCTCATGGCGTCTCCTGTTCACAAACACCTTCACATCAGTAGATTACTACAACCACAGCGCATTGGACACACCCGACGGCCTACAGATGTCACCACCGTCAACTACCTGTAGTACATTACTCGTCAATATTCACGCTGCAGTCAATACACCTTTACAAAACACTGCAACACACTTCATACACTTTGAAATAAACTTTAAAAATTTCGATTATGGCTCGTCCGCGATACATTCGGTATGTTGATCATATATTATGTCTGCGTGTTTGTGGATGTCGCACTGTCGTGCCTGTCTTACTCTACAGTGTGTGCTAGTCACACACGCTTGTGTTGCTAAGACTAACCCAGCAACCGCTTTCAAATAGCGTGCGCGGGAAAGATAACGCATATGTATGACTGTGTCTAACAAGTCGCCTGTCACATAATCCTTAGTTCAAATGTGTGTCTTGAGAAGTACTTTCGTCAAAATAAATCAGAGGATATAAACGTGCGGATTTTTTCGTTAAACCAACACAGGCACAAAACATGTCGCGAACATGTGCTTAGACAATATAAATACGTCTTCTGACTGACTCACTCACCGGACAGCAGAAGATTTGTTCCACCCAAGAGCACATTTGTTATGGACATCACCTCATTAAATGTCTGATTAAATACTTATCATTCAAGATATATCATAGAGGCGGGCGTCTGCCCGTCGCAACATCTACGTCATGTTCTTTCACTTTTCACAAATAGTAGCACATAACGAGCTTAACTAGAGAATTCAACAACTGCGGCCGCCGCCACGCATTACCACGTGCAGGCGGGGCGGCCCAACGACGTTACTTTTGCCCAACGAGTAACTATGAACAAACTAGAGAAATGGTGAAACAAAAATCGGTACGTACATACATTACATAGACGAAAAGAAGCTAGACTCGGAGGCGGAATGCGCGGGCGCCGCCGTCTCGACAGAGCCGAGCACTGCGCCCGTCATGCTGACGGCAGCTTTAACCTAACCATCGTGTGCGCGTTTCTACAGCGACCGGGGTACATGTGTGTGGATGATCCTATCCACCGCAGTCACATCTAAAGAACAAAAACGGCTTATGAGAACGGCGCCGCGCGTTCGTCTTGCGAGCGTGCGCCATCACCAGCATACATATGATACGGGGACAAAATAGCCGTGTTACATTCTAATAAACATCGCACACACGAGCAAGCTGCGCCATGTCTTGGAGCATGACAATACACACAAACAGATCGCGGTGCGTCGGTGCGAGCCGACGCGTCGCGTCCGGCGTGGTCTGTGTGCGGGGGGAGCAGTTTTCAGCCAAACCAATCGGCCGTCACATCTTCAGCCAGCAACCGCAGTTGCCACAGCTACGTCTAGTCTAGTCAGCCGCCTGGAGCCAGCTGCGTGTTAGCCACGAGCCAGTCGACCGAGCAACGCATGTATGGCCAAACGTCTTCAAACGACATCAATTTAAATCATCAATCAACAACGCACAGCAATTAATGCACGCGCTGCTCTCAGAAGCAGCAGCAGCGGCGGCGTGCCCCGAACAAAAGTGGCCAACCAACGATTATTATTAATAATATGATTATTAGACGCCGCCTATATATATGATCAGTGCAACACAACGACAACTCTGGCGACAAATCGCCGGCAACGTTAGGCGGCTATCATTAGTGACACTGAAGCAGCACTCATCTACACACTAACAACTCCGCCCCACGCCCTCACACGCGGGGCGGTTCGGAGGGCACAACATTTCTACAGTAGATCAAACATAGAAACACCTCCCACGACGCACACGTCACAACGACAGTGCGCGTGCTGCCCTCTCTCGGCACGGAGAGAACCTTAGTTGCTGCCCCACCAGTCGGTCTGCTGGGAGGGCTGGGAGAAGTTACCCCCGTACGAGGCGCCATAGGCACCCCCGTAGCCGCCCCCTCCACCCCCGTACTGCTGCTGGTAGCCGCCCTGCCACGGCATCGCGTTCATGTGGCCGGCGAACGCGTTGCCCTGGTGACCTCCACCCCGGCCGCCGCCACGCCCTCCTGTCTGGCGGTAGTCTCGCCCTCCGAAGCTCGACCCGCCTCCATACCTGCAAGTACAAAACACCCTTAATCACCCTACGCCTGTGTGTACTGCTGCACCAGTTCACAACCCACATACCCAAGGGTAGTTAGTCTCAACAAAAGTAGCTCCGTTAGATCTCTTAGACAATTTCTCAGCGTTCAGCCTCAATCATAGACAGGAGGATTCAACTCACTTCGATCAATTCAATTCCTGTTTAGGCATGTTTGCTACGGATCATTTCAAATTCAATGTACTCGCAAAAACGATCAATTCAGGTCAACAATTCCAATTACATTAGAAAACTGGTAAACATTATTCAACCAGTACCCCTGGCAACATGGCTAATACAACCATGGACTTCAGTGTGTGCGTGCGTGGTGTGTGTGTGCACATGACATACCTCTTGTTGGGAGGACGGCGACTGGAGGTGGTGCGAGACTCGAAGGCGATGGACTCGAGCCATGACGGCACTTCCTGCTTCGAC
Source organism: Oasisia sp. SBJ-2009 (assembly GCA_964017155.1). Taxonomy (NCBI): domain Eukaryota; kingdom Metazoa; phylum Annelida; class Polychaeta; order Sabellida; family Siboglinidae; genus Oasisia; species Oasisia sp. SBJ-2009. The sequence continues at coordinate 38,467,094 of OZ024867.1, forward strand.
TCAACCAGCAGATCCAGCAGACTGCGAATGATGTTCTTGTTCTTCTCGTTGAAGAAGGACGTCGCAAGGCCTGACAAACAACAGCAACCACTGAACACCAGGCACACGCCTCCTTTCTCTCATGGCAGATACGTGCATGCACAGTAACGTATGCACAATAAAAACAATCACACAGTTTGTATGCACATTCATAGGCACAATTAGATATACTATGGTGAGGATGTCTAGAAACAAATGTATACTTCCTTTTGATGTGGATATAATATGTCGGCCAAATTTTCGGGATGTTTTATGTGGGTGGACCAAGAGTGTATGTGGGTGTATAATATAAAATTTCTGATGGGTCGTATCAGCTTTTTTCTTCTCTTGTTAGACCACTCCCAAGTTTTGTAGCAGCAGAACATTTGAGGCAATTAACTTTATTTTGTAATCCCTTTTAATAAGCTAAAACAAATTAGAAATGAACTACAGTAAATGGTACAGGAGTAGAACTTCGGCATTTATTTTACTAGAAAGCAGGACTAGTAAACTCAAAAGTTTATGAAAACTGCTCTACCGGAATGGAAATAAAAGAATCACACAAGAAAATCATAGACATCAAAGAACTGTTAATCTTACAAATAATGCCCCGACAAGTTCATAGCTGGTGGCCATGCCTAAAAAAATGTCGTCATTTATCAATAAATGAAGCTGCGGTAGACAGTCGCTCACTGGCAATAATTGATCAATGTTTTAATGACTTGGGATTCAGTTACATCTCCCAGCATGTGGATGGGTTAGGGTCACTGTGACTATAAGCACTTTACTAGACACCCGGACTAGTTGTTAGGCATGTTTATTAGTCCACCCTTACTAGTGTACGGACTAGTGGACAGTGCATGGTATATAGCCAGAAACCACAAATTCATTCCACACAGAGAAAACCCTATGTGTATCCAGTGGTGATACCGGGGATGTCAAAATCTCACACGTTATAGATACAGAACGACAACTCACCAAGGTTTCCGACACGCCCAGTTCGACCGATGCGATGAACGTACTCCTCAATATCATTGGGAAGGTCAAAGTTTACAACGTGCTTCACATTCGGGATGTCCAGACCACGTGCTGCCACCTGGCAGAAGATGAATGAAACATTAGCATAAGAGCAAGCTTAGAATAAAAAAAAACAATTCTTCTAAGTAACTACGGCTGCTTTCTGAGCTACATCTGGTACATAGGAGACAGCAGCACACTGACGGAGGCAGATACGATACAACAGCAAGAGAGCAACAACACTCACGGCTGTGGCCACCAGGATGGGAGTCTTGCCGATGCGGAACTGATGCAGGGCGTCCTCCCTCTCCCTCTGCGAGCGGTCGCCATGGATACTCGTGGCGGGGTAGTTCTCGTTGTAGAGGAAGTGCTCGAGGGCGTCAGCGCCCTTCTTCGTCTCCACAAACACAAGGGTGAGAGAGTCGGGCCCTGAAATAAACCTGGCACATCAGGTGACGTGTGGGGCAGCAGTCACGGCACAAGGAGTCTAGTCGGCTGTTGTACTTTTGGAAATGGTGGCATTTTATGTTTAAGGCCGTCGTAGTAAGCTGCAAAGTCACAGTGAATGTTACAAACTCACAGTCCTTGAAGGTTTCAAAGTCACAGTCCCCTGTACATACATCAAGCCACTTCCCTGTCAAGACAGAACAAGCCCAGAAGGGAAGGTGGTGTGGCGGCTACGATGAAACACTGTAGGGCAAGACTCACGGTGAGGACTGACCTGTGGCAGTGAGGAGGAAGCTGTGAGGACTGACCTGTGGCAGTGAGGAGGAGGTTGTGAGGACTGACCTGTGGCAGTGAGGAGGAGGTTGTGAGGACTGACCTGAGGCATTGAGGAGGAGGTTGTGAGAACTGACCTGAGGCATTGAGGAGGAGGCTGTGAGGACTGACCTGAGGCATTGAGGAGGAGGCTGTGAGGACTGACCTGAGGCATTGAGGAGGAGGCTGTGAGGACTGACTTGAGGCACTGAGGACTGACCTGAGGCATTGAGGAGGAGGCTGTGAGGACTGACCTGAGGCATTGAGGAGGAGGCTGTGAGGACTGACCTGAGGCATTGAGGAGGAGGCTGTGAGGACTGACCTGAGGCATTGAGGAGGAGGCTGTGAGGACTGACCTGAGGCATTGAGGAGGAGGCTGTGGGGACTGACCTGAGGCAGTGAGGAGGCTGTGAGGACTGACCTGAGGCAGTGAGGAGGCTGTGAGGACTGACCTGAGGCGTTGAGGAGGTCGAGCAGGAAGCTGCGCTTGTCTTCGTCCTCCACCCACACCACCTTCTGGGTGATGTTCTCGCTGGTACTGCCGACGCGGCCCACCGCCAGGAAGATGTAGTTGTGGAGGAAGTCCTTCGCCAGCATCTACAGCAGCAGCACTCGTCTCACAAGGCCAAGGTCACGTAAACAAACTATGTCCATCAGTGATGTGTCTTGGTGATTGTGACCGAGTCACATCTAACATGCAGTTTACATACAAACAAAGTAACTATCATGTAATGTACCAAAATTATGTAATAAAAGGTCTATATTCAGTATCCAGTCTGCAGGACAGTACAGTTGTCTCTGGCAGACCTGATAAATCAAGAACCATATCAACTTGTTTTGGAAGCACCCAGCCACACTGAAATTAATGTGCGAAGACTATGATTGAACCGAGCAACGTACAGTGAAGAAAGTTGTCCAAGCAGCACAGGATTCTCACCCGGGGTTTTCTCGATTAAGACAAACTAGTTAGGTTAGAAACTATAAATAAAACAAACAGGAGACGATGCAGAGCTCAGACGTATCATTTTCAGCATAACTCAAAGTTGCAGGTCAAGTGTCATTAATCATCACAGCCCTGCATCTGCAACCAGTCAATGTCCACCAACTCTATCCTAGCAACCACTCATGTCCAACAACTCTATCCTAGCAACGACTCTGTGCTGACAACTGTATCTTATAAATCACTAACTGGTGTAAGAACATACCCCCAGGGTACATCACTAAGGAGCTAAGCTCACAAGTTTAGACAGAATGGAAGAATCAAACACAAATTACATTTGCCGTGTAACAACCGCAAGATCTCCCAGCCACAGCCATTTACCCACAATGCACCACTCACCTGAATCTCCTTCGGGAAGGTGGCGCTGAACATGAGCGTCTGACGTTCGCCAGCGCACGGCATTGTGTCCTTCTCAACGATACGACGGATCTGTGGCTCAAATCCCATGTCCAACATCCGGTCAGCTTCGTCCAGCACCAGGAACCTGCAGTCACGTCCAAACCAAGCCGCATACAGCATGAGTCAAGTCTAACTCTAAGAGTCTTGTGGGTAAACAGCAGTACTTTTTAAAACCACTTCATGAGCATCAAATAAAACACACCATAGCTTTATGTAGAGACCCGTCCACCCGTCATTTGGACGGGTAAAAACGAATATGGACGGGCAAAAATAGGTCTTCCACAACCATAGATATTGTTAGTTATGCCTTGAAAGTGGGTGTAAATGGTGTCATATGTGTGTTTTGTAGCCCATTTCAGGTCATCAGACACATTTGAAAGTTTGTAAACTAGCTTACAGTTAACATCCATGTGGCCACCAAAACATGTGTGACAGGTAATAATTTTATCCTGCATAAAGCCCTGTAACACACTATCAACTAAGGACTGCTCAGAGTACATTACATTTTACTCTGTGGCACACTGTTCAAATGAACACCATTTCGACTCCTGGATGCATTTAGTCACAATGTAATGTATGCACAGTAACTGTTTATACACAACTAATCCACCAACATGTTCATGTAGAATAACTGGATGGGAGACACCAGGTGTGACACACTGGTGACAGGACGCGTCACTGAGAGGACAGTTACTGAGCTCAGACGTATCATCTTCAGCAACGTTAGATTGCAGGTCAAGTGTCATTAATCATCACTGCCCAGCAACTGTATCCTAGCAACCACTCAATGTCCACCAACCATATCCTAGCAATGACAGTCACCAACACACACACCTCAAAATAACATGTAACTTGAAAATGGAGTGTGTAGAAATGTAACTAAGGCACATTGTGGACTGCGTGTAAGAGTTGGTGTACAGACCGCAGCAGGAACCAACTGAGCAGTTCAGCCTGATGACCTCAGCCTACCTGATGTTGTCCAGGCCGACCTTGCCTCGCTCCATCATGTCGACCAGTCTGCCAGGTGTCGCCACAAGCAAGTGGCAACCACGCTGCAGGTCTCGCATCTGACTGCCAATGTCGGCGCCACCGTACACCACGCAGGGGCGGATGTGTGAACGGTAGGCAAACTGCACGACAAGAAACATGTCATCACAGACGTGACAACACAGGGCTGCATCGGGGACCCACTCCCCAAGGCAACGACCCAGTCAGAAAATACACAAATAAACGGTAAATACCAAAACTGTAAAAAGCGCTGACACTGTATCAATGAGAACACTGTTTCAGCGTGACATCTTGATGAATGTGCCCTGATAGCGCATCCTAGTCTCTATTCACAACACTTCAATTATAACTACTAATAAATTAAATGAATTAAATAATAAATACAATTTACCATTTAAAAATAAACAATTATACATGCACATTAACTTTGAAGTGTTTATAATGGTATTACTCTTTCTTGGGACATTTTTAAAATACCGTTTTAAAGGGCTCCATATCACTTGTTTCGCAAAAATTCCAGGATAGCATCCCAACGTTTCACATCCCTATAGACAAATGTGCACTGGCCTAGACAGGTTGTACTTGTGAACTAACTTGAACTGAAGGCATGTAAGCATAATGACATCTGTGAGAAGTTCATCATAAACAAACTAACAACAAGTACTATTCTAACATATATACAAAAGTTTTTTTGGCATAAAAACAACATGACACTGACCTTGCGACCTTCCTCGTAGATCTGTGAGGCGAGCTCACGGGTTGGGGCGAGGATGAGAGCGACAGGGTACATCTTGCGTGACCCATAGTGTCCACCCTATACACATACACACAGTTCAATCAGTTCTTCTCAACATCAATCACAAGTGTATGAAAATGTGTAGAATTTTACTGTAAAATTATTTTGTAGAACTTGATGAATCTAAGAAACCTCAAAATATACTTTTTCTGACATGAAAACAGATTGTATTGCAATGCACACATTGCAATACACACACACACTGAAATATCAGCTTGACCCATAAACTTTAGACAGAATTACGTTGTAGCAAAAAGCACGTGTTTTATACACAATAAATACAAGCACTGGCCTATGCCAAAGCAGTATCATTTTCAGTAGGTCGATTAATGTCCGAAATTACAAACATGAATGTTAGCATATGATGCCGTAAACAGATCCTATGAGAAGTTATTTTTGAGAGAAATATAACACCTCAAAACTATACAACTGGCATTATGTAAATATGCCAGAAAATTTAAATTCATAAATCAAATCAGTTTTTGTATCTGAAAATAATAAATTTATTTCATAATCCATTAATCGAACCAGTTGGTTGCAACACAAAATAAAATTGTGTGCAGCTTGCAAATTTAACCATTAACATAGGTCAGACAAGTGGGCAACCCTGATTAAACTGCTACATAAAATATACATTTATAAAGAGACATGGTAGTTAACACATCTCAGAATGATGCTTATAAAAATATAGCAACACTGACTACCAACAGGGAACTTACATTGGCATCTTTCTCGCGGTCCTCTGCCCGCTGACCAGTGAGGTAGAGACGGGCCAGCACTGGCACGAGGAAGGCTGCCGTCTTACCAGACCCTACAACCAACACACTCACGGTCAGCACACTTGACCACGGACTGTCGTTAAGGGTTCCAGCGAGTCGAGAAGTTAAAAAATACGGTTTTCAGATCTTGTCATTTTCAGATGCATTGATTTCTTATAGAGCTCTGTGCAAGAGCATATTTCAATATTTGAAGAATGAATACCAATAAAAACATCATTTATAACATGCCCCTCGTTCTTCAAGAAGCACAATCCATGTTTGTAACCGTCTTGTCCGGAAGTTTACACATAACCGGATGTGGTGTTCTGGGAGTTCTAGAATATAATTATATGCATCTATTTCGGGAAAATGAATGTGACCTCTACTGCCATATAAGGATTTGTTACGCGATCCATGGCTCATTATAATATCGCGTAAATTTCTAATCAAATGAACGCGCCCGGCGCGCCAATGATCGCATCATCGCCCAATCAGTGCCGTTTCCGGCAGCTGCAGGATGAGTCAGCAAATGGCGTCAAACTCGTCACGCATTTGGGGTCAAAAAGACACTTATAAACAAGGTTGACACAATAATAAAATGTTGTTCTTATATGAATCTGGTGCCTGGTAGTCATGTTCATTATGCAGACACTTATAAATGATTTAGTTAATGGTTATTAGTGGTTTCTAGGTGTGCTGTCAATATTATATGACATGCTGTCGTTTTTTGTCATTTTCTCAAAATCACGTTTTTGCACATTTGTGAAATTTCAAATAATTATTCCAAACAACTATGAAAGATAGACATCTGAAATTTGTTCCATCTGTTCACATGTTGGTGACACACACAATAAGACTCATTTGACCATGGCAGCTGACTACTTGGAGTTGGCAGATATGAAACACTACAGTTGACCAACGACAAAAAACGTTATTTCAAAAAAATCATTTTACAAGCATAAAACACATTAGATCTTTCAAGCTCAAACCATCTTATTGTATGAAGGGACATTCTAGCTAATGAATTTGAGCAGTTCCATGAGTCCACATCAAACCATTGACTCAGAATTTTTTTTTTTTATTCACCCGTGTAATTTTAAAATGTAGGTTGCTATGGTAATACATGCTGTTCTCATAACAAACATGTATGCCAAATTTGGTTGAGATATATTGAGTTTTAACATAAATATGGCACATAGCTGTTTTCGAGTAGTTGGTACCCTTAAGGTAGGACACTGGTCGGGAAATGGATTTTGATGATATCTCAACAACCGGAGCAGCAATCTTTATAAAACTTTCAGGATGTGGTTCTGGTGGGAAAAGATGACCAATTGTAAAATTTCATCTCATTTGCATAACTGTAACCATGGCAACCGGCTTTTCTGTGAAAATAGGTACGCATGATTTTGCGGGAGGTCTTGCAGTAAAACTATGCATATGTTTCTTTCTTTTTTGTTTGTTATGATCCACTGAAGTGTTGTAGAGTGCAATGATGCTGTTTTTGATCAACTCCTTACAATATTTATTATCAAAAAGAAATTGCAAAGATTTTTTTCGTTTTTCCAAATATTATAACAACTTCAGTCATCAATAAAAATCTTCATATAAAAGCTATCATGTTTAAAAAGCATCATTGCACTCACTGCACCATTGGGAATACATGGTAAAAAAATCAGACTCCTAGGTTTTGTACTTTTTCCGGGAGACCTCCCGCAAAATAGCAATATTGTCGAAAAGTAAGTTTTGAGAAAACGGCAAAAAACCAAATGAACATCAAATATTTTTAATAACACCAGTGTAAAGTCACCATTATGACTGTTTTTCATACCAGAAGCATGTGGTAACTATATAACGAAAGTGTGTGAACCATATTCAGTATATATATATATGGAATTTGTTTATAGTTTACACAAGCGGCGGCGGCGGCAGTGAATAAATTCATCACTGGCCAAGCATACTCATACATTGTATATGTATTATGTAATGTTGTCTTTTATGAAATAAAATTTGATATATATGTATATTATATATATATATATATACATATATATATATATACATATATATATATATATATGTAAGGCCTATACATATATATATACACATATTTATATCATATATATATATATATGTATATATATATATATATATATATATATATATATACATACACACACAAACATCTATTACTAAATAATTGGTCAATTTCATGCACACATCATAAATGATAAGCATACTCTGTCACAATTAATGTTTAATGAATTATTTAATGTTAAATAAATTGTTTAAAAATTTAATTACCTAAAATACTTTTCATATTTGATCAGAAAAAAAAATGCTAGAAAAGTAAATCCAACAACAGTACCACCTTTCGTTTTATGTTAATTCCACATTGGATTAATATGAATGAAACAAATTCAGTCAAATTATTTTCTGTAATAAATAAATAAATGTAACTTCCGACTGATACTGATAGAGCGACAAACTTCGGCAGCGCCAGCGCCGCTGTCAGTGACAGTCCGGGTGGTCGGCGGCCGGCGGCCGTAGCCGCGTAGCAAGGCCAGCCCGACGTCGCCGTCGGCATTTCTTTCCCCGTTCGCTGCCGCTTCCGCGAGTCCGTTGCGCGACTGAACAGCATTATGCAGGCTGTTCATGCTATCTCCCGCGCATTCAGCTTATTTGCGTTTATTATATCGTTTCTTTCTTTCAAATTGGTAAACCGTACGGATCTTTCGTCGATCCGACGCCATGACACATACAGGTCATTCATCTTGAAGCCGCACCGTGATTGGCTGGCGTCGTTGCATAAGGTCAATTTTAATTAGCTACGTGGCCGCGATCACCATATATGGTTCGCGTGAGGTCGGGCTGCCAAGCAACAGCTGAAACTGTTTGTGATTGGATAGTTTCGCGGCACTTTCGGCGCCGATAACTAATTTATGTACGGATGTCGCCGATTTTTGACTTCGGTAGCGTACGGAAGGGATCATTTCGAACACGAGGATACCAAACATGGCCGCGTTGCATGGAGCAATGTTTACGTTTGAGCGCACTGAAAGTTGGCCCGTTTTCGTCGATTTTAAAGGCCAGCCGCCATAACGACATTAGCAGCTAGTTGGGTAACGACATAGTTAATCCTTTTATTGGTACTTTTAGGACGAATTCAGTGAAATAAAGTTAGCAACACGTGCGCAAGACATCGTTCGTTCTGAAAATCATGTTTATTAAAATTCGACCGTTTTGTCATTTTCCTGCAATTCCCGACCCGCGGCATACGTTAAGACGAGACAATTGCAACCGACAAGACAATTGAAATTTAGAGGGGGCCAACGTTTTAATTGACCACCGCTGTTATCTAGACAGGCAAACATTTTTCGATTTTGGGAGGTCCCGAGATACCCTCACAAGACCAGTCAACTACAGATGTCTTCTGTACAATGAAAATACCTTAAAACATTATTAGAGAAATTTTTTTGATAGGAACATTTAAAATGAAATAGACCAACATCTTGAAGTATGCCAAGATGTGGGTCACTCATTGAACTAGGCCAAGATGTGTCACACATTGAACTGTGCCAAGATGTGTCACACATTGAACTGTGCCAAGATGTGTCACACATTGAACTGTGCCAAGATGTGCCTGCTGTGGCTGAGAACGTACCAGTCTGGGCACAGGCCATGAGATCGCGGCCGCCCATCACGATGGGGATGGAGTACTTCTGTACGGGTGTTGGCTTCGTGTAGCTCGTCAGTGAGATGTTGTTGCTGATGATCTCTCCCAGCTCAGTGTCGCTGAACTGGAACAGAAGCAGTCAAGCATGAATAGGAAGCAGACGGGCGACGATGATCGGTACACACGGTTTTGGATGGACCGAGTTAATTTCGGATGACGACAAATTAGAGCCGACAGGCTCAAAGACTGGGTGGGTCTATTGGTGTTTATTAAACTACATATTACACATTCTCACTGTTATGTATACGTACAGTATGCTTTTAACATGTGTTCACACCAGAACATGGAAGTGAACTGAGGTACTTCTATGGTCACGGTAGCGAGGTTACTACAGGGGTTTGTAGTTCTTTTTAATTTCACGTTGTACATGACAGGGAGGTATCTTAGGCAGCATATGCAGGACATTGTTCTCACAGCACCACAGGGGTAATTCACAGGGGTGACTCCACCAGCGACAGGAGACGTCATTAGACACTCACACTGTCAATGTGCGTGGGACAATCTTCCCCAGAGACGTCCACAGGGATGTCCTCGTACTTGTCAAAGTTGATGCCAGTGTTTCCGCTCCCAAACAGCTCCCTGTCAGACAAAAGAGCTTCGTCAGGATACGGTCACACACAATTCCAAGTACATTAGGTCACACACAATCACCAATACATTAGGCCACACACAATCACCAATACATTAGGCCACACATATTTCCAAGCACACTAGGTCACACACATTTCAGCAGCACTTCATGTAACTGCACATGGCATACAACTTCAAAACCAAGCCTTGTTTCCATAAAAGTAAAAGCTATGTTAATCATTTGATAGCATATTCAAGCATCATCAAATCGCACACATGCATCTGTTAATGATTCTATGCATAAATGTCATAATCACCATTCGTTGATTGTGTATGATTGGCTCCTCACCTACAATCACCTAAGAAAAGCCTACTCTATGACCAGATAGATTTGTCTGTGTCACCGAGTGGTGCCACAAGACAAGACTGCGTCAACAGCAAAAATTAATCATTGCTTCAATCGTTTCTTTTGTATGACCGTTTTACCAAGGGATAAATTCATGACCTCTTACCCTGTATGCAGGGATTTAAAGCTTGCACAGTCACCAGCCACATGTTTAATCACCATGGCAATACAGACGACTTGGTATCACGTTGGTCGACAGTATACAGTAGTTACAGCACACACGCACACACATACGTTGTGCAGTACTTACTTCTCAACACGCTCGTTCCTCTGCAGTGGCTTTGACCAGTCGACCTCTGCGCCGGGGGTGGTCTGTTCCTCCTTCAGTCGCCCCCATCGGCTGTCCTGGCGACCTCCGCGGTCCCACCGCCCTCCGCCGCCGCCACCACCACCCCTGTAACCACCCCCGCTGTTCTGACTCGAGTCGAGGTTACCCCAGCGACCTCCGCCGCCGCCACCACCGCCGCCGCCGCCGCCGCCGCCGCCGCGTGATCCACCGCCTCTCCCTCCGTCCCATCGCTGCTCCCCGCGGCGGTCCCATCTCCCGCCGTTCTGCTCCCTTCCTCCATCCATCCACCCCCGGTTGTTCACGCGTGGCTGCTCGCCGTCACGGTCTAGACTCCACCCTCGGGTTCCACCCCTGCAAATGGGACATTTACAGGGCTGGTTAATTACCTCCTCATGTGTAGACATTAGCAGTGTGTGTGGGGGGGGGGGACATTCATATACCTGTGTCCTGATGTCAGATGACAATTGAGGGGGTGCAGAGTCCAGACCCCCTCAGTTGTCATCATGACTAGGTTGTTGTGTTGAAATGTTACCACACTGGATTACTTCCTTCACTCCATAACAAGTCATTTTTATACTTCATATTTTATACTACAAAAAATAAGTGCAAAGTTTTTAGGCCTAAAACATGGTTTGGTGCAGACCAACATATGCTGATTATCACTCATTTAGAACTGTGTGATACCGATTTCGGTCTGAAAAGACATTATTTTGTAGCGTGACAATGCCGTTGATGATCATGAAGCAGTGTTTGAAGATGTTTTTCCAAAATAAATTGTCAAGGATACAGGCAAGGGAGAAGTGCTACAATTACTATTACTGTGAATGAGTGCACTCAACGATGTATCAAGTTAGACTACAATACAAATATAACTGAAAGTTCAATGTGGGTTCGGATTTTACAAGTGCCATCAGTTAGTTCACTGAGCGTGACCATAATTCCTGGGGGGGGGGGGGTAGAGCTGCAAGGTGAACAAGTGGTATGTATTATCACTCTGCCCAACTGTGGCCTCGTTCTGCCCGACTGGCGGAAGGATTGCAAGCAGTCTCCCATAATACCCCAAACAATAAGGACTTCACTAAAAGGGCAATCGTTTCCCGCTCTGAGATGCAATGTCTCACCTTCCCATTGCTCCATCACGACCTTGAGCAGGACCTTGAGCAGGAGCACCCCGCTGTCCACTCGCGTACACGTCGGCACCTCTTGGCAGACTGTTGAACTTGCGGTCATTTGCGGCGTAGTCTGCAAGAAAACGGTCACTGGTGAACACTGCTGAGTTTTTGATTCAGAGTGGAAGAACGACACAGCTGAATATGTCCTACACACAACACATACTGGTGAGAGTCTGCAAGGCCACACTACAGCACACACAGGACAGGCTCAGCACTTGACACTCAATGTACTGACAGCACAAGACCACACACAACACACTTATGGGTTCACAAAGTGTGTAGTCAGTTCACACAGAATGGCGGCTCTCACTGTAGCTTTTTTCTGCTTCCTTTTGTGCAGGCAAAACTGATTATCAGTCAGGATCTCGTCAGCACACATTAGGGTCAACGTGCCAGTTGGTGAGTAGCGGACAGCTCAGTGACATCACCAATATCACTCACCTGGTGACGACACTAACGTGTAGAATTAAAGAAGTGACGTTAAGCTTGACATTATTTAGGTTCACAGTTTACTAGCTATCGTTTTACTGGATTTCTCAAGACACAAAGCGTCCTCTATTTGGCACTGTCTGATAACTGGCACATTTACCCTTTAATCAGAATGTTTCCTGCTACCATTACACAGAGCAGCCTGTAATAATGAGAGAACATCGGAACTACATAATATATAATTCAGTGGATTATGACGCCACAATTTACCGCCAGACAGACACAGAAGTATTTTAGCTATTATATAGATATTCGTAGGCTGTGCCTTTTAATCTTTCAACCTCACTGAGTAACCTTCGCCTAATGAAGTTTAGAGTTAGAAGTTATCTACTTGTACAAACAAGTTAGGTATATTTATAACACTGAATTCAGAGCCACTCCATTCCAAAGTACAAGCACAGTATTTATGTAACTTGTCTTACATTTTTGCTATGAATTATTATGAATCACTCAGAATGATGACTGCAGCAGAATCTGTCATGGTCACTTATGTTGATTACTCTGTCTACTGCCAAAAACAAGCAATGCACAATGAAAATCAAGAAGGAACTGCTTCAGTTTTCCACAGCTTCTTGCGCAATTAAAGTTTAAAACTTAATTAAATGGCAACTTTTATTTTTAACAGCCTAATGGTTAGAAACTTAGAATTTCATAGATACTCATAATACATCCATGTTGGTCTGCTGGACACAGTATTTTGCAAGTTCACATAATCAAATGCATACATTCTTGATTTCACAATGCGTATTTTTTGTTGAAGAGCAAACATACACACACACAGTTTTGCTACCATGGCAACCAAATGTCATTTCCAGCTGTGACAACAACATAAAACATTTTATGCAACTGACTGATGTTATGAAAATGATTTACCAAACGAGAATAACACCTTCACTGTAGCAAGTAGACATGTACACAAGTAGCTGCCATTTTAGAGACAAATCACAAGGACAGGAGACTAAGACAACTACAATCAAAATTACACCAGCCAAAAAAAAATTAAATATGAAAATTTATCGACTAGTCACGTTTTTTTTGGACAACACAAAATATTTCCCGAAACAGACATACAAGCGTGAAAAACAAAACACGAATCCAAATACGTTTTCTCGGGCTTCTCGCCAGACTTCACAGATTGTCAGAGAATTATCTGCAGGTTGTCACGTCAGACGGGCGACATGGAGTCCAAGAAACACTCTACGAGGGCGTCGGGAGCAACAGACTAAGTGTACGTGAGCTACGAGAGGGTGCGGGCAGAGTCGCACTCACCTACTACCACGCCGGGGTTGCCGGGCTGCCACTGGGACATGGGCTGCATGGCCATGGCAGGGTGTTGAATCTGGAAGGGCGGCGGAGGCTGCATCGGTGCATTGCGCATGTGAGGCGGGACATACTTGGAACCTGGCAAACACAAGTCTCCAGTCGTGTCAGACGCACTACACACCGGCTCCGGCCAACTACACACTCTCTACGCGCGCCAACTACGATCGGGGGCCGTCAATATAGTACATCACGCAGTTTGTGGATAGTTTTACGCAACCGTACCATATTGGCATAGTTTGTGAATCTGGCATTCAACACCTCAAAAAAAAAACCAATTATTTGTTGGAATGCTACTGAAACATACCCCAAAATATTCTGTCTGGTATTAACAACTCAAAACGAATTAACACGTAAACATTTTCTGTAGCACTTACTCAGAGGGCCCACCCCATATGACTGTCATGCATGTCCATAAACACCCACTAAACGTGACGTACTTTATGGACAGACTCCTTAAGCTGTGCCATTCAATTTTTCATTTCAAATGAATCAGAAATGTCAAGGTCAGAAATAAACTGCAGCATTATTTCAGGTCACAAAAGAAACCAAACAGCATCATTAAAATGTGATGATTTTTTTACGGTATGGTTGGACTACGATCTTCACTACTACATGGACAGTACCTTGTAGATTTTGACTGCGAAAGCATCTAACCCAAACAAGTATTAGGACAAAATTATTTAATACTATGCATTATGTGGGACCATACATTTATTTCAAAAGCTTAATTAGCATTTGTAATTTGTTGCTCGTGTAAATCAGTAAGCGGTGAATCAGAACAATTTGTGTACAATATATTTAAAATGTAGCTCACAGCCAAGGTTTGAAAAGGATTACTGCTGCAAGGAAAACTTAGATAACTGGAAACAAATCAATTTTGGCACTTTCAAAATCGGAATGTAGTACTCCCTAATTAGAGAGCACGTCGCCTACAACTGTGTAATTGGTCCGAGCCGTGCGCACTACACATGCCACTCAACACGCACAACACTCAGAGACAACACCACTGCTGTATGACACATACCAGCTATCACCAACACTTAGTGTTAACATCTGATGCAAACACACAATCTATGACCATGAACCACATCTGACAGCTATAACACTGCACTAACTACCAAGGTTCATTTGCCCGTTTTAAACCCAGATGTTGTAGGTTTCCATGAGGAACCTTGCCTCGATTATAGGTCACACTGGCAGTGAGAAAGCAACCCATCTTTCACCAGCAAAACCCCTGGCAGAGCATTTTAGCTGGCATTTTTACATGGTTCATTTCTCAAGCCATTCGTAGATGATTAGATGGATCAGCAATCACACACCTAAGAAGCAAAAAGGATGCAAGGAATGTGCAGGACTTTAAGTTGTCAACTTTAACACACCTACCACAGACAGTGCTCATGTTATGTGCCCATTGCAAAATGCCAACAACAAACAGAATCAGAATGATGGCTCTACAATCTACAACACGCGGTCAGCTGACACCATCTACCACCACCTTAGCAGCAACAAACACAACCTTGCAGGCGAGACGAAAAAGCGACAACAACAAGCAGGTTACATTTGAATGCAGAGGTTTATAGCACTAGTAACCAACCAAGTGGGGAAATGTGTTTCAAAACGGTTAATTTCTCCACATAGTTACTAGTGTCAACCGATAACATTATCAACACAGGGTTGAACCACTTTAAAGCCAGTCCACCCAGCACAATACAGGAGAGAACACACCAAAAGCAACAAACCTAGGAAGTGACACACAAATTTGGAAATAATGCAGAGTTGCTCACAATGCAGGAATCAACTGCAGCAGGTCAACCCAGAATGATAGCATAGCCACTGTGCTCTATGTATCTGCACTAACATCTACCAGGTGTAGTCCCAAGTCCAGCAAGCCGAAACCACAAAGACAAACCACACAAAGACAAACAGCTGACGGCCTAGACAACTAGTCAAGATCAACTAGCTCAAGCTGACCACATGTTTCCCCCACATTACAATTCTGCGAGACTTCAAATATACTTCAGATTATCAGTCGAAAACTGTAAGCAATGCTCACTAACATTTCAGTTATAACAGTTCTGCTTAATAATTCCCAGCGGAACAGTTAAACTTAACTATCAACTGAACATTTACTGATGTACAAAAACTTCATGTGCCTTAATGTTGGCTTTGGTATGTAAGCTACGATTTTTATAATTATAACATGGCATAACTTTGAGTTCAATGAAATATTACTTAGAAACATGGGCTTCAACAAAAATCCAAATAGGACTATTAACAGGAATTAACAATTGTACTACTTAACTGACCAATGATTCAGGGTTGCAATATACCGTAGAAGTCTATTAACCAAAGTAACTTTTTGTATACTCCCTTCAATAGGGAGGTTTTCTGTTTGTTTGTTTGTTTGTTTGTTCTGTTTCATAACATATTATTACCTCCAAAATTTGCCTTAATGAACCATTTTTTTTTTATATTGCTGTTTCTCACGGTTATTTTGTTTACATTGCAGTGTCCCACCTTTGAAAGAATGGCCTCAGGATCAGAAGCTAAGACGGTGTGTTGGTATCAGATTTCCCCATCAAGTCACCCACCACCTTCTAGTTTTTTTCGAGCTTGCTCGTCATGTATTAAAGTGGCAGTACCAAGAATTTTAAACACTGACAAGTTTTTTAAATTAAAATGTTGTTTCTGCTTTGAAAAACATATTGGTGGTCAGCTGTTTATATGGTTAGTGAAAAATATGGTTTGGCAAAAAACCAACAGAAATTGTTTTCCTCTCTGCGACCAACAGGGGATATATTTGTAAAATATTTTTCTGCCATGGAAACAGATGCCGTGTTTGTTATTTATGGACTAGAAGTGCAGGTTTAAACATGACATATCCAACACTCGATCATATGGACATTGCTTATATGAACTAGTCACAATAAAACAGACTCAAATAATTTATAACCAAAATTATTCAAGCGACCCAGCATGCCAAAAAGTAGCCAGCAGAAATATAGAATTGTTGCACCGTTCATGCACTATGACCCACCAGAACATGTGAAGAAATTAACTAGAACAACGACTTACCACCCCCTTGGGTAAAAAAGTAGTTCGGCTGTGGCTGGCGATAGTTGTTGTACTGCTGCTGCTGCTGTGGCGGCGGCGGCGGCGGCTGCTGCCGATTTTGTTGCTGCTGTTGTTGCACATAGCCAGGGTCTACAAAGACATCTGAAAACACATAAGCACCATTATTACATCTATGCCACTGGGCAACATACATATTGTATTACACATTACTTGCACAAATCTCTGGCTTACTGCAATATGTAATTGAAGCCTAACAACTGTAGGAGTCGAAATAGTGGTAGTCCGGGGAATACCATAAATTCAGTTGGACTACCAAAGATGATGACAGCAGTAGTCCGACGAACTACCACAATCTGGGAATATGCCATACAGTTTGGGAATATTTTTCAAATGTTGTGTTTTTCATGTTATTTTGCTAAAATCTGGGCCATTTGACTACCATGTATATCTGAGGACTATCAGATTTCCCAACTAAATAACCCTGCTGACTAACAGAAATGTTGGAGTTATTTCTACAGTTGTTAGTAACCATAAATTTAAAGCGCTAAACTGTACCATAGATATATAATGAGGTGTCACTTATCAGCAAAATTAGTAGGCCCTACACGTAGAATGTTAATCTGTCAAGGCACATTGAAAAGTATGGGGTTCTAAAGGCAGGGGTAGAACTACCCACTAGTCCGCTAGTCCGTACACTAGTAAAGATAAGGGCGGACTAGTAAACCTGCCTAATAACTAGTCCGGTTGTCTAGTAAAGGTCAATGTGTCATCCAACCCACCCTACATCAATCAATCAATCAAGTCTTTGTAGTCACAGTTACCCTAACCCCAACACATCCACAGGCTGGGGGTAACTAAATCCCAAGTCATTAAAACGTTGATAAATTGTTGCCAGTGAGCAACTGGCTACTGCAGCTTCCTTTTCTGATAAATGATGACATAGCCACCAGCTATGAACTTGTCTGGGCACTATTTGTAAGATTAACTGTTCTTTGATGTCTATAATTTTCTCAAGTGATATTTTTATTTTCCATATTACAGTCCAGTAGAGCATTTTTTCCATAACACTAATGTGAGCTAAATTTCCAAAATGATTATAAATATATAAATATATGATATAGAACATTAATAATGGTAGGGTGATACCGTCGGTCAATGAGTGCAATCGGCATTCTTTTTCAATTGCGCACTTTTTAATACAGATCATATCTTCACTTTTTAATTACTTTTGTTATTTCTGTATTATTTCTTTGGTACCTTTATGAAAAGTGCATTGTTATTTAAATGGGGTTGCAATATGTACTATTTTTTTTAGTTTAAAAACAAATTGGAACGACTTAAATTTGGATTGTTTATTTAAATTTTTGCGGACTAGTAAACCTTTTGGCGGACTAGTAAACTTTTGACTTTACTAGTCCCGCTGTCTAGTAAAATAAATGCTGATGTTCTACCCCCGAAAGGTGTCGCGAATAATATTTTTGACATTCTAGTGTTCTAGTTGGGTTCGAGGTCGTCCAGGAATGTGCTGGCAGTTCGTAAGGACATTTGGTGCAGTTGAAAATAATTGGTTATGCGCAAAATAATTTTTGTCGAGCTCCCGAATGCAACGTTCGAACTGTATGTGGGTGATCAGAGTTCCCCATGGGTGGACACCCATTCTGCCAGCTCATCACGGTTGTCCTTTATCGCAAGGATCTTGGTTACTAGGTCGGCCTTGTAGCACTTATTGACCACTTCAGGCACTATCTCCTCCAACACGTTACGTTGCTGCTGTTGAGGCTTCTGGTCGGTCTCCTCCACCTCTAGGGTGGGCACCGTCGTTTTTCCCTTCTTGGTTCCGAGCATCATTTAAATTTCTCCCTCTATTCTTACTATTCATGAAGACGTCGGTGTACACTCAAGCTATTCGAGAAGCTTTCGAAAAGTGAAGGGAAACTGTCTATTCGAAAAACATTCGGATTGATTGAGAAGAATATGGTGTGGTATTAACCCTGGGACCGGCCATGGCCGATTAATCGGCCCTAGACACCTTCCCGCATAAACACATTTTTCGTTTGCGTAATCAGTAACCGACCCCGCGCACATTTGGTATCATCGGATAGCTGACAGATTTTTCAAAATGGTATATATTTATTCATGAGCAGTTTGAATGACAGCGAGTTACACGCGGCCGGACAAAACACGTGATAAATTTTATGCCCAAATTTGGGTGGTTTACTACGCCTGCCGTGACGAATTTACGCACCCATTCATAAAGGCCCGACCCCCGCATACGTGGTACATATAGAAAGCGCTGTTCTTGCCCAATCAGGGAAAAATAAACATGTGAATGAAACTGGTTCAGCGAATCAGAAGCAAGCTTTCAAACACCACGTCATCTTCCAGCCGGCGAAGCCGTAAACAACAAGATGGCGGCCAGTCGCGTCGAAGGAGTTTCCAGATCCAAACGTTTACTTCGGAATATCTCAAGTTACCGCGTCTATGTTTCGACAAGACAACTGACAGTATTCAAGAATGTGTATATTATACTAGTTCAAATAGTTAGAACTTTGGATGCTTTTTGGTGTGAAAATTCGACCATTTGTCAGCGCAACATCTCACCGGCCGCGCCGCGGGTTTGCGCCGCCGGCGAATGTACCAGCAATTGGCCGGCCTAAAATGGCCTACCGCGATGTCGACAAAATTCGTAAAAATAAAAGTTCTCAACGGATTTGATTCATTTTTGTTTTATTTGGGAGCTAATATGTATGGCTACGTTTGTCTCACTGGAAGTAGAAAATGTGTCCGTTCAGTAATTATTTAGAACGGGATAGTGCGTTTATTTTTTTTCATATTTTTTTGGATGACGTTCAGCTAATAATATCACCGTGATTGTATGACATAATAGAGATAATATAATTTTATTATAATAAAGAATTCATTTGGCAGTAAAATGATATATAATTCACATTTTTACGATAAGTATTTGCAGAGTTATGATTTTTATTGTAACAGCATGCAAAACTGAATTTTCGCTGGCCGGTCGCAGGGTTAAACCAAACAAGCCATTCGACCTGCATTCGGAAAAGATTCCAGGAGAATGCTAGATGTACGCAAGAAACATTCACCCAAAAATACATGCCTCTTCTTTTGGGCTATTCTGAATAAAAATAAATATTCTAGAAATATTCGGAAGCTTATGCTTTTCAGTGTGACAGGTCCATCAAATAAAAGTTTGCTACAATAATCAAATCGAGCATCATTATATAAACTGTCACCGTTCAACTGGATTCAATAATTAGCAAACGTAACATTCAATCACGATTAACACAGCAATCAGTTCACTTTACGTAGGTCTCGTTTATCAAAGAAATGCTAAACTACCTCTTTATGATGCACATGGGCCAACATCAATTAATAAGCACCTAAAATGGCTGCCTGAAGATTTAAATCTACTTCTGACTAAAATACACTGGCATAGAATCTGCAAACTTACTTTGTGCACCTTTGTTGGCAACTCTGTTTGGGGGTGACGACCCCAAATCCAGACCAGCAATCTGGAAATACAAGTAATCTCATTTATTTAGTATCCCAATTCTCACTCTGCGCCGGCCCGAGCAGCTTTCAACATGTCTGTCCAGTGTCTTCACCGACTCAGTGACTGCATTTGCTAGCACGTAATGCCTTTGCGATACGTCAGATACATACTGTTATGGTGGAAAACAAATTAAGATGTGCAACATATACAGATTGACATTAAAATCTACATGTAGTAAAACATAACAAGAAGTAGATTTGTATTTAAAATCGACACACCTGAAATGAACAGCCCAAGAACTTCGGGCGGCTATTCCAACAAACTCGTGACACCCAAATATACCTTGCACAAACAAGCGTTATATTCTATGATCTGCTTCAAATTTTTACAGCCATTACGTAGCTGGTGAACTAATACATTATTTACGCAATTAGCTAACATTTAATTCGATATGTTTGTATAATGATCGACTTGTTTGCGTCGGAATTTGATGCGACGCCATTTTGAAACTGAGCGCACGGTGTTGGTTCCTCCGAATCCTCGTGCTATAAGAAACACAAAATATCTCAAATTAATACATAAATATGTGTTTATTTGTTTCAGTATGAATAACCGACATTTTATCGTACACTTACCTGCTGTTCTAGACCTTTGCCATTTTGGCTGGATTCATTAGGCATGTTAGTTTGTGGATCGAATAGTTACTAAGCCAACATTTGACTCGCCTCAAACTGCTCCCCGCTGCACAAAGGCGTCGACAGCTATATATAAGCGAAGAGACATCACGTGACTACGGAGGGAGCAACTCGTGTTACAACGTACAAAACGTCCTAAATCAGCATGAGATGCTATTTTTTACGAATTAATTATACATTTCTATAACATACAATAGACAGTTTTAATAAGTTATATGTTAATAAAGGATTGCAATCCACGGTGTGCGGTGTAGTGCTACACGGTTGCAGTGCAACGTCGGATGGGATTTGAGAAAACGTGAAAGCTGCATGGCTATATAATATATATGGATATAATTATTATAATGTAGCTAGCCTGCATTAGTGCATATAGGCCGATCGAGGCAGAGCTATATATCTATATAGCTAGCATAATATATATTATAATTATTATTTATAATAATATAGTGTTTCTT
>OZ024867.1:38493572-38691072 GCA_964017155.1 Oasisia sp. SBJ-2009
GGCTAGGAGCCCTAAATATACCAATATGTCTAAATACATGATTGTTATCCCAACAAATATCTCCATATTAATTCTCATACCCAATTAAAAGAAGTATTTTTAATCAATAAAATAATGAAATTTAGTTAATAAATTAAACAGGATAAACAAGGATTAATATAGTTATTTGTAATTATACCAAGCTAGGAAAAAATATTAACGTCCGGGCTGTGTGGCAGGCCAAGTGAATGTGCGTGCGTGCGTGCGTGCGTGCGTGCGTGCGCATATAAATTATATATTTATTTCTATGAATTTAATGTTAAATGTTAATAAACACGTACGTACGCTATCTAAGGTTTTTGACGTGTTTGGTATCCACCTATATAGTCCTAGACTACACCCTCTGTGACTACGTGATTCCATTAATTCACGTGCTGTAACGGGGTTTCATCACGACGTACTCGACCGATCGGTGCCATTCAATACAATACAGTTGTATTGCATTGTATTGTATTCCTGTTTCAGCCTCAGGCCACTGATATGAGAGTGGCGACTGTTGAAAGTGTTTCACTAAATTAAGCCGAGACCGAGTTAGGAAAGCCTCCAGCTGCATATTAAAATCTCGAAAACTGGGTTTTATATATATTCACACTGCGTGTGACAGACAGTTTCTGAAAATACATGCACATAACAAAGCGTAGCAATAATTGCAATTTACAAATCAAAACTCTCATTGCCAATTTTGTAAAACGCACAACAGCATAATTTATGCTCCCTCGTCGAAGGTTCAAATCATTGTCGTAAAAGCTTAAAAACTAAAAACTAGTATTTTCATTGAATATAAATATTATTTTATGAACATGCAATATATTGCTTCAATACACAGTACGCAATAATGACACACATTAATGAATATTCTATATATTTATTTGCGTCATTTAGCAACTTTTATAACATCCGGGCACCTGCCTTTCCTATACATCGTCCAAACCGGTGAGACAAGTATTACATGTGCCATCAAAATCAACATTATATCTCCGCTTCCTTGTCCCATCTATTATTTCTTTTGACACTAGTAGAACACAATAACAAAGTAAAATGCAAAACAGGCTTCTTAATTAATTCTGATATGTTTTTGTTATAGTGTAACATGTGTTAGTGGTTCTACTGTGCCCGATCGCTGAGAGGAATATCACCGGAAGCTATACGTTGTGAGTTGATTGTGGTGACTTTAAATTCAGTTATGGTCCGTCCACTCAAACAGATCGACGTGCTGAGAACCTATAGCTTTATGTAAAATAATGGAAACAAGGCCTTCATTTGAGCAAACGGTTGTATTTGTACGATTTTTAGGAATCGACGATGGGACGCGTGATCAGAGGCCAGCGAAAGGGGCCTGGTAGTGTTTTCACTGCTCACACGAAACACCGCAAGGGTGCAGCCAAACTGAGGGCGGTTGACTATGCCGAACGTCACGGGTATATCAAGGGAGTTGTCAAGGTATGTATTGCAGTGGGCTGTTACGTATCCGCTTGAAACGTACGAGACGAGTTGCTAAACAAGATGTCGGCACTGTGGAACTGTTATTATATCGTGTATATGCCTACTCTTTGATTCTTTTACTTTATATACCTTTAACCCATTTTATCCTGAAGCTACTGCAGACGAGTTGCAGCCAGTTCCTGATTAATCAAGTCGCATTGACAAACTCAATGTTTGTAATACCCCTATGTCAATCAATTGAATCGGCAACGTGTGGCGCTGCTGATCGGAATTATGCAAACAAACAAAAGCCGTCAAAGTGACCATTCTCAGCGTAGTTCCGCAGCCAACCGACAGTCGGTTAAGCGAGACTAGACACTTGGCAGATGGATGGGTAGTCAGCAGTCGACACACAGCGGTGAACATTTACCTTGCCATCGAAACTATAGTATACAGCAGTTTCAGGATCGACCCTGTTTGACCCCTTTTATAGTTCAAGTTGGACCCTGTTGTTTGTGAACACAACTTAATGTTTGATGTAACTCATAAATGCTGACATGGGCTGCAATATCCGTTGAACCAGTACCATTTTAGTGGTTTGAGAAATGGTTCAACAGACTTCACAAAATGGCGTGACCAGTGTAAGGAGTGTTGGATACATGTAGCTTCTGGCCTTCTGCACATCCTGATTCAAATGTAAACACATTTCTAAGTAAACTGTACACCTAGAGCTACCAGGAAGTTGCAATGATGACAAAATATTCTTCACTTTGACCTGAATGTGTCATGTAGACAATTTTCAGAAACACTGAGTAACTTCCTGGAGTCTAATAGGAATATCGTAGGTATTGTAAATGTGAAAAATAGCTAATCACGTTACTTGCTTGGAGTATGTAAAGTATTATTTTGTACACTTGCCCATTTCAGTATTTTCTGGAAATATCGTTAACTGTCTGGTATATATAATGACTGCAGTGACAACAACGTATCATAAACGAATAATGAATTTATCAGTAATGCTGGACACTAGATGTCAGTACTGATCATTGATCAAATCATATAATTCTAGTGAGAACATGTATGTATAATGTTTGATATGCTTAGATTAAAATCGCCATTTTACAAGTAAGGAATATCCACTAAAAATGAACATGTCTGAAGTCTATGCCAACCTGCACTGTGTTATGTAGTAATTTACTCATGGATTTGATGAACAGTTTAAATCTATTCCAGTTTGTAGTCGTGAGCACACACTGTAACATAGTTCATAATTTATCTGTCTGTAACATGACATGTTGTTGAGTATAGGATCCATCAGCCGTGCATGGAATGTGGCTGCCAAGCATAAGGACATCTTATATTCTGTTGTGCATTTTATTAAAATTATGATCCCCAAAGTGTGTATATGTGCAAAAAAAGATTTCTTTTTTATGATTACTATGCAGGGAATGTTTGATTTATGAAAAATCATGCAGCAGTTATAATTCACATATATGAATGATGGTACCATCGTAAACATTGTTGGCATGGTAATACGTTAAAGAGTTCACATTATCACGTATATATATCTAATTTTGATTAGATATATATATATATTAGGTAAACCGCAATGTAGCAAATATTCAGTTGCTATGAGAAGAAAACATGTCGTAAGCATGGAAAGACTACATTGTTACATGGGCTACTTTCAGGACATCATCCATGACCCGGGTCGTGGCGCCCCACTAGCCAGGGTTGTGTTCCGCGACCCCTACAGGTACAAGATGCGCCAGGAGACATTCGTAGCCACTGAAGGCATGTACACTGGCCAGTTCATCTACTGCGGCAAGAAAGGTGAGTGAGTCTAGAGTCTTGTGCTCTGTACCATGTGGTGATTGCACTAGTTTGTTTGTAGTCTTGTCATCAGAATCCAATGGATTGCACTATTCTTTCATAGTAATTTGGTAAGTTTTATTCTACCACTGGTATCTTTTGTAATATTTCAAGCTTCCATGACAGTGTTTTTTGTAAAAGTAGCAGTCTGAATGATAAAACAAAACACCAAGTATTGGAAACATGTCGCCTCACAATGATGGCAATAGACAGTCTCCATTCCTGTGCTCTCTGTCTGTGGCCCCACACCCCTGTTCCATGCTCTCTCCCTTTTTATGCTCTTACATACATAACTTGAAATGGATTTACAATGTTTTACACAATAATAATGCAATTTATTTGTCTTGCATGTGCATCAATAAAATTGTAATTATACATAAAATGTTACTTTTCCAGCCGACTTGAATGTAATATACTGCTATATAGTTTGATTTCATTGCAAATATTCTTTAATCTAGTGTATTACATATGTGGGGCAAATGTTTCTGGTTCGTGTTTTAGCTAATCTGCAGATTGGCAACATCCTGCCGGTGGGTCAGATGCCCGAGGGGACCATCGTGTGCTGTTTGGAGGAGAAGATGGGGGACCGTGGACGTCTCGCACGTGCCTCTGGTAACTATGCCACCGTCGTCTCACAGAACCCTGACACCAAGCGCACCAGGGTGAAGCTGCCGTCTGGGGCGAAGAGGATGATCCCCTCGGCAAACAGGGCGATGGTTGGTAAGTGTAGTTTCACCAGTGTGTGTTTCCGTTGACCCATGCAGGGGTCAGCTACAACACTGTTGTTGTGTATACTGAGGTTTATAATGTTCAGGAGAGGACGGCAATTGTGGTCATGATATCCCGTGTTTAAATGCTCGTGATGTAGTTTAGTACGTTGCGTAATCTCACATTGTTTCACGTGACAAGCACACGATTTAGACAGCATTGATGGGACTCGTCCATTCTGTTTTAGGCGCCTTCTTTGAACTAGCTGGGTTACTCTGCGTTGTTCGGGATGAAAGGCAGTCATATGTACCTGACACCTCAAACCCGCCTGAAATGTTTTCAGTCTACCTGAATTAAGAAATTGTAACTGGTCATTGCCCCAGTTGTTAAGACAATCCTAGGACCCCAACAAAGTACAGGGAGCAAACACAATCAATATATCAGTATTTCTAGAGTAGCAAGGACAAGTAATACAGGTGGAATGACCGAACTTTCAAATGCTAGTAAAAATTATATTTAAATTTATTCTTGAGCAAAAACTATTTGATTTGGTTGAGAAGGCACGAGTCATCTGAATTGAGTTTGTTTGTATCTGCCTGTCGGTGATGATGATTTCTAGACATCTCTGATGCTACTTGATGTCGTTTAGAGGCTGTTTCTGAACTGACAGGTGTTCGTTATTTGTGGTATACAACAAATATGTCAAAATATTGTAATAATTTGGGATTCTTCAGATTCCAGATATAAACAATTTATTTACCAGTCTCATAAATTGCCACACATAAATTATCATGGATTGTTTTTGTGTGGGGGTGGACGTCAATTAGGTAGTACGCGTCTATTAGGAATAATACAGTAGTTATTAACGTTTATGGTCACAGTAATCATTCTTTACAATGCAGTTTATTTTATTATAATAACAAATATAACATAGTTAAACTTTTCTAGTTGTTTGTCTGTCGGTGATGATGATTTCTAGTAATATCTGATGTTGTTTGATGTCTTATAGAGGCTGTTTCTGAGCTGATGGACATTTTATCAGTAATGGTTGCTAGATAATTTCCAGAATTGGAATATAAGCATTGTATAAAGACCTTTATTCAATAATTTATTTTGCTTATTTATTACCTGTTAGTAATACTTTAGAAGATACATTTAATCATTTGAACATTTTAATTATTGATTTACATTATTTATTACCTTTGAAGAAACTGTCATGGTGCCTTTTGTGGAGTGTTATATGGAAAACATGTAAATGATATCACAAAAATGCACTTACCGGTATATTGGAACATAATTCTATATTATAAAATTGTATTTTTATCTGGACCCACATTTCTGTCCATGGACACATATTTCTGTCACGCCGTGGCGTAATTCTGGGATAGTGAAACAATGTGACCCAGTTTTTAAACATTTTAGCATGGGAAACTATCGTTTTTCAAAAGTGAGATGTAACTCTGCTAGCGTGTTGTTCAGGATAGTGGGGATGGGATGTTGAGATCACAATTGTCAGGTTTCAAGCGGTGACTACATTTTTTTTAGTGTATAATAAATGTGATCTGTTTGTAGGTATTGTTGCTGGTGGCGGCCGCATTGACAAACCCCTGTTGAAGGCTGGGCGGGCGTACCACAAATACAAGGCAAAGAGGAACTGCTGGCCTAAAGTCCGTGGTGTCGCCATGAACGTATGTACCCTCTTCTGTTGGAGTGGAGCTCTTCCATGTAATGCAGCCAAATCGTCAGTGTTATAGCCACAAACAGGCCCTTTAGTGTATGCAGGATAACAAATTTACCAGTCCAAATATTTTGTGGTCAACAGATGCGTGTTAACTCACACACATGCAAGCCAGTCAATATGTGTTTTATGAAACACTTCCCAGCAAACAACAAACTATTTCTGGACCAGTTGGCATGTGTCATACTGGTTCATAATTAGTACTGCTCCACCAGTACGTGTTTTCATGTGTATTCAAGTGTTCTGTCCGTTGTCACGAGTTTTGAAAGGGTTTGACACGAGTCGTACTGGGTCAGAACTGGTATGGTTTCACTGGTATGTGTCATCACGTGACAAACTCGTGATTTCACAGTAAACATGTATCGACGCACCAAATTTGTTCACAGAATCCTGTGAATTCACGTGAATTGAGCCAGTTGAACTCGTGAATTCACTTTCAGAACATGTGAAATCACGGGTCCTTGTTTGCTGTGTTGTTTAAGCCTGAACTCTGCAAATACTTATCATAGAAATATGAATGAGACATAATTTTACTGCCAAATGAACTCTTTATTATAATAAAATTTTAAAATCTATATTATGTCGGATAATCATGGTGATATTAGTAGCTGGACGTCATGGAAAAAAGTCATTCTAGCTTTTTCAATTAGGATAATAGTCATATTCTTGAATACTGTCAGTTGTTTTGTTGAAACATAAATGCAGTAACTTTCGATAATCTGAACTAAACATCTTGTTGTTTACTTCTGCTCTGCCGGGAATATGACGCTGTGTTTGAAAGCTTGGTTCTGATTCGCTGGACCAGCCCCACCCACATGTTTATTTTTCCCAGATTGGGCAAGAACAGAGCCTCTATTGGTACCCATGTATGCAGGGGTCGGGCCTTTGTGAATGGATGGGTAAAATCGTCACGGAAGGCATAGTAAACCACCCAAATTTGGCCATCAACTTTGTTACATGTGTTATCTGCCCGCGTTTAGCTAGCTGTCATTCAATCTGCTCATGAATAAATATACACCATCTTGAAAAATCTGTCAGCTATCTGATGGTACCAAATGTGCGCGGGTCAGTTACTGATTACACGTCCAGTGAAATTCCTACTCGGGCGTTACTCGGCCAAAATTAGTTTCACCCATCCAAAAGACAAGTGTATTCTTATCAGAAAACAAATACTGTATTTCGCTATAAAGGTGTCTAGTCACAATGTTTAAAAAAAAATCAAACTTTTGGAATAGATTGCCCAGCAAAATATTTGTGATGGCTACCCAGAATATACACATGCATACCTTTTGAAAAGTTTGTATATAGTGCGAACAAGATCAGATGTGTTCAGCTCCTATATTTTAGTGATTCTTAGTTCTTAGGTGGTTTCCTCCAAACAGCCCAAACTTGGGCTAACGCAGGAGTTGCCATCTAGAATTAGAGAGTCCACTACATGTTACACATTTACCCCCTGTGTGGGATCTTTTACTTCCGCTGGCATAGACACCAGATAGAAGGGACCACCGGCTTTTAGTGTCTCTTCCTAAAGACAGGCAAATGTGGGGTAAACGAAATTGCCCAAGTTTTGAACCGGTGGTAGGTGGGATTGAACCACCGTCCCCTCGATTGACAGTCCGGCGCTCTACCGCGCGACCACCGCTCCCCACGGTGATGGTTGTTTCCTTGTGTTTGTTTTAACCAAAGTGATGGTTGTTTCCTTGTGTTTGTTTCAACACTGTTTTTTTCTGCCTGTCCTGCTCCTGTCCTGTCCTGTTCTGTTGTTTCAGCCTGTTCTGCTCTAACAACCTGTTGTTTTTCAGCCTGTTCTGTTCTAACAGCCTGTTGTTGTTTCAGCCTGTTGAGCATCCCCATGGAGGTGGTAACCATCAACATATTGGTATGGCTTCGACTGTGAGACGAGACACGTCCGCTGGTAGAAAGGTAGGTTACACATTTTGAGCTCAGTATACTAATGAGATTGTCCCCCTAGTAAATGGTTGTATTGGAGACGGTCCCCATAGTGAGTGGTTGAATTAGTGACACTGACCCCCTAAAGTGTGGTTGTATTAGTGACACTGACCCCCTAAAGTGTGGTTGTATTAGTGACACTGACCCCCTAAAGTGTGGTTGTATTAGTGACACTGTCCCCCTGGTGAGTGGTTGCGTGAGACTAGAGCATTAGCTATTTAAGTACACCAGGCCCAGAGGCTGCAATAACAATTTAAACATTTTATTTTCATCATCACGAATGTGACAATAGGACATGCAAGTCTTGCCTATCGCCGTATAGTTTTCATGCTATTTTCATTCATGATCTGGTCCCTAACAACTTGAACAAGTTATGTGTTCTTTTGCATTTGGGCGTAACTGCCACAGCAGCTCATTAAGTATCACTGACAGTGGACGGTCACAAGAGTCACTTGTATGTCCTATTGTGTCCTTCACAATTAGAGTCAAATATCACTGGCAGTGGACGGTCACAAGAGTCACTTGTGTGTCCTATTGTGTCCTTCACAATTAGAGTCAAATATCACTGACAGTGGACGGTCACAAGAGTTACTTGTGTGTCCTGTTGTGTCCTTCACAATTAGAGTTAAGTATCACTGACAGTGGACGGTCACAAGAGTCACTCGTGTGTCCTATTGTGTCCTTCACAATTAGAGTTAAGTATCATTGACAGTGGACGGTCACAAGAGTCACTCGTGTGTCCTGTTGTGTCCTTCACAATTAGAGTTAAGTATCACTGACAGTGGACGGTCACAAGAGTCACTTGTGTGTCCTGTTGTGTCCTTCACAATTAGAGTTATGTTTCACTTCATTTCTGCTGTTAGGAGCAGGTTTGCTTCCATCTGTAATGCTCGTGAAGACTGTCGTCATTCCTACTATCATTAACTGCAATATAAGAAAAAATCATCATTAATGCTACAAAACAATTCTTCTAAATAAGCTATTCCTTGGTAAGTTGCCTTCGCCAACATAATTGTCAACAGTGATAACCCATGTTTACATCATTAAAATGCTAAAGCTTTTGTACTAACCGATGATATAATGTGCCTCCATATGTGGATAGCTGTGAATTAAACCAATTTGAATAGCTGATGTCATGAAAGATGACACTTTGGCCTGTCACACTGAAGTGTTGCCAAGAGTCAAGGTGGCTGGTGTTTCTCCCTGTCACATTTAAATGGTTAAACTCTGAATCAAAACAACCCAGGTTAGAATCTCGTGCTGCCGTGTCACATCTTCGTATCAAACCTTCAGCAAGTTTGTTGAATACATTTCCCCAGTTCATTCAGCCATATCAAGGAATACCTGGCTGTAGACAGTGGTGGATATGTGTATGAAAGGGGGTAAAGTGTGTAGCCACAAGTTCTGGATACTGAGTTATAGAAGACCCTAAAACAATGTGTTGTATTTGTAGGTGGGTCTGATTGCTGCGAGACGAACAGGACGACTGAGAGGCTCAAAGCAAGTCACTGGCAAGCCAGACAAGGAGTAGATTCCTGTACATTTGACAAAATAAACCTGTGCTGTGGACTTACTGTTCTCTGTTGTTTTGTCACGTTCTGTTCAGGTTCTTGGGATCTTAAAAAAGTATTCGTCATGTCTCCAGAGATGACTGCCATTACTGAAATTGGCGTCATGTTACGATATTACAGAAACTGCTGTATTTTGGAAAAACACTACAGAACTACTGAATATAGAAACAGTTAATACAAATAGCCCTGTATCTTGTTAACATGATAATAATTACATTTCTTAATTTGAATCTTCAATCGTATCATTCCACCAACTGGCATATATTTCTCCCATTTCCTTAATTCGACACCCGCATTGTGGCCCACTCCGTAGAGTTCATCCCCTCCTTCCTTCTTTCCATAATCGTCCTCAATCCCTTTCAGTTCATCCCTCCGTCACCGACTCCATCTTCCTCCCGTCAACACACTGAAATACTCCCTCCTTCCCCCCCCTTGGCAATAAAACCTCTGTTACCCTCACAACTCCCTCTGTTCTCCTTGCTTCCCTCCTTCCTTCTTTCCATAATCGTCATGTCTACATGTTGGTCCTCAATCCCTTCAGTTCATCCCTCTGTCCACCGTAAGTTTCACTGACACCCTCTTCCTCCCACTAACCACCAACATGTTGAGATGCGCCCTCCTTTGCTCTCGAGTTGACAGAAACACAAAGAACAGATTTCAACCAGCCGGTGTCATTCCACCAAGTCGCATACATTTCTCCCATGTCCTTAGTTTGACTCCTTCGTTGCATCCCACTCCGTAGATTTCACCCCTCCTTCCTTCCTCCTGCAATTGTCACATCTACAAGTCGGTCCTCAATCCCTTCATTTTATCCCTCCGTCCACCGTAAGTTTCACTTAACCTTTTTCCTCCCACTGATGGGCTGAAATACTTCCTCCTTCACCCTCCCTCCTTCAGCAGTCAAACCTCTCCCACTTCTCTCCCCGTTCCCCTTCCTCCACCTTTTTTCTCTCCCTTGGTCCCCCCGCCGTCTTCCCTATCGCCATTCCTGGTACCACACCACCATTCTCCCCTTTCCCATATTATCCCTATCACCATTCCTGGTATCACACCACCATTCTCCCCTTTCCCATATTATCCCTATCACCATTCCTGGTACCACACCACCATTCTCCCCTTTCCCATATTATCCCTATCACCATTCCTAGTACCACACCACCATTCTCCCCTTTCCCATATTATCCCTATCACCATTCCTGGTACCACACCACCATTCTCCCCTTTCCCATATTATCCCTATCACCATTCCTGGTACCACACCACCATTCTCCCCTTTCCCATATTATCCCTATCACCATTCCTGGTACCACACCACCATTCTCCCCTTTCCCATATTATCCCTATCACCATTCCTGGTATCACACCACCATTCTCCCCTTTCCCATATTATCCCTATCACCATTCCTGGTATCACACCACCATTCTCCCCTTTCCCATATTATCCCTATCACCATTCCTGGTACCACACCACCATTCTCCCCTTTCCCATATTATCCCTATCACCATTCCTGGTACCACACCACCATTCTCCCCTTTCCCATATTATCCCTATCACCATTCCTGGTACCACACCACCATTCTCCCCTTTCCCATATTATCCCTATCACCATTCCTGGTACCACACCACCATTCTCCCCTTTCCCATATTATCCCTATCACCATTCCTGGTACCACACCACCGTTCTCCCCTTTCCCATATTATCCCTATCACCATTCCTGGTACCACACCACCATTCTCCCCTTTCCCATATTATCACCATTCCTGGTACCACACCACCATTCTCCCCTTTCCCATATTATCACCATTCCTGGTACCACACCACCATTCTCCCCTTTCCCATATTATCCCTATCACCATTCCTGGTACCACACCACCGTTCTCCCCTTTCCCATATTATCCCTATCACCATCCCTAGTACCACACCACCATTCTCCCCTTTCCCATATTATCCCTATCACCATTCCTGGTACCACACCACCATTCTCCCCTTTCCCATATTATCACCATTCCTGGTACCACACCACCATTCTCCCCTTTCCCATATTATCACCATTCCTGGTACCACACCACCATTCTCCCCTTTCCCATATTATCACCATTCCTGGTACCACACCACCATTCTCCCCTTTCCCATATTATCCCTATCACCATTCCTGGTACCACACCACCGTTCTCCCCTTTCCCATATTATCCCTATCACCATCCCTAGTACCACACCACCATTCTCCCCTTTCCCATATTATCCCTATCACCATTCCTGGTACCACACCACCATTCTCCCCTTTCCCATATTATCCCTATCACCATTCCTGGTACCACACCACCATTCTCCCCTTTCCCATATTATCCCTATCACCATTCCTGGTACCACACCACCATTCTCCCCTTTCCCATATTATCCCTATCACCATTCCTGGTACCATACCACCATTCTCCCCTTTCCCATATTATCCCTATCACCATTCCTGGTACCACACCACCATTCTCCCCTTTCCCATATTATCCCTATCACCATTCCTGGTATCACACCACCATTCTCCCCTTTCCCATATTATCCCTATCACCATTCCTGGTACCACACCACCATTCTCCCCTTTCCCATATTATCCCTATCACCATTCCTGGTACCACACCACCATTCTCCCCTTTCCCATATTATCCCTATCACCATTCCTGGTACCACACCACCATTCTCCCCTTTCCCATATTATCCCTATCACCATTCCTGGTACCACACCACCATTCTCCCCTTTCCCATATTATCCCTATCACCATTCCTGGTACCACACCACCATTCTCCCCTTTCCCATATTATCCCTATCACCATTCCTGGTACCACACCACCATTCTCCCCTTTCCCATATTATCCCTATCACCATTCCTGGTACCACACCACCATTCTCCCCTTTCCCATATTATCCCTATCACCATTCCTGGTACCACACCACCATTCTCCCCTTTCCCATATTATCCCTATCACCATTCCTGGTACCACACCACCATTCTCCCCTTTCCCATATTATCCCTATCACCATTCCTGGTACCACACCACCATTCTCCCCTTTCCCATATTATCCCTATCACCATTCCTGGTACCACACCACCATTCTCCCCTTTCCCATATTATCCCTATCACCATTCCTGGTACCAAACCACCGTTCTCCCCTTTCCCATATCGCCATTCCTCTTACTCCCACCTTTTACCCCCCCCCCCTCGTCGTCCACACACGTTCTTCACCCTCGCCCCGCCCAACTCCACCTTCGTTCCCCGCGCCCTCCTCGTGTCATCCACCCTAGAACAAATCAGATGACTTGAGTAACGTTTCATTGTTATTATCCTAATATAGGTATTAATTTTTATTTTAATATAATTAATTATTAGTCAAGGTTATTAGTGTACTTAGTCAGTAGGAGAAAAATAGTTAATACGGTTAATGTTAAAATAACACTAACAATTATATTGGAGAACTATAGACCAGTGAATTTAATTAACATCGGTGATTTGCTCACTATTAGAAAGACTAATTAAAGATCACTTGGTTGATTTTCTTGTTAAAAATAATTTGATAAAACCATCTGAACATTGGTTTCTAAAAGCGAGGTCATGCCATTTTAAAAACCTTTGACAAAGTGCCACATCAAAGACTTCTACATAAACTAAAGGCCCGTGGCATGGGAAATAGTATGATTAACTGGATAGAAAAATGGCTTATTGATAGAAGACAATGAGCAGTAGTTGATGGTGAGGTTTCAAACTAGAAATCAGTTTTGAGAGTACTGCAAGGATCAGTATTTGGACCTATTTTATTCTTAATTTTTATCTTAATATATATATGTATATATATATATATATATATATACGATGCACGAAAGTGTTTAGAAAAAATAAAAGTGATGCAGATAGACAGCATTTAGAAGGTGAACTTACTAAGTTGACCGAATGGTCTGAGAAGTGGCAAATGCTGTTTAATTTTGGGAATTGTAAGTGCCTCCATACAGGACATGAGAATGAACAATATACAATTAGTGGTACTGTGCTAAATACTACCTTAAAGCAAAATGATTTAGGATTAACTATTAGTGCTGATATGAAGGGATCAGAGCAGTGCGCAATTGCAGCAGTGAAGGGAAACCAAATTCTTTGGTTAATTAGGCGAAATATAGTGTACAAGGAAAAATAACTAATAATACCTCTGTACAAAACAATAGTTAGGCCTCGGAGGCCATATCGCAAGAAGGATATTGATATGCTAGAAAGATTACAAAGGAGAGCAACCAAAATGATACAAAAATTCAGGAATGTTAGTTATGAAATATATGTGCATGTCTAAAAGAATGTGGTTTAACAACACCAGAAACCAGGAGACTGAGAGGAGATCAGATAGAAGTATTTAAAATATTGAATGGATATGAAAATACTGACAGAAATGTGTTTTTCTCGGTTAAGGAAAACGAAGGACTAGAGTGGAGGCCGTGGAGTTACCGGTACATTAGCAACGAAGCAGTGTAGACTAGATATTAAACAATTCTCATTTTCACTAAGAACAGTAAATGAATGGAACATATAATCAGCCGATTGTGTAGGTGCTAATAGCGTTAATATATTTAAAAATAAAATCGACATATACCTAAGAAGGGCAGGGGTACACTTACATAGATAGGTTGGACTGTAGATGAATCAATGGACTTCCTTGTCCACCTGCCATCTAGAATTGATTCTCTGTGGCAATCTTCTTAAATGTTGTTCAGATTGTTGTATGGCTGTATGATTGTGTGTATGAGGACCCCACTGAAAAGAAGTGCAGTGTATATTTTTATGTGCGCTGCATTTTGCTGGGGCATCATGAATAAAACCATTTATTATTATATACAGCCGCCCGCTCTCCAAGAGACGAGTTGTAATTCTTAGTTACCTCAGTATTCGCCAGATGTCACCACCGGCGTTTGATGTGTCACTGTAGTGAATGTGTCTATCTGTCGTATGTGTGTTCTACGTGTGCTTCTGTTTTCTGTTCTCTTCTGTATGTGTGTGCGAGAAACAAAGAGAGGGAGGGAGAGAGAGAGGGAGAGAGGGAGAGAGAGAGAGAAAGAGAGAGAGAGAGAGAGAGAAGGGGGGGGGGGGACAGAGAGAGGGAGGGAGGGAGGGAGAGAGAGAAAGAGTGGGGGACAGGGAGAGAGAGAGAGACATGTTAGTCTTGACATGCACTAATGTTAGACCTGATATATACTTCATATAAGGGTAGGGGTAATATGCATATTGTGTACAGGGGTAGTGGGTGAAATTACCAATGACAATAATTATTATGGGCATCTGGCTACATGATACAAAACATATATTGGGTTGTTTCCTTCAAACATAGAGAGTGGTGTGAATCGCTGTGAAGCCCATTTGCACCGTAAACAGGACATTGGGTTGTTTAATTCCAACATTACTCTAATAAACGTGTAAAAAACCTCCAATATTGTGGTATATGTGGTTTATAAAATGATTCGATAAACAATAAAAATTATATATTTAACAGAAGGCAATATGTGTAGAAGTGATACATTATACATTAATGACATTGCTAAAGTTTATTTTCATGTTAATACATGTAAACTTGGCGTTTACATTTGTCGTGTGAAGTGAAGTGACGTGTTCACAACCAGTAGTGTTTCTACGTGGACAGAAAACACTGACAGGGATTGAACCTGTCACACACAACACTTGACATGGCCCATTACTCACACATCAATGCACAGCAAGCATGTAATACACTGACACAAATGTATGTTTACATTAAACCAATGTGTGGTGCAATCAGTCAGTTAATTGTGGTCTCTCATACATTTTGGTCATGGAGTCTTGCATCAGCAAGATTCAACTGTAACAACAAGGCTGCCAAAACCTGCTAGTAATTAACTGATTATGTGTCAGGAAGACAAAGTTCAGCCAGATCAACAAAATTATGATCAATTAATTTGTGTTAAATTTCAATTCCTTTTTTTAATGGCTGTAACATGCTCTGTAAAGGACAATTTTGTATCTAACACAACACAGAAGGTACTTGAATGGATCGACCTATTCTACAGGTTCACCACTGATGACAATGGGACTCATGACAGTTCAATTATGTACAATGGAAAATGGAAACATTGAGATGCAGAAAGTTGGTACTGCACCAAATGGAGAAACGTACGACTTAAGAAAGATGACTGGTATGAGGCAAAATCACTCAAAAGAGCGAGCATGGCTGTATCATTAGAAAACCTCACAAACATGGTAGATGGATCAACACTCCGACAGTCATTAGAATACAAAATCAAAGTGTACAAAATGGACTCAGAACACAACCCAGAGACACACCTGTGTTGCTAACAAGCACTGGTGACTGGTAACAAGTGCGACTGGAACTTCCAGTTTCTGTAATTTATCAATCATGACATGTCTCTGTAAGGTATTAAATGCTGATTTGAAATAGATAATAAGATCCGAGCATAGTTACCATGTTTCCATGTGTTCTAATAGTTCGTGCAGAAGGCACGCCACTGCATCGCCAGTGCCTCTTCTGGAACGGTAAGTGAACTGATATGGGTCAAGTTGAGACTGAACATGTGAGAGAAGGTGAGACAGAATCAATCTTTCAAAACATTTCATGATGATGGACATTAGGGCCACACGTCTGAAATGGTTTCACTCTGATGTGGATGACATTCTGGGGATGAGTACCACTATTGAAGTTTTCCAGATGGTAAGAATCACATCTGTATTCACACATTGTTGAAACAAGGGTTGAAATGCTGGACCTAACCCAACTGCACACTCTTTAAGTAAGCGGCCTGGAATGCCGACTGTATCAGGTGATTTATTAGCCTTGGATTGTTTTAATTGATTTGTGACATCCACTGTAGAAATGTCAATATCACCCTGTATGGGTAATGGGGCAGCGACTCACATTCAATAGAAAATCTGTCAAATCTGTTATAAAACAAATTTAAGCCTGAAGCAAATTTCAATGGATCACTCATGAGTAGTGGAAGGAACAGATAACTTGTCTGAATGACCGGACATCTTTTTCTAATGCATAAAGGGCTGTTTAGTGTTCAAATGTTCATGAAGCTGAACTAATTTTCAACCTTTTTATGATACCTTTATTTTGCCTGTGAGATTTCCATTTGTAGCTGTTTGCGCGTTTCAAAACTCAACTCAACGTCCCTGCTTTAATAAGCCAGTGCTGTATATTATACGCTCAGTGTAAATAGCAGTAGTTTACAAGATCACGTGTGGCGACATTTAATATTGGGAAGTATAGTGATACCTTTCTGAATACTTGATGTGACTTTATTAGTGGTCATCACATGACAGCAGTACCAGGAAGATGACAGGAAGATTGTAACCGGTGTCTCTTCTGATGGCTGGCCAACCCTCTCTCATCTCTATCGTCGCGCTGAGTTTTCTTTGGCAGACATTGATGATACAGAAAGGTATAACTGTATTTCTCACTACAAATGTAATCAAATCTGGAATCAATCTGCAAGCTGATACATTTAGTATATCCTAGTTAATAATGTGACATAGTTATGTAATAGTAAAATGCATGCTGAAATTGAATTACCCATTTATTATAGGCCGTAGGCTGTATCTGTAAAAACACACAGCATAAATAAGGAATATTCCATATGTAGCGATCAAAACATGATATAAAATTATTTTTGATTGGGAAGACAGTATAAAAGTGTCATCTTGTGGGTTGGCTGATCATGATAAAACAATACAAAAGTGTGTCCATCCAAAACATGCTAACTCTGAAATCACCATCTTTCATTGATTGTATTAAACTAATGAACACAGCCAATGAATGATGATGGTAAGGCAGCAACAGTAATTGCTGGCTTACCTCAC
This sequence comes from Oasisia sp. SBJ-2009, assembly GCA_964017155.1. NCBI lineage: Eukaryota > Metazoa > Annelida > Polychaeta > Sabellida > Siboglinidae > Oasisia > Oasisia sp. SBJ-2009. Next base: position 38,510,756 of record OZ024867.1, read on the forward strand.
TTTATCCAATTTCTACATCATATTTAATACTAGAAAGGAGACTATTTGTGGGGAACCAAAGGTTTGCTGTACACATTGTAGATTTCATGTTCTTGCACCTTTTTTAAAGTTATCTGAATAACACATACCCCGGTAACTAAACTGTCTTGTCAGAAGCCTAAACACAACATGTCGTTGTCTGAGCAACAATTTCTAATGATTTTAGCACTACCTAGTAAGCAAGGGTTGCCACTAACAGAAGCTTTCAAAATTCCCTGACTTTTCCCTGACTCAAAGTTTTCCCGACCATGCTGGCTGAATAATCATGAAAATGTATGCGCGATGTACATATAATTAGCAATTCACTTGCAAAATGTAATCAGTGTTCGATGCCCACTCAGATTGCCTAGTTCAATTCCTATACCACTAAATGACACAAAGTCATTGACATAACAGTGTAACAATTTAACTTGTACATTGATAATAAGTACACATACGCGGTATCGCGGCGTTACGCGTATGACATGAGAAAGTCAAATTTCCCTGACTTTCAAGGGATTTTTCTGTATTTCCCTGACTTTTCTCAAAATCTCAAATTTCCCTGACCCAGCACAAAATTCCCTGACTTTTCCCTGACCTTGAATTTCCCCGACTTTTCCCTGACCTTGAATTTCCCTGACTTTTCCCTGACCAGTGGCAACCCTGGTAAGCACGCAAAGTCAGACATGATGGCATTTTCAGAGATTGATTTGTTGTTGCCAAGTTGGATGTCACTCAGGCATTACAAATATAAATTCATAAACAGATACTTACCTGTCATCGATCCTATGACACTCAGCAATGATAGCATCTTTGAATGTTACGTCATCCAAATGAGACTTCCTTCTTGTGTGGAGAATGGAGCTTTTTGTTTTGGACGACACTCACATGACAGTGACCTGTCCACACTGCACCAATGTTGAAACAAAGTGCCTGAGTGACTGTATACATACACTATATAGCTACATAGATACATTATACACACATCTCTAACATCATCAGGCTATTTGCCTACATTTTAATGCACTTGTCTTTACTGAATTTGGCTTTTAACAATGACTATCTGGCTAAATAATGTCTCCTTACTTCCCACTTACTCCTGCTTTTGTAAAGCTTCAGAGAATGACACCTGAGTACCTTCATACAGGTGACAGATCCTGATTAAACATATCATGACAGGTAGTAAAAATGCCATGCAAGTAGTTACACTGATAATATTTCCTTGTAATCTATGTACCGGGTAGGTTAATGTTGGAAAGTTTAAAACCTTCAGTCTAGATTCATAAGCCATAGATATAGTGTTCCTCAAATTTTACCATTGCCTCATCACTATAAATTCCACCTACCTGCAGCTATGAAGTGTTTGTAGGACATAGTGTAGGCAGATGTCTTCTTTCCTTGAACAATCCCAGACTGCAACAGACTGCTCCAGGAGGTAGTGACCGCCAAGTCCCTGTAGAAATGTGTGAACCATGCAAGTGATCTTCAAAGCTGCAATAAAATGTCATAGCTAATAATATACGTAGGAAGAACAATGTAGATTTCACCTGTTGGCACTGAAGCTACAAAATACAAACATCTTTAATTCCTGTCATTGACGCTGCATGTCGTTATCAGTAATCATCTCAGTCTCAATAATCTATGCATACATCAGGAATTGTAAAAGTGAAAGCATTATTTACAGATTTAATCTTTGTTATTTGTTACCATAAACCTCTACTGAGCATACAAGTTATATTTATTATATGTTGTTATATTATTGCAAGAGATAATAAACATCAGTTGTTTTAGTGCAACTAAGTGTGTGCACAAACATTACAGTGAGAAAAAGTCACCTGTTTTAAAGCAAATTTTAGAAATTACATTTTGGAGACCTGAAAATATCAGTACAACAGCACACGTGAACAACTGGGGATTTGTCAAATTTAGACCAATTAATAAATTGTAGCATGTTTATTACGAATAAATACAGCATTAGTTTTGACAACTTCATATATAATTACCATCTGGAGTCCAAATCTGATTGAATGATGCTGTGCTTGGATTACGTGACTGAAAAAAAGAAGGTATATAGTTAATATCAGAAAAATTAATACATGAAGGCCTGAAAAAGCAACAACAACTTTACACACATGACAACTAGACATTCAACCAAAACCTTCTCAGAATTTGATTTCAAATTAATGATGCACGTCTTCACTTGACCTTCAGTAGTTCAAGTTTTTTTAGAACTTTCCTTCCTTTTTGGCTAGTTTTAGTAACGCAGTCTCACATGACTTTCTGGCCACGTCCAGTGAAACGTGCATCTTCACCTCAAGCACAAAAGTTGACCCACACCATGACCATGTCCATGGCATTTGTAGCATTTTCTTGTACGAACATGTATGCGAATTTAGAAATGATATCACTCACTGTGTCATGAAACACAACATTTCTATGAATTTCCCCCAAAAAAACTGTTGCAGTAGCACAGTAAATCACAGGGAAATCGCCAGTTAAAACATGTTATTCTTGCACAAATTTGTAAATTGCAAATCATACGTAGAAGAGGTAATGCTTGAGAACAGGTTACAAGATCATTAAAAGATGATTTCTGTAACTTGACATGTCAAAATGCTATACACTGAGTGACTATCTTCTACTAGCATAACTATGTCTATAACAGTATATTGAGTATAACATGATGGTCTGACTGTCCTACTCGAGTCGACTTGCCGTCCTTCGTAGTGTTATCGTATTTATCAACAGATTTGTGTAAATGCAATCGAAAATTCTCTGAAACGCCGCCATGTTGTAATTTTGACAGGCCGATTCACACACCATTTATAGTTACGCGAAACTATTTTCTGAAACATCTTGCGTAATTCATCTACAAAACAAACATTATGAAAGTGTTTAGTGGCTACAATGTTATAGAAACATGATTTGATAATCAATTGTAAAAGAAATGCTGCTCTTTGTGGAATTTATTATTTGTTTACTTAAGAGTAAGGATATGTAAAAGGCGAGGTGATCATGTCGTTGCGTCGATTACACAGACAAGCGCCGCGAGGTGGCAGCACATTATCGCAAACTCAGCTTGGCGCGTCGAAGTCAGTCAGACACAGAAACAGATCTAACGATCGGAAGTTCATGTATGGAATAGAAAGAACAACCATGTAGCGACAAGTAAGTTTTTAAATAATTATTCATTTCGAGAGTAAGGCCGCGTCACACTAACATTGTAAATTAATGTTTTCAAACTGAAGAACTACTCTGCGTCTTTCATCACTGGCATCAGCCATCACTGATCTGATGATTTCGTGTCAAGCCTCAAGGTGGATTCAGACCACATTTGAAAAATTCGTGAACTTTTAATACCTCAGCCTCAGGCTCCCGCAAACTTCTTTCAAACCTTGCACCCCTCCATTTCTGCTTGAAACACCCACGGATTGTCCTCGATTACATCACCAAGCAAACAGAAATGCACCGACTGACACTGACAGCTGTCATAACTTGACAGCTCTGAGTCTGAGTCTGATGCCACGCTGTACAAAAACATCATTTCTACTCACTCCACACTACATATGTGCTCACAGAAATTCAGACAACCTGCATAATGCTGTTTTTTATAGGGTACTCTTTGGTCGCACGGGTAATGGCAGATGAACACCTTATTGTGGTCTTACGTCAGGTCAGGACAAATAAAACAATAGAAAATGAACCACGGCCAGCACTGGCGTGTTCTTTTCTATAAACTGGTCCAGGGGCTTGGCGTAATTAAATGACAAGATGTCCTGAAAAAGTCTGGTTACAATGTTGATCTTATAATTACGAGATCTCATTGAAAATAGTCACAGACACAGTGCATGTATAATATATATATATATATATATATATATATATATATATATATATATATTTCTTGCAAAATCGCTATGTGCTGTACACCCGATACCAGTCTGGAGCAATTGTATAAGTCAAGAACACTGCAAATGGCAACCAAAATCTTATCTGACCCCACCCACTTCTTACACGACTGTTATGAACTTCTCCCCTCTGGAAGGAGGTACATAATGCCAACAGTAAAAACCCATCGAGCCATTAAATCCTTCATTCCATCCTCCATCAAGTGTCTGAATCAGCCACACAAAAAATAGTCCTTGAACTATCACATTCTCTACCGCTGCCAATGCAATGTTGTTTTATCATATTTATTAATTAATTAATTTATCTTATTATAATACTGTCATATTGTTTTAGTATATTTATTTATTCCAATATATATATATCATATTTATATTTTTAGCTAACGTTTACATATTTACATGCTTGATTTTACTGTATACATGCGTGATTTAAATATTGTGTTTTTATGCAACCTCCAAAGTGCAAAATGCATTTCCATTCTATGAATTGGACAATAAAGTTATTATTATTATATATATGTGTATATATATATATATATATATATATAAATTATAAGTTACAATTACAAAGAGCCGAGTAATAATTAAGACCGTGCCGAGTGCTAGAATTTAACAACTCAAACTGGAACCTCGGTTACACAGAGATATATAGTGAGGTGGCAGCACTTTTTAGCTACTCGCGAATCACATCCCCGTGTCACTGTCAGTTGTGACCTGCTCTTACCCCGGAATAGGGTAGAGGTGCTGACTGGCTATCAGGCCGAATTTGAAATAAATTAAATAAGGATAATACTAACTATATTATGAAAACTATTAACAGTCGTAACGTCAAAATATGTCACACAACCAAATCAACAGATATGATTTTTTTTTTATTTTGTGTATAGATATTTATAGCTTAGCTTTGTTATCAAAAACATACATCATAAACAGTAATTAATATTAAAATAATATACATGTAAACCTGTGAATTAATCCAAGACATGCAGTTACGCCGTCTGATAGCTTAAAGATACTCAATCCACTCCCGTAAAAATCCAATTCCCGTAAAAATTGTTTGCTCCTAGCGATTATTAGTCATTTCACAAAAAGCGGATGTATCAAATACTCCTTAATGATTGCTTAGTTGGTTTATGCATGCATGTTACTTCTTTTTTCTAAAATAAATTAAATAAATAGGAACTATTTCGATTTTCGTTTCGATCGAACCCGGTCGAAACTCTATATGAAACGTAACTATGGAAATGGAGCTTTGAGCGGAATACGCTTTAGTCTTCACGCGAACGAGGCTTGGGCGAGATTGACCTTAATTCACCCTGTCGAGTTGTTTACGTTTAGAAACGGCGAGTGTAGGCACAAATATGATTTTTATATGCCACCAACACGGCAAATTAATCAGACAAAGACAGCATCGACGCATGATTGTGAAAGAATATGGTACTAAGCAGTGAACAGAACACATGCAGTCCATATGCAGCGTTCGCAGAGATATTCTTGCAGATGGTTAGTAATTACGAATTGCTCAGCTATGATCACGTATATATATATTTAGGCATATGAGTATATACGTCATTTATATTAAATTTATGTTATTGTTTACCTTCAACCTTGGCGCTTATTCAGCTAATGTCATGGTACGACAAAATAGCAAGGTTGAAGGGTATGTCTATGGCCTATGCTATGAGTATGAGTATGACTACGCCAGGCATAGACTCTGGCCTATATGACATATCAGTGATTTATTATAATACTGTAACTATGTAATGTTTATGTCACATGTGGTAGGTAGCAGGTTAATATCATAACGTTAACATTAATTAACTAGGCTTAATTAGCCTAATAGTAGCTAGGCATAATGTAAATGAATTATAAGTGATCCGTAACAGTTATACTTAGGCCTGCGTTATACTTATTCATAATGACAATATTTAATACATTTATAATAATAATTTAATACATTAAGTAAAATGTTATGATAATTTAATACATAAAAATAGGTATATACATATTATTTAAATTTATTAGTAACATTAATGTAATAAAATAACAAAATATTGCTTGCATTTGGAAGCCTGGGAGGTGATCGTTCATAACATTGCAAGTTTTTCAAGTACATTAAAATTGAAATGTGTCACATTTTCAGAACTTAAGGTGTCATCACCATAGGGCATGCGGTAAAGTTCTTCATCTCTGGTAAATGAGTGTTGTAATATACATTAATTTACTCTATTTCATGAAATTAACTACACAATAACGGCTAGCACAATATAAGTATAACTACAGGTACAATAACTGCACTTGATATATGTATTTATTTCATCAGATAACAAGCAAAGCAGCAATAACAAAATTAGGACAAAGTTTAAAACGTGTTAGGTTAATGTAAAAAAACAGTTACTTTTATAAATATTCGTTTCATCGAGCATCCAGCACATGGTATATCAAATACTAATTAGCATTAATCCCATTCATTAGGCTTTCAAATTATGCCTTTCACAGAGAAGACATTAGCTTGAGCAAACTTGTGCTTAGTGATACAAGTCATGGGAAAGTTGTTCAATATTCTGAAAGAATTGTCGTACGTACGAAAACATATTTCTGGAAATTTACTTTTCAAAGAGTTCACCCATAATACACACACAATTGTTACAGAAACATGCTGTAAATACATACCATATACATACTATGTACATATATAATAACATTATGTGCATAACAAATATTCACAGCACTGCTTTGTATCTTTACACATAAAAAGTGGGTAAACTAGTCAGGGTCCTTGCCATGTGGCTGAGAGTTACATGTGCAATTGCTATATGTTACTCAATTCTATGAAGGTCTGAGTAATGTATATATAACATGTGGGCATGCAAATTTTATAACACGAATAAAAAATTATATTACCCAGAGATGGAGTAATCGTACTCGTGTACTCGTACTCATGTACTCGTACTCGAGTACGAGTACTTTTTGAGTATGAGTATTCGAGTACAAAGGAAAGTAATCGTACTCGAGTACATTACCAAAGTAATTGTACTCATGATTACTTCTCACCATTACGTTTTTTTATATGAACAGTTGTAAGCAAATATATTAGACAGATAAAAATAGCAATATTAGAAGTAATCTAATAAATGTAATAATAATCAAGGTATTCATTTTCTATTACTGTTCAGCATTTCAGTTAAATAAATATTCAGTCAAATTTCCCTAATTAATACCTTCTCTTCCCAGAGAAGCCACATCTCCTCACCCTTGTGCTTAGTACAAAGTACAAGTTATATTGTGACAGTCCCAGGGAAGCACTGCAGGAGATTAGCATCCCCTAACATCTTGCTTTGTAATTTTAGAAGCCATGCCACAGCCCCACCTGTACTGTTTGCTCGTTCAGTATGGTGTGAATGACTGGGCAGTTAGCTGCTAAATCCCTGTCCATTATGTTTAAGTAAGTGTAAACTGTAAATCTGTCTAAATCCCCAACTATTCTGTTTGTCCCATCTGATATATGACATATTTGAATTGGATATTATTGCTAATATGATCCATGGGATTTGAAATATTGTTATTGTATAATTTATATTTGATCATGTGTATTTGACATTTAAATGGGGACATTTGAAATTCTTAAATGCATCATATTTGTATTTGATTCAGAAGTTTAATATTTTCCTCTTGATACTTCATTGACATAGTTGAACCACCACTAAATGGACACTCATTATAACACTTGTATGCTATTTGTTACAGTATCACTATGATACCTTTAGTTTGTAGTATCATGATATATGGGCATCTTGAGTATCAATCCAGTATTAAATGGTTCATTCAACACACGAGAAAGTCATCTGATGATTTATAATAATAATAATAACATCTGGACAGTGGATAGCAGTTAGCAGTAATCAGTTAGAACACTAGATATTGGCACAGCAACAGAAAATGAATGACACCTGATTCCATGGAGGTCGCCTTTATGGTAGAAACAGGATATTCATTAAAGTAATCATGAAAGTACCAGTAATCATGATTACATTCTAAAGTAATCGTACTCGATTACATTCTAAAGTAATCATACTCGAGTACATTTGTTTACTGAGTACTCGTACTCGAGTACATTTGTATTCTACTCACTCCATCTCTGAATTATTACCATGATGTTGACTTTGGCTACGTGTGTCGTCACATATAAAATATCGTACATGTCAGAGCCATATTAATTGTCACTTTATTTCTTGTATATGCAGATGTGGATGTACAGCAAAATGTCAGGAAGCTGGTATGCAGTATCATCAAAGAGAGTGAACTCACACAATGTCATCGATATCCAAGCTGATGTAGTTCACCAAAGAATGTCGAACCTGTCTTAGTGTCGAGAGAGGTTGACCAAAGGCTCATTCCATATTTGACAGACCATGGCATCCACCGTTCCATCACCAACTGCAACGCTAGTCAGGTGTCACCATATTCGCATGTCAAGCACTCTGCATTCTACATGATAGTCAGTCAGGGTATCTGACTGGCATGGAAGCCATGGTACACACCACAAGTACTGCGGAGTCTGTCACAATGCAACACGCAGTACAACTGGGATCACTTCACTTGGTCGACAACCGAATACTTGACATTTAATATGCAGCATCTTGCACGGCTCATAGCTGTATAATCCTGTCCACAAATACAACTGTCCTGTAACTTGTTGAACTAGTTGTAGTAAGCATTGTTCAGTTTCTTGTTGACATGTAAAGAAAAGCATGTATTCAATTTCCCTAAAAAAAAACATGCATCATGGTAGTGGAGTTGGGAGTAAATAATGATGCCATGCAATAACTACTACATGGTGTACACATATTCATTTTGGACATTTTATGTCAAACATGAATATGTGAGGTTGTCTGGTCAACGCAAATGTTGGAAATGACAAAATAAGGTTATTGTGATGCCAACAGCACATTCCCTCAGAAAATATTCAAGCATTCATAATATGTATGTCTACCTTCTTCAAAACTTTATTATTGATTTCTTGAGTCATCGCTTCAGTATTTCTCCTGCTATATGATGAGTGAGGTGGACCACCTCAGTGTTTTTCTAAGCCATTTTGCACAAAATATGCCAGGATGGCCACCTCATAGGTATTTCTTGCTATAAACATGTTTACACTTGTAGCTGTGCATTTGTTTCCTCTCTATTTCCCAGGGAGTAAGTTAAAACATCCTTCAAAATGCACCATTTTGAAGGTAATTTTAAAAATTGATCTATGTCGCCATGCCCCATGACTCACACAGTGTATGTGCATTAATGTCTGTGTTGACACACTGGGTATAATATGCATTATACAAGAGCAAAGGTTATTCTAGTTTTCCATGTTCATGATAATATGTTAATGAAAACAAATGTATATTTAAATGGACATATTAAACTATTTTGATAATTTATACATTGTTGATTGTTAAAATTACCTGGATTGATCAGATGTGAACCTCCCGCAGACTACGTATCATCACTGCATCTGCCATACCCATGTGACTGCCTTAATATTAGCCTCTCCTCTGCCTTGTCTCACTTTTGCATTGTAGTATGGCCTGTAGCAATATTATAAATCGAATATATTATGCATTCAGGTATTGCTGTGATGAAAATTTTGATAAATATTTGAAAACAGCTGGCACGTGCGAGTTGAAAGGTACCAGGTACATAGACTACAGCCAGGCATTGACTACAATGGAAACAAGTGCAAGAATGGTATATGTAATACTTGCATGATATAATGTACACCTACTGTATTACTATTAACATTTTATTTTCATGTTTATTTTTTATTGAAAAAATTCATCACCATCAATCATTGCTGTTATAAAAAAAAAAAATTGCATAATATATAATAGAAATCAACAACATTCAGTAATAGTATTGAAATGTGAGTCGCAAAACACTGTTTTAATAATTGTGAAATATAATATAATTCTCTGTTTGACGTTCTGTTACACGAGATAACGGATGCTCCCCGTAAAAATACAACGCTTCTTGCCCGACCAACATTGGCAACAAGAATTAAGAGCCTACTACCAGTTCCCCACGTAAAATGTATTTAATATTTCGTCCCTCACGACATCTATTCTCTCTGGACATGTACTTTCGCAATTATTAAGTTTATTAACAAGATCCTGCGTAATGAAATACAATACCGATACATATCAACACAGGTTGTGTCTGGCTGAGTGATGCCGAGCCCGAGCGATATCGATGCCGATGCCATGATGGTGACTGTCAATTCAAACTGGCTTGTTAGAGAATCCGCGTCGAGTAGACGTTCACAAGTCAAGAGTGAATTAGCCCCCGACTACTCACTCTTGTTGCTAACTGCATTAATGCACTTAATGCGTGCCTTCATATAAGTATTACTTTGCCTTTGGAATCTTAGTCATGAAGCGCAAAAGCACGTGCGATTTGTTATTGTGCCGTAGTAGGTCGATCTCGCACAAAGCACGTGACCCAAAAAGCATAGGACGTCGGCAGCTAATGATTGTTTCGCCAGTTATACCCGGTGTAACGGCGATTCTATTTTATCGATTAAAAAATGACAAATATGCATTCTAAAAATTATCTGACTATGCATACTAGTTAAACTATTAACACTTTACACATTTTGTCATAAAAGAACCGGTTTGGCGATTAGCAAACGAGTGGAGGAAGTATCTTTAAGTTCAAGCAGTTACATAATCAGTGCATGAGCTACGCAAGTAACCCGAGTACCAATCAAACATCCAAGATCACTTGCTCACATGAGCAAGGTTACCCGAGGCAATCGCGGTTTGGAGAGGATTCACTCGAGTAACTGATGTCATGAGCAGTGACTAGTCCATATACCCATCGCCTTGCTGACATCTAGGTCAGCCTGTTTCGTTGCAAGGGCAAAGTCTTAGATTTAGCAACATGCAAATACACATAGTATTCAGTACAAATTATCAATAAAATGTAATATGTTACCCATGTAACTTTAACTACCAGGTAGCCTTTATATGCCATAATATTTAGAAGGTGCTTACATATGTATAAAATGAAAATTAATGTGACATTTCTTAATATAACAGCTAGTTGGTTGGTTCAACATTTCTCACTCAATACATCAGTCTATGTGAAGCATTAGTAGGATGTATATATGAACATACAGTAAAATTACTTATTTCACCAAAAAGAAAACTGTTGCAATAACCAATGGAAGAACACGCATATTTCACATGCTTTGCACTTTCAGCTACTGCAATGTTGTTAGATTGGTGTCTTTGAAATGTAGGGTCACACAGTAACTGGATGTTATCAATAGTCATTCGAAGCAAGTAAATGACGACAGTCCGACTGTCGACATGTACAGAGTTACCTTTCATCAGAATCTTTGTGTGTGTGTGTGTGTGTGCACACGTGCATGCGAACGCATGCTTCTGAATAGCGAGTGCATGTATGCTAATGCTCTGGTGTGCATCTGAGTTTGTGTGTTCCCTGATCCTGTGTGTGCGTGTGCACATGCCGGCGCGTGCACGGGCGTATGTGTAACTGTTAGTGAATGAGTGAGTGTGTCTGTGTTCGTGTGTGATTGGGCATGCATGTGTGTGTGCGCATATGTGTGTGTGCGCATATGTGTGCATGCATGTGGTTCTAACAACCGGTAGTACATGTTTTTGTGTGTGTGCATGTTTTGTGTGCACACGTGTGTGTATATGCACGTGTGTGTGATCGGGGCGTGTGTGTTTGTCAGTGCATGGATTCAGCTGGTGTTGTGTTTTCTCCCAATGTTTACCTGTCGACGTTGTTGTAATAGTTTTGTCTCAAATGGTGCATATTTTGTGTAAGCAAACAATATAGTATTATATCCAAATAATTTTAATACTAAGATCTTTGAGCAACGTATGAGTTGTTAAATGCAATATAATGATTAATATTATATAACTACTTGTAATTCAGGTTAATTGAACTAAAATATACTTCAAATTAACTCTGAACTAAAAATAGACTTTCTGCATGGCGACACATGGCTGCTCCATGTCGTGTAGGACTTGCAGAAAATGTGCTTACTCACGGCCTTATATAACTAGGTCCTAATGCGTGCTTTCTTACACATGCATGCAGACGTCAACAACTGTCTTGACAATGCCGGGTGACATTGAGACCAGGTGACATTGAGTGTCATACCCAAGCGGCCCCCCCAGTAGTATATACAAATCAGGTCAAGGCGGGTTCTGTTGCTCTGTGACACCTGAGCAACAAGTTGTCGATCTCTTCACGTGGTAAGTACAAATGTTTTGAGCATTGACAAGTATTTTTTAAATGTGATGTCACAAACAAACACTTGACAAGGTTGTGGCGTCACAGAGGTAGAACAGTGGTGTTTTGTGGGAGAGGAAGCTCACGGCCTAACTCTGTGTGATTATCGGTTTGGGAAGTGGGTGTGACCCTCAATTTAGTATGTGTCGGTTTTCACGTTTGAGTGTAGTGAATATGCTAATTTTATAGTATATGCAGTTATTATCAATCTTCAGGCCATTTGAAGTGTAAGTTAATATATATTTAAGTTAAATAACTCACATCTATGAGTAATAAAACTAATCTCTCAGTGAACGTGACAGGTACAACTGTATGTCCCACTTGGCAGTGAAAGCACCTGTCGTATTTGACGTCACTCAACGTCATTCAGCCATAAGATCCATTCTGTGTTACAGAGTAGATAGTTAGTGACTTCACACACACGTTAATTACATAAATACTGTTGTGTCGTCCCTGCTTGGGATAAGAGTAAGAACTCCAAGATACAATAATAATATCTTATTTAGTACACAGGCATATGTAGGTTGTTCTATGACCATGGCTATATCTCCGCTAGTCACTAACTAAGTGGGCGTGGCACTACGGGGTATTCACCCTAGCGGTAGTTGGGGGGTAGAGGCTGCTATGCGGTGTGTATAAGAACACTACAGATACCTAAATATTAAATTTATTGTTGCCAAACTTTGGTATCAAGAATGTTGCCAACATGCCATAAGTCTGTCAGTCATTGACATTAATGTGCTCTGAGCCAGTCAAGTTAGTTTTAGGGTTTACCTGACTGTCTACCTGGCGTGACAGTTTCAGCGTCTAGACACAAAGGTAGATGACATATGGGATCCTACGAAGCAGGAACACTTTGTCCTGTCAGTGAAATAAATGTATGAAATAATTATATTAATCATGGAAACAATTCACAGGAAATAGTGTGATATGGATGAACAATGACACTTAATGCTAATCACTTTGCTGTATTTCCTATAATTCCTGCTGTTTCTCTTGTTATAAATGTGCTCTTACAAGTTTGTTAGTACTCAACTGTACATCTGTACTTATGATTTATTATGTATTTATGATTTCCTCATTATATAAGACTTCTGGGTTGTCATGGAGACTGTTTAATGACTGATCGAGATCGCTTATATCAGAATGACCATCATATTTATATATATATATATATATATATATGTATTTTATTTGTCTGTATTTATTTATCTGTATTTATCTATTTATTTATGTTTTTTTCTAAAATTAATTATTACTATTATTATGAGGATCACATAATAAATAAGTATACTTTTGTGTGTTTTAACGTGTTTATCCTCGGTAATATTATATAACTACGCTTATTCTTTATTTGCTTTTGCATCTAAATATGTTTACTTGTCATGCATTTTTTTAATAAATAAAATCAATCAATCATGCCAATTACCTTCACTGGCAGTTGAATGTCAAAAGTACTTTTTGAATGACCTGAACTGTGGGGACAGTGCAAAATCAAATGAAGTATGTGTATCTATAACTACAAATTGTGTGTGAGGTCTAGATTTACATGTGTCCACAGGTCTGTATATCTAAAACTACACATTTTTGTGAGGTCTAGAATCTAGATTTACATGTGTCCACAGGTCTGTGTATCTAAAACTACACATTTTTGTGAGGTCTAGGTCTACATGCGTCCACAGGTCTGTGTATCTAAAACTACACATTTTTGTGAAGTCTAGGTCTACATGTGTCCACAGGTCTGTGTATCTAAAACTACACATTTTTGTGAGGTCTCGGTCTACATGTGTCCATAGGTCTGTGTATTGTTGTACCGCTACTTAGATATTACTCTTAGGCAATGGCGGAGTAAATTAAGAGGGATTAACTTTACAAGTAGAGTTATAAGCAAATATAAATAAACATACATTATATAAAGTCTGATAGGTACAAACTTTAATTTATTCTTCAAAGTAAATGTCATAAACTAACAGCCAGTGTATAATAAAATTACAGATACAAATCAAGCCCCATGTGGCTCCAATAAACTCTCCACCCGAACCAACCTGTTCGCCCTCTCAGTCTCTGGCACCAGAAGCCACGTGTCTTCCCCTGGCCTGGCATTTATAGTTATACCCCTCCCTGATGTTCTTTGCGAGGGCTAGATCTTCATTTGTTCCCAGTGGTCTGTGTATCTGTAATTACACATTGTTTGGGAGGTCTAGATTTACATTTGTCCCCTAGGGCTGTGTATCTATAATTACAAATTATTTGCAAGGTCTAGATCTACATGTGTCCCCAGAGTAGTGCTGGTTCTATACTAGGTTTTGTTCAATACCGATCTATACCTGAATTTTGTTCGATACTCGATACTTACGTTGTAAGTCTAATATCCACATAGAACAGAGTTCCCAGTAGTATGCAACAGAAGTAGTGCTAGTTCGATACCAGAATGTTTCGATATCAATTGATCTATTGCTGGTTCGATACCAGAATTCTTCGAGATCAAGCGATACTAGATTTTTATGTTGTAAGTCAAATTCAGTACAGTAGAGATGAAACACATTGTTGCAAAAGCTAAAAAGTAATTGTTATAGAGTATTGAAATAATAAAGACAACTGCAATAAAATACCTTGTGACAATTAAATTAATTAATTGCACTGAATTATTTTACATTAATAACCGTATTTCACCCTAGCTGTTTGCAAATACACTATATATATATATATATATATATATATATATATATATATATATATATATATATATATCTGTTCCACCCTACTTGACTGTCGACCTGACGTGGTAGATTCAGCCTGTAGAGACACAAAGTCCTGTGGAGGAATGTCATCAAGCAGGACACTTTGTGTGTGATGTCCTGTTGGTGAAATGAAATAAAGTCACAGGAAATAAAGAGCGAGAAAAAAAACACAAATTTAAATTTACACGGACATATAATTAATGCTAATCTCCTTACTGTAATATGTGTTTGACAGTCTAAGTATAATATTAAACATAACACTTTAAATGTGCATTGTAAATGTTCCATATTTCCTACAATTGCAGCTGTTTCTGTCGGTAGAAATGTGCTCATAGAAGTTTGTAAATGTCCTGTGACTTTTCTTAGGCAAAACTGACTTTATTTCTATGACTTTTTCTCTGTCACTTTATTTCCATCCGCCAGTGAAACAATACATTTGGAGGCTGAGTTTGTTGTTGTCTTTTGTAGAGTAGACCGAGTGCATTCATTTGATTGAATTTCCCAGTCCGGGACAATAAAGTTGTATTGTATTGTATTCCAGCAACCCACATTCCTTCCTGGGTGTGTTTGGTATTTTTGTAAGGCACCATAAATTGGCAATTGTTTTGTTTGTTTAATACTTGATCAATTACTTGTGATACTTTGACCAAATTGTGTGTAGTCCTGAGTCTTCATGTGCCCCTCCTACCTGGGTATATATAACTATGTACGAGTGTCCTTCTTTTGCACCCCACCTGTCACAATGCACCCCTCCCCCACAGACACATCCATCCACCCACCCCTCCCTCCTTTCCACCTCTGTTTCCTCCATACACTTGCCTTCCTGTCTCCCCGTTTCCCCCCTCCCTCCCTATCTGCCTGTCTGTCTCCCTCATAGTCTCATACCTTCCCCACCCCTACATGTTTACCTCCCTCCCACAAAGCTATGTATTTCTAAAGAACACATTCCTCTTTAGCCGCTGAGTAAACTGGTTAAAACCGGCCAGCGGAAGACGTTTCAATGGTGTCGCTACACCAGGCGACCAACTGATGTCGCCAGACACACACAAAGCCAGTGTCGTCTAAATATACCTGTCTGATGTCAAGGACTCCAAACAACCAAGGGACTTGTAATAGTTACAAGATAAAATGTCAGAGTTGAACTTGATGTTATCAGTACTGAGAAGTAGTCAAAGCTGTGCATTCATGCGCCAGTGGGAACTGACATGAAAGGTGTAATCTTTTCATCAGAGCCTTACGGCTACAGGGCACCTTGTTGATGACTTTCACAAGGTGGTACACGGTTAGAATTTAGCCTAAAATGAAGGGTTCAGTAGGGCCCCACATTCCCACATTTTAAAATGTAGTGGCCCGACACAAAACATGGGGGGGGGGCCAAGCAAAAAGTGCACATTTAAGTAATAATACGTGCCACAAACATCATGGCTGTAGCCTATGTAGCAGCTTCATTAGTAAATACTAATGACCAGTTCAACAGTTCAACAGAGGGTTGTGCCTTGATTTTCCTCTGAATCAGAGCTGCTAGAAACTGACAGGTGTTCCTCCATCTTGGGCTGCCAGGTGTTGTAGATGGCACCACCAGATCGCCTCTTCCTGGCTCCCCCCACACCACAGGCATAGCTTGAGCGACTCTACTGGGTCACATTCCTTCACCCCATATGGTTAACTTCTGTTATGTAAATTGGAGCGGAAATTGGAACTGAATGATTTTATATGGAATTGGAATAAAAAAGGAATTCAAAAAAATTGGAATTAAATAAAAGGAATTTCAATAAATTGGAGCGGGAATTGGAATTGATTGAATTTGAATGGAATTGACATCAGCCCTGGTGACAACCATCCCCATAATTTTGTGTGTGTGTCCTTGCAGCCTTCCAGTGTCAATGGAGGGAGGTGACACCACATCTATATCTCCTGGTGATTATATAGGACATCTGGTGCACGGACAAAAACCCTCAGACGAAACCCCCTCCATGTACAACTCCCTCTGGACATAAGCCTTTTCCAGTAGGTTCAGTGCTATGATATATCTGCAGTGCAATGACGCATGTTAGGCAGAGTGTAGTTGGCGTAGTGATTTTTAGCCATTTTTTTCTAACATAACCCTGCGAATGCAGAAAAGCGTGCTCAGTTTGGTCAATATTGAGGGGCAGAACACATGCATGCATTTTAAGAGAGCCTGAGATATGCTTTTTTGACGAAATTTGATCAGCATATCATATTTTCTCAGGTCCAGTTTCCTTATAATCTGACAATACGTTAACATGGCCGCCAATGGGAAAATCAACAGTGCTCTGTGCCCTAGACTCAAGAATAATTAAACAAATAAGTACTTTATTTTTATTTATATTACAAACATCAGTCTTCTAGTTCCATTCATCAGACTGTGTATTCCCTCCAAATGCTGTGGCCGATTCCGGTTAGTGTTTGAGAAATGGTCTTTCTGCCATCCCGGTGTCAGATAGAATAGTGACCCACGTAGAAAAGTGACCCGGGGGTCAAAATACTATAATAGAAAATTGACCCCCCCCCCCTATTGAAAAGTGACCCGCCCCTTGTTTCTTCATGGATTTTTCTTTTTTGTATGTATTTGAGTATTAATGACATTGAAGGTAATGTTTTGTTTATATTTATACAACATTGCACTTTGATACATTAATAATATTATTGTTATGCACTTTTTCCAGTGAAAGATCTCTTTTTCAAACTGACACTGCTCAGTTGGCATATTTTGTTGACACTTGCACCAACACCAGTGTTTTATTTTGTGTCCAATTTCATGGACAATATTTTGCTTGGGCCACATTCTGCTAACTGCCTTAGGCAAATGAAATGAGGTGGGGGGGGGGTCATATTTCTATGGTATAGTATATTGACCCGGGGCTCATAATAGTCAATGTTATTAAACATGTTTGGCAATTTATAAGGTTATGTGATGGTGTATGATTCGAACAAGCATTACAATAAATATCCATTTGATAATTACCGAATAAATATGTTACAGTCGGGAGGGGGGGGGTCATATTTCTATGGTATAGTATATTGACCCACGGCTCATAATAGTCAATGTTATAAACAAAATTTGGCAATTTATAAGGTCATGTGATGGTGTATGATTCATACAAGCATCATAGTAAATATCCATTTGATAATTACTGAATAAAATGTTTTACAATGGGGGGGGGGTCATATTTCCATGGTACAGGTGTATAGTATATTGACCCATGGCTATTCACAGTAAATGTTATAATATGTTTGCCAATTTATATGGTTATGTGATGTTATATGATTCAAACAAGCATCATAGTAAATATCGATTTGATAATTACCAAATAAATGTTTTACAGTGGGGGGGGGGGGGTCATATTTCTATGGTATAGTATATTGACCCGTGGCTAATCATAGTAAATATTATAAAAATATTGGCCAATTTATATGGTTATGTGACCGTGCATGATTCATACAAGCATCACTGTAAATATCATTTGATAAAACCAAATAAATGTTTTACAGAGGGGGGGGGGGTCATTTTTCTATGGTATAGTATATTGACCCACGGGTCAATATACTATACCATAGAAATGTGCCCCCCCCCCCAACAGCCACCCAAAACAAACTTAGCTATTGCCAAATAGACGTTTCTCTGTGATGTTTATATGATAAAACTACAAGCCCATAACTGTCCAAATTGGCAGTTTTACAGTTTTCTATGTACAATGAGCCACGGGTCAATATACTATACCATAGAAATATGACCTCCCACCCCTAGAGCCACCCACATTTTTTTTGATAGTATAAAAAGCTTTGAAATGTTGAATTTTACAAAGTATGAAAGAATTGGATGGTTAAAAAACTAGCAATGCCATTTGCTAACAGGTTCAACAAAGTAATAAAAAAAAATCATTTTATTTGGTGACCTAAATTTGAGATTATATATTACCTTTTGAAGTGAAATAGTTGTTTATGTGCTGTAATTTAACATTATGATCAAAACCATTATTTCAAATATATATCCATAAAATATGGCGGTGGGTCATTTTTCTATAACTGAAAATCTATGGAAAAGTGACCCGGGGGTCATTATTCTATATAGAATATAGTGACCCACGGGACACTTTACCCCCGGGTCAATATTCTATATGACACCGGCAGTCTTGACACAGGGTCCATGGCTTGTCCTGGAGGTCTTTGGTCTGTCGTCGAGTCTGTTTCTTGGGACACTTACCTCCGTCATTTCGCAGCATCACGGTGGCCGCCATGACACAGTCTTAGCAGACTGTCAATGGCTCCAGACAGTCGGATGCACCTGACCAACCAGCTGGCTGAATGCATTGTTCCAGGCCTCACATGTGTTGTTTAGTATGTATTTTGTTTTTTACATACCAAATAATATATATTTTATGTAATATGTATGTGGCTAATTCCAGCGTTACGGGCGTGGCATTTGCACACAAAAATCAACATTTAAGCTTCAATATCTGGCAGGAATAATATTTTTATCGTATTCTTTTTGATAATACATGGTGTTAATATGATGTCTTAGGTACAACACTGAACATTATTTGAAATTGAAGATTAATAAGTGATAACTTTATAGGGTGTTGAAAAACCATTACGGGTGTGGCATGCAGCTGAACCTGTTTTGACCCCACCTATGTTCTTTTGCAAAACTCTGCTCTGTTATTGATGAAAGAATTTTTTTATATTTTGTATAAATTAGTTTAATATCAGTTGTATATAATGTGCAATTAGGTTTATTCATAATGTGAACAATAAAGCGGCCATCTTGAATTAGCTGCCGTTACGGGTGTGGCATAAGCGTTACGGGCGAGGCATCGTGCAAATTATACCAGGAATAGTGTTTGTAGTAGGCCTGCATTTATCTGAAAACTGTCCAATATATTATAATCAATAAAATACACAGCAAGTCAATTTAAACAAGTCTAATTTTCATTTTATGAATAAATTTGTTTTAAAATATACAATTGGGATAATAATTATGGCTTAGAATAAAAAATAACTAATATTAAATTACTTGTAGGTTGTAGCAACAGTAGGCCTACAGCATAAATTGCATAACAATTATCAATCTGTGAAACTGTAAATTACATAATGTCATTTTGATGATACACTGATTAAACATTGTAGGTCTGCTCAATTAGACGTCAGTTCTTTAATTAGATGTAAATTTCGCCGAAATCGTATCTGTCGCGATTATCCAATGAAGGCTGCGCCAGTACTCTCAGAATGTCAACTTTGTCCACCAACCATTCTTTCGGATCCATGATGGAGAACTTCCGCCCACTCTTGTTCAGGTAGACGATGGATGTTTCATCATCTAAAGTCATGGTGACAAGGTTAATTATAATTATATGGAATTGAAGCAGGAATATGAATTGAATGATTATAGAGGGAAATGGAATTGAACTAGTCAGGTTACCCGGGTACATAGTTTTCGCATAACGGCCTGTACCCCTTATTACATGAAGGGGTGCCTGTGTGTGCCTGCCTATGTGCGTGTGTTCATGTGTGTGCACCTGTGTGTATGTGGCACTATGTGCCTGTGTGCGTATGTGCCAGTGTGTGACTGTGCATGTGTGTACCTGTGTCTGTATATGTGACTGATTATGTGTCTATGTGTGCTTGTGTGTGTGTGTTTGTTTCTGTGTGCCTGTGTGTACATGTGTATGTATGTGTGTGTGTGTGTGTGTGTGTGTGTGTGTGTGTGTGTGTGTGTGCCTGTGTATGTGCGCTCTGTGTGCTTGTATATGTACTTGTGTATGTGCCTGTATGCGCAGGTGTATGTGCATATGTGTGAGCATGTGTGTGTGAGCATGTGCGTGTGCATGCGTGCGTGTGCGCGTGGGTGCGTGTGTGTGTGCATATGTGTGCCTACTATGTGTGTGCCTGTGCATGTGACTGTGTGTGCCTGTGTATATGCCTGTCTGTGTGCCTGTGTGTTCATGTGTGTGTCTGTGTGTGCGCATGTTTGTGCGCCTGTATGTGCTTGTGTATATGCCTGTGTGTGCCTATGTGTGTGTGTGTGTGTGTGTGTGTGTGTGTGTGTGTGCATATGTGCCTGCATGTGCATATGCGTGTACATGTGTGTGCCTAGTCTGTACATATATGTGACTGAGTGTGTGCTTGTGTGTGCCTGTGTATATGCCTGTGTGTGTGTCCCTGTGTGTGTGCCTGTGTCTGTATATATGTGCCTGTGTATGTGCCTTTGTGTTCATGTGTGTGTGTGTGTTTATGTGTGTGCCTTGTGTGCGCGCCTGTATATATGCCTGTGTGTGTGCATGTGTATGTGCCTGCGTGTGCCTGTGCATGTGTGTGCCTGTGTCTGTATATGTGACTGATTATATGTCTGTGTGACTGCGTGTGCTTGTATATGTACTTGTGTATGTGCCTGTGTGTGTGTGTGTGTGTGTGTGTGTGTGTGTGTGTGTGTGTCAATGAAACTGTGAATGAACATAAACTTATCATGTACAATCCTAAATGTAATTATTGAAAATAGGTGGGTTCTTTTTAAAAATTCCTGTCATAGTAAAGTTAAATTGCCCCATTCTACTATAGACTTCTCCAGTACCTGCTACTGCTAGAAGCGGCTTCATACGTTTGTATTCACTGACACATTTGGGTAAATCCGTTCAGATCTGACAACATCCTGGTCGATCTCTTTATGTTGCTTCTTTAATACGAACTGCATAATTATTATTAAGCATGCGAACTACCGCGTTGACAATGCCTGGTGACACAAAGACCTATATGATGTGTGATTGGTTCACCTGTCACAGCGACACGGCAGTGACCGCCCCTTGTGTATTGAAATCAGGTCACCACGCAGGGTTTCACCGCATTGGTGACACCAGGTAAACAAGACTGGTTGTCTCTTCACGTGGTAAGTACAGGTGTTTTGAGCATTGACAAATATAGTTTTGAAATGTGACGCCAAAAGCAAACACATGACACGGTTGTGGCCTCACAGGGGTAGAACAGTGGTGGTTTGACGGTGAGGAAACTCACAGAACTCACTGTGTGAATATATCTCAGGGAATTGGGCGTGGTCCTGAGTTTAGAATGAGTTTTTCCGACACTGATATTATGTTTCCGTCGTCCTTTTTGCTGTATAGTATGCCTGATGATTTGGTTTTTGAGCTGAGTGAAATAGTCCTTATGTATGTAAGTAATTAGACTTGTTGTCAGTGAGGGCTCCTATGTAAGGTCATTGCGCCCTCGCTGAGTGATGAAAACACCCCACAGACGAACGTCACTCAACCGTGACGTACATTCTGTATCACAGGGTCTTGGTGAACACCTGCTCCAGTCTAATACTATGATTACGCAGATACACTAGTGACTTCAGAGATCTGTTACTTACATTGCTACCCAAGTAGTTAATGTATTGTAACCACAACTGTGGGTTTGACAATTCCCCATAAGTCTGTCAGTCATTGGCAATCACTACTGCACACTTGACAACAGACATAGTCTCAGGGTGTCCGTGACTGTAAACATGTCTGACGTGACGTGACAGTTTCAGTGGGTTTGTGCTGCTAGTAGAATGATAAGTTTGGAGACTGGTTGTGTCCTTGTCTCTTGTAGAGCAGACTGAAACAGTCAAGACCACCCACTGTGGTTCCTTGTTGCGTCTTTTAGGTATTTGACAGTTCCATTGTTATTTAAATGATTTTGAAAAGATGTCATAAAAAAGGTACGTTCTTATATAGTGCAGTATCCAGTCCTCAGGACTGCTCAAAGCGCTTTACACTTTACTTCCCTGACAGACCTTCTGTTATAATGGCTTAGTTTGACTCACAAATAATAAATTCCATGTTCAAGGTTACACGTGTAAAGATTATGTTAGTTGTGTAATGAAATGTCATATAGATGCTGCTTTTCATGCAAGGGATTCTTTGCAACATATGGTACATATCAGAATTTAAAGATGTGTTGTGGAGAGAGATGTGCAGTAGAGTGAGATGTGTAGTAGAGTGAGATGTGTAGTAGAGTGAGATGTGTAGTAGAGAGAGATGTGTAGTAGAGTGAGATGTGTAGTAGAGTGAGATGTGTAGTAGAGTGAGATGTGTAGTAGAGAGAGATGTGTAGTGGAGTGAGATGTGTAGTAGAGTGAGATGTGTAGTGGAGTGAGATGTGTAGTAGAGAGAGAGAGATGTGTTGTGGAGTGAGATGTGTAGTGGAGTGAGATGTGTAGTGGAGTGAGATGTGTAGTGGAGTGAGATGTGTAGTAGAGTGAGATGTGTAGTAGAGTGAGATGTGTAGTAGAGAGAGAGATGTGTTGTGGAGTGAGATGTGTAGTGGAGTGAGATGTGTAGTGGAGTGAGATGTGTAGTGGAGTGAGATGTGTAGTGGAGTGAGATGTGTAGTAGAGTGAGATGTGTAGTAGAGTGAGGTGTGTAGTGGAGTGAGGTGTGTAGTGGAGTGAGATGTGTAGTGGAGTGAGATGTGTAGTAGAGTGAGTTGTGTAGTAGAGTGAGATGTGTAGTAGAGTGAGATGTGTAGTAGAGTGAGGTGTGTAGTGGAGTGAGGTGTGTAGTGGAGTGAGATGTGTAGTGGAGTGAGGTGTGTAGTGGAGTGAGATGTGTAGTGGAGTGAGTTGTGTAGTAGAGTGAGATGTGTAGTAGAGTGAGATGTGTAGTAGAGTGAGGTGTGTAGTGGAGTGAGGTGTGTAGTGGAGTGAGATGTGTAGTGGAGTGAGATGTGTAGTAGAGTGAGATGTGTAGTGGAGTGAGATGTGTAGTAGAGTGTGATGTGTAGTAGAGTGAGATGTGTAGTAGAGTGTGATGTGTAGTAGAGTGAGATGTGTAGTAGAGTGAGATGTGTAGTAGAGTGAGATGTGTAGTGGAGTGAGATGTGTAGTAGAGTGAGATGTGTAGTAGAGTGAGATGTGTAGTGGAGTGAGATGTGTAGTAGAGTGAGATGTGTAGTGGAGTGAGATGTGTAGTAGAGTGAGATGTGTAGTAGAGTGAGATGTGTAGTAGAGTGAGATGTGTAGTAGAGTGAGATGTGTAGTAGAGTGAGATGTGTAGTAGAGTGAGATGAGTTGTGACACAAGACTGTGCATGTTTTAAATAGTTTAGCTATTTGATTGAGACGAATGCCATTTGTTTTCCAGGAATACATCATCTTTGCCATGGGCAGACGGTAGACGTCTGGTACTGGTCAGTTCAGTCAGCTACAAGGCCTTCCCAGTGAGTCGTCTCTACTTTGTTTCCACATTCTGAATTCTATGTCTCTTCGTTCTCCTCATTTGTCTCACTCAGTGCCGCTTCTAAACTCATTGCATTGGCTCCCTGTGCACTATCGCATTACTTTCAAGATTAATGGAATAGCCTATCTAAATTCTATTCTAACTCAAGCAAACAATTCCAGACAGCTACGCTCAACCAGTTGTAACACTCTTTACATTCCTTGGGTGAAAACTGGGACGTGTACTTTCTCCGTTGCGGCACCTGCCAGTGTTAAATCAGAAGGTAGTATAGTTTAATTCCGCCGACGTCTAAAAAGCTATGTCTTTAATGCTGCCTATCCTTCTTAGCTTCCTAACATCTCCATCCATCCATTGACGATTCACACTGTATCTTATCTAGACATGTCCTGTCATGAGTGGCCAGCTAGACATGTCCTGTCATGAGTGCCCAGCTAGACACGTCCTGTCATGAGTGGCCAGCTAGACATGTCCTGTCATGAGTGCCCAGCTAGACATGTCCTGTCATGAGTGGCCAGCTAGACATGTCCTGTCATAAGTGCCCAGCTAGACATGTCCTGTCATGAGTGCCCAGCTAGACATGTCCTGTCATGAGTGCCCAGCTAGACATGTACTGTCATGAGTGGCCAGCTAGACATGTCCTGTCATGAGTGGCCAGCTAGACATGTCCTGTCTTGAGTGGCCAGCTAGACCTGTCCTGTCATGAGTGGCCAGCTAGACATGTCCTGTCATGTTTGGCCAGCTAGACATGTCCTGTCATGTGTGGCCAGCTAGACATGTCCTGTCATGAGTGGCCAGCTAGACATGTCCTGTCATTAGTGGCCAGCTAGACCTGTCCTGTCATGAGTGGCCAGCTAGACATGTCCTGTTATGAGTGGCCAGCTAGACACGTCCTGTCATGAGTGGCTGGCTAGACATGTCCTGTCATGAGTGGCCGGCTAGACATGTCCTGTCATGAGTGGCCAGCTAGACCTGTCCTGTCATGAGTGGCCAGCTAGAGATGTGTAGTAGAGTGAGGTGTGTAGTGGAGTGAGGTGTGTAGTGGAGTGAGATGTGTAGTGGAGTGAGATGTGTAGTAGAGTGAGTTGTGTAGTAGAGTGAGATGTGTAGTAGAGTGAGATGTGTAGTAGAGTGAGGTGTGTAGTGGAGTGAGGTGTGTAGTGGAGTGAGGTGTGTAGTGGAGTGAGGTGTGTAGTGGAGTGAGATGTGTAGTGGAGTGAGTTGTGTAGTAGAGTGAGATGTGTAGTAGAGTGAGATGTGTAGTAGAGTGAGGTGTGTAGTGGAGTGAGGTGTGTAGTGGAGTGAGATGTGTAGTGGAGTGAGATGTGTAGTAGAGTGAGATGTGTAGTGGAGTGAGATGTGTAGTAGAGTGTGATGTGTAGTAGAGTGAGATGTGTAGTAGAGTGTGATGTGTAGTAGAGTGAGATGTGTAGTAGAGTGAGATGTGTAGTAGAGTGAGATGTGTAGTGGAGTGAGATGTGTAGTAGAGTGAGATGTGTAGTAGAGTGAGATGTGTAGTGGAGTGAGATGTGTAGTAGAGTGAGATGTGTAGTGGAGTGAGATGTGTAGTAGAGTGAGATGTGTAGTAGAGTGAGATGTGTAGTAGAGTGAGATGTGTAGTAGAGTGAGATGTGTAGTAGAGTGAGATGTGTAGTAGAGTGAGATGTGTAGTAGAGTGAGATGAGTTGTGACACAAGACTGTGCATGTTTTAAATAGTTTAGCTATTTGATTGAGACGAATGCCATTTGTTTTCCAGGAATACATCATCTTTGCCATGGGCAGACGGTAGACGTCTGGTACTGGTCAGTTCAGTCAGCTACAAGGCCTTCCCAGTGAGTCGTCTCTACTTTGTTTCCACATTCTGAATTCTATGTCTCTTCGTTCTCCTCATTTGTCTCACTCAGTGCCGCTTCTAAACTCATTGCATTGGCTGCCTGTGCACTATCGCATTACTTTCAAGATTAATGGAATAGCCTATCTAAATTCTATTCTAACTCAAGCAAACAATTCCAGACAGCTACGCTCAACCAGTTGTAACACTCTTTACATTCCTTGGGTGAAAACTGGGACGTGTACTTTCTCCGTTGCGGCACCTGCCAGTGTTAAATCAGAAGGTAGTATAGTTTAATTCCGCCGACGTCTAAAAAGCTATGTCTTTAATGCTGCCTATCCTTCTTAGCTTCCTAACATCTCCATCCATCCATTGACGATTCACACTGTATCTTATCTAGACATGTCCTGTCATGAGTGGCCAGCTAGACATGTCCTGTCATGAGTGCCCAGCTAGACACGTCCTGTCATGAGTGGCCAGCTAGACATGTCCTGTCATGAGTGCCCAGCTAGACATGTCCTGTCATGAGTGGCCAGCTAGACATGTCCTGTCATGAGTGCCCAGCTAGACATGTCCTGTCATGAGTGCCCAGCTAGACATGTCCTGTCATGAGTGCCCAGCTAGACATGTACTGTCATGAGTGGCCAGCTAGACATGTCCTGTCATGAGTGGCCAGCTAGACATGTCCTGTCTTGAGTGGCCAGCTAGACCTGTCCTGTCATGAGTGGCCAGCTAGACATGTCCTGTCATGTTTGGCCAGCTAGACATGTCCTGTCATGTGTGGCCAGCTAGACATGTCCTGTCATGAGTGGCCAGCTAGACATGTCCTGTCATTAGTGGCCAGCTAGACCTGTCCTGTCATGAGTGGCCAGCTAGACATGTCCTGTTATGAGTGGCCAGCTAGACACGTCCTGTCATGAGTGGCTGGCTAGACATGTCCTGTCATGAGTGGCCGGCTAGACATGTCCTGTCATGAGTGGCCAGCTAGACCTGTCCTGTCATGAGTGGCCAGCTAGACATGTCCTGTTATGAGTGGCCAGCTAGACATGTCCTGTCATGAGTGCCCAGCTAGACACGTCCTGTCATGAGTGGCCAGCTAGACATGTCCTGTCATGAGTGCCCAGCTAGACACGTCCTGCCATGAGTGGCCAGCTAGACATGTCCTGTCATGAGTGCCCAGCTAGACACGTCCTGTCATGAGTGGCCAGCTAGACATGTCCTGTCATGAGTGGCTAGCTAGACATGTCCTGTCATGAGTGGCCAGCTAGACATGTCCTGTCATGAGTGGCCAGCTAGACATGTCCTGTCATGAGTGCCCAGCTAGACATGTCCTGTCATGAGTGGCCAGCTAGACACGTCCTGTCATGAGTGGCCAGCTAGACACGTCCTGTCATGAGTGGCCAGCTAGACACGTCCTGTCATGAGTGGCCAGCTAGACATGTCCTGTCATGAGTGCCCAGCTAGACACGTCCTGTCATGAGTGGCCAGCTAGACATGTCCTGTCATGAGTGCCCAGCTAGACATGTCCTGTCATGAGTGCCCAGCTAGACATGTCCTGTCATGAGTGCCCAGCTAGACACGTCCTGTCATGAGTGGCCAGCTAGACATGTCCTGTAATGAGTGGCTAGCTAGACATGTCCTGTCATGAGTGGCCAGCTAGACATGTCCTGTAATGAGTGGCTAGCTAGACATGTCCTGTCATGAGTGGCCAGCTAGACATGTCCTGTCGTGAGTGGCCAGCTAGACATGTCCTGTCGTGAGAGGCCAGCTAGACATGTCCTGTCATGAGTGGCCAGCTAGACACGTCCTGTCATGAGTGGCCAGCTAGACACGTCCTGTCATGAGTGGCCACCTAGACACGTCCTGTCATGAGTGGCCACCTAGACATGTCCTGTCATGAGTGGCCAGCTAGACATGTCCTGTCATGAGTGGCCACCTAGACATGTCCTGTCATGAGTGGCCAGCTAGACATGTCCTGTCATGAGTGCCCAGCTAGACATGTCCTGTCATGAGTGGCCAGCTAGACATGTCCTGTCATGAGTGGCCAGCTAGACATGTCCTGTCATGAGTGGCCAGCTAGACATGTCCTGTCATGAGTGGCCAGCTAGACATGTCCTGTCATGAGTGGCCAGCTAGACATGTCCTGTCATGAGTGGCCACCTAGACATGTCCTGTCATGAGTGGCCAGCTAGACCTGTCCTGTCATGAGTGCCCAGCTAGACATGTCCTGTCATGAGTGGCCAGCTAGACATGTCCTGTCATGAGTTCCCACTAGACATGCTTGGGCGTATACTTATCCTTCTGGTATATGTGGTTTGATGTAGATTGGTCTGATGCTGCCAGGTTTGGTGTCATAAATTATATGCGAACATGTTATGTTTAATCACCTTGAATATATTACTTGGCACTGCTCTCAACGTAATTCTGTTAAATGTTCATTCTTTTGTTAAACATATGACTTTAATGTCTCTTGTAGTTGTCATCTGCTCTCAGGTAGACCTGGTGACGAGTCAACCAGGTCTACACATTTGATTTGAGACAAATTGTCCAACACAGTCCGTGTGAGCATACAGCTGTAGTAAATGACAACTGAACTGACACATCAATTCTTTATATACAAACATCTCCTTGTCTCCTCACCTTTCACCACCCTTTCCCATCCTCCATCCTTTTCCATCTTCCACCTCCTCTCTCCTATGTTCTTTCTTCTCCCTCCCCTTCCTCTGAACCTTCCCTCACTCCTGCCCTACTCTTTCCATTCTCACTTCTCCTTTACACGTTCTGATCCATCACACCCTGATACTCTCCTCTCCAGTTTTTCTGATATAATTTGTCAAAGCCCTCTTCTCTTCCCTCACACCCCTCCCATATCTTGCCTCCCCTCTTCCACCCTGTGCTTTCTTCCGCCCCACTGTCCGCCACCCCAGGCCCATCTCTTGCACTCTCTCCTCCTTTTCCCTCCTCTTGCATCTCGCCTGTCCCACACCTTCCTATTTCTCATCTCCCTGTTTCGTCTTTCCGTCTCCTGCTCCTCCCCCACTCTCTTCCTCTCTCAACTCTCACCTTCCCTCTCCCGACAAGTATTTTTCCTTGGGCAAATTGCGGGAACCAGACACACCCCAGATGGCTGCCATGAACCTGGTCAAGTTAGAAATGGAAGACAGGGAGAGGGGAGTGAGGATGACAGGTGGAGTGGGAAAGAGGAGAGGGAGGAGAGAGGGAAAGTGGAGAGGAGAATAGGAGAGAGGGAAGACAGGGAGAGTGGAGTGAGGATGACAGATGGAGTGGGAAAGAGGAGAGGGAGGAGAGAGGGGAAGGGGAGAGGAGAGTAGGAGAGAGGGGAGACAGGGTGTGTAGAGTGAGGATGACAGACTGAGTGGGAAAGAGGAGAGGGAGGAGAGAGGGGAAGGGAGAGGAGAGTAGGAGAGAGGGAAGACAGGGAGAGTGGAGTGAGGATGACAGATGGAGTGGGAAAGAGGAGAGGGAGGAGAGAGGGGAAGGGGAGAGGAGAGTAGGAGAGAGGGGAGACAGGGAGAGTAGAGTGAGGATGACAGACTGAGTGGGAAAGAGGAGAGGGAGGAGAGAGGGGAAGGGAGAGGAGAGTAGGAGAGAGGGAAGACAGGGAGAGTGGAGTGAGGATGACAGACTGAGAGGGAAAGAGGAGAGGGAGGAGAGAGGGGAAGGGGAGAGGAGAGTGGGAGAGAGGGAAGACAGGGAGAGTAGAGTGAGGATGACAGACTGAGTGGGAAAGAGGAGAGGGAGGAGAGAAGGGAAGGGGAGAGGGGAGTAGGAGAGAGGGAAGACAGGGAGAGTAGAGTGAGGATGACAGACTGAGTGGGAAAGAGGAGAGGGAGGAGAGAGGGAGAGGAGAGTAGGAGAGAGGGAAGACAGGGAGAGTAGAGTGAGGATGACAGACTGAGTGGGAAAGAGGAGAGGGAGGAGAGAGGGAGAGGAGAGTAGGAGAGAGGGAAGACAGGGAGAGTAGAGTGAGGATGACAGACTGAGTGGGAAAGAGGAGAGGGAGGAGAGAGGGGAAGGGGAGAGGAGAGTAGGAGATTGAAGAAGACAGGGAGAGTAGAGTGAGGATGACAGACAGAGTGGGAAAGACGAGAGGGAGGCGAGAGGGAAAGGAGAGCTCATCACTTCTCCCACTCTTCTCCCTGTCATGAGTGGCCAACTAGACATGTCCTGTCATGAGTGGCCAACTAGACATGTCCTGTCATGAGTACGTAGCTAGACATGTCCTGTCATGAGTACGTAGCTAGACATGTCCTGTCATGAGTGGCCAACTAGACATGTCCTGTCATGAGTACGTAGCTAGACATGTCCTGTCATGAGTACGTAGCTAGACATGTCCTGTCATGAGTGGCCAACTAGACATGTCCTGTCATGAGTACGTAGCTAGACATGTCCTGTCATGAGTACGTAGCTAGACATGTCCTGTCATGAGTACGTAGCTAGACATGTCCTGTCATGAGTGGCCAACTAGACATGTCCTGTCATGAGTACGTAGCTAGACATGTCCTGTCATGAGTACGTAGCTAGACATGTCCTGTCATGAGTGGCCAACTAGACATGTCCTGTCATGAGTGGCCAACTAGACATGTCCTGTCATGAGTGGCCAACTAGACATGTCCTGTCATGGGTACGTAGCTAGACATGTCCTGTCATGGGTGCCCTGCTGCCTCCACAATTCTACTCTCCCCATCTCCCATGTTTTTCCTCATGTTTCCCACTCTCTCTTAGCTCACCTCTTCCGCTCCCTCTCTCCTCCCCACTGTCCTCTTCCCCTCTCCCATCACATCCTCAGTGCATCCACTACTTCGTCCAATGTATACTGTACGTCATGACCTACCTGGTCAGATTCACTGACAATGTTGTGACTTGTTAACATGAACACAACTTAACAGTCGTGTTTCTTTTGTAGAGTGACATGGGCGGGCATTTTAGCAGACGGCGGAATGCAGCCAGGGCTGTTGCGAGATTCCGTCATCCTGACTATATACAGTGGCTGAAGGCTGGCCAGGCACTGAAATGTTGCGGTGAAGGGTTAATTGACTTCTGTACTGATGTCATCGTCAGATTCCACAGATCACTCGTAGGGCGGCACGGTCCTGCAGTGTGTCCCTTCCCAGGCAACATCAAGAAGGTCACGAGAGATAGACGAGGTTGGAAAGTCAACTGCGCTTGTGGCGTGTGTGACGTATGGCTCAAGAGCATTGAGAGCCAACTGGCAACGGGCCAGTTCTCGTGGAAGAACTCCAATGTTCAAGAATGGCCCATTCACCCTTGGCAACTTGCCAAGGTGTTTATGGGCCCTGGGAAAGAACCAGGAAGTTATGATCCTTCTGACACAGACACTGCAGGATTTCTGCAGCTTATCCTCAACTGTGGGCTGTTTGCTGGCAAGTTGGATGGGAACAAAGTCCAACTGGTAAGTTAGTCTGTCAGTTCCATTCTATATTTCCATATTTCGTGTTGTGTAATTAAAACAAAATTACATGAAATTATACGCATTCGTGAAAGTTGAAACTTGCATGTATTATGCTGAATTGTTTTATACATATAGGATGCTCAGATCAATTGTATTTGGATCAATGTTATTGATATACCATAGCCTCAATCGACAACTACTCTGAGGTTGTTAAATGTCTGAGTAAACCTCAAAAGAAAACAGATTTCTGTGCGGTATGTTGTTAGTTCACATAGTGTCTTATTTCTCAGTGACTCCTGGTTACGTGGCCAGCTGTTTAGACTTTGTTGCAACCACTGACTTTGTTGTTCTCCTCACTGAACATGCTGTCCACAATACAATAGTAAAACATGACTTGAATTATTAACTTCTCAAAATTAAACCTACATGTATTTATACAGCAATGTAAAATAATGGAGCTGCAATTTTAAGTTTTCATTATGATTATATTGATACGTGGACAATTTCACATCTACCAAACAACAACATTGATAGGTCAATGTGTAAACCCTCCATGCAGTATTTGTTTGAAAACCGTTTTCTCTTTGATTCTTAGAACACTCCATTTAACATTTCATGGTTAGGCACAAACCAAACTGCAACAAGTTATGAAACAATTATTTTTAATAATAAAACTAGCATCCTAGGTAAATGGCATCACTGAATGTGAGTTGTGTTGTTACTAAATATAGGTGAGAACTGTCAGGAATGACATCATGCACAACCACAATCTGAATGTGACGTCAGCTGACCTCACAACCTACCTTGACAAGATGATCGACTTACTGCGGGAACCAGCATTGCAGAACTTCGCTTCAGCACAAAGAGCAATTGTCGAGATTGACAAGGTACGTATCATGGTTGATAGTCATGAATGCAATTGCTAAGTAAACTATCATACAGAGTTCGATTATCCTCAAATTTTGCATTCATAAAGTAGACATGTCGTAGAACGCCACTGAGAAATTGCCCATCTTAAATCCTACCGTTGTGATAGTTTATGTTGTATGCATTCTAATGTCTTATACTCAATGTTATACTTACTGATGTGATTGTATGTGCCTAACATATTACTGCACATTATCATGGGTGTTGTGCTAACATAATAGATACATAACTATGCACACACACATATATATACATATACACATATACCTTATCATATATGCATGCATGCATGCATGCATGCAAACATACATACATACATACACACACACATACACACACACACACACACACACACACACACACACACACACACACACATACATTGTTATATATCATTTATCAATACACTAAGTTGGATATTATGAGTGTAAAACCGTGTAACAATTCAGATTTGTTGAACTAGTATTGTGTGTCTATATGCCATTCTACAACAGGGAGGTTTCGAAACCAACTGCTAGTCTTGTCTAATTCATCTCTCAGTTTACCTCTTCATTATTTTCCTTCAAAGGTTTGCATGTGGTGATGTGCAATGTCCATTGGTTATCTCACATTTTACTGATGTGCACTGTCCATGTTCACTTCTGACTTCAGACTTATCATGTCCAATCATTTTCCTACAAGTCATACATGAAAATATAAAAAATATGAAAATAAACAATAAAACCCTTCAATATAAAATAACTGTCTTGTAATGTACAATGTGAATATATATTATATACAACTACATTAATAGAAGAAAACACATGTAAAGAATGAAATTATTTCGAAACAAACAAGTGATAATACTAATAATTGATAACTACACAAGAACATAACAATTATTATCAGTGTGTCTGTGCATGTGGAGAGTGTACAACACAAGAACATAACAATTATTATTAGTGTGTCTGTGCATGTGGAGAGTGTACAACACAAGAACATAACAATTATTATCAGTGTGTCTGTGCATGTGGAGAGTGTACAACACAAGAACATAACAATTACTATTAGTGTGTCTGTGCATGTGGAGAGTGTACAACACAAGAACATAACAATTATTATTAGTGTGTCTGTGCATGTGGAGAGTGTACAACACAAGAACATAACAATTATTATCAGTGTGTCTGTGCATGTGGAGAGTGTACAACACAAGAACATAACAATTATTATTAGTGTGTCTGTGCATGTGGAGAGTGTACAACACAAGATCATAACAATTATTATCAGTGTGTCTGTGCATGTGGAGAGTGTACAACACAAGAACATAACAATTATTATTAGTGTGTCTGTGCATGTGGAGAGTGTACAACACAAGATCATAACAATTATTATTAGTGTGTCTGTGCATGTGGAGAGTGTACAACCTTTAGCACTGCAGCTTGTTATATACAACTATATAAATGTGCGTTGCAAATTTTCAATATTTTACACTAGCAATATATTTGTGGAAACAAAAAAACAGCTACTCTTATAGTTACAGTGAAGTGAAATTACTTGTGCTTCGTTGCAATACTGTTCACTCATAAATGGGTGTGCCTTGATTTTTTACAGCAATTGTTTTTACAACAGTAGTATTGCATAACTTGTATTGTTTGTACATGTATTGTCAGATAATTTGCCTCTGCCGTATTTTTTATAAGTTAATGTTGAGTTGAATGGTATCAAATATATATTACATTTAATTAACACATGAACACATTAAGTATTACTATTATTTCAACCTGACTCTTGAAGTTGCATTCTGACATAATTTCCCCTTTTTAACGCAATTTTGAAAAGTCAATATACACCATGACCGATATTTGATTATCAGTATACTTCCTACCACATGTCTCACTTTGTGGTTTTATACGTTATTTGATCAATTATAAGTTTGCAACAAACAACGGCTCTGGAGTTTCCCAAAAGTCGATCTATTTTTACCATCGGAACTCTCCGGTCAACGAAAGTAAACGATGGGGCAAACTAAAAGGCGGTTCCACATATCCACGTTAGTCGCTAAAGGCGCCACTAGGCAACAAAACCCTAGTTATTTAAATCATCCTCAATTAGCCATTGACCGTACAGGCGCGTAGCCAGCGATAGTTTTTATGTGGGCAACTGGACATGCCGTACATCTGGAGCGTATCGAGCGGTGGCATCTTTGTGAATGTGGTATGTCGTTTCCGTGCGGTCTGCCAATTGTTGTCCGCCTTTTAGTGTGGCCCCCTCCTGACAGCGGTTTTCACCGGAACTCCCTTCGTCGAGGTCTAAACTAATCAGTGAATTTTAAGTGGTGAATTTATACCTATTATTATTGATGTGTGACACCCAAAGGAATGAACCAATCACGCTATTTACGACCTGGATGTTGGAGTATTAAACGCATTGCATTGACCCCTCTAGCAGCAAATGAAACCATGTGTACGACTGCCGCGTCAGTCGGTGCGCTACACGCAAACGTAAGATGAGCGTTATAGATCAGCGGCTTGGGCTACGCCTGTTTATAGTATGCGTGAATTATGTGGTGATAGGCATTATTGAGCGCCGTGCGTCCGAATAATGCTCAAGTGTTGGTAGGAATTTACACAACGGGAAGGATTTGTATTTTGGGGATAGAAAACTCGATGTGTTCCAGTGCTATCCGCTAGGTGGTAGCACTGAAATAAACAGGACATCAAGTTAGCTGACCTGGTGAGCGACCAATGAATACCGTGTTCACATCATGGGCGCGAAAATATTTGGAATGAAACGCCAAAATAATTGATAATTAGAAGGTGAGTCAACTTTATGTTCCTGTTGCTTGTTACACGGTTTTTAAACCATGCAAGAAACTAGATACAGCATGCGAGAAACTAGATATAGCGTTTCTTAGATTTATTATTTTATATACGTTGCCGAAGTTTGTCCTTTCACGTCTTGTCAGTGCCTTTCTGAATATAGGCATGTTTCGGGAAAAATATAGACGCCATGGCATGAGGCGATGTCTGTTGTTTGTTACACAGTGTTTGTACCGTGCACAAAAACTACACACAGCATCCAGGATACTAGAAATAGGGTTTCTTGTGTTTTTATTGAGGTGCACATTGCAGCAGTTTGTTTTGTCCAATTTTGTCAGCAATTGTTCAAAGCGAGATGTTTCGACAAAATTAGTCCGGAGCGACGGCAGTTTGTCCGCGATGGAGGCTACGGCACGTGTAAGCGGGGATGTGCTGGTGCAAGTGGGGATGTGCATTCATGGGCTTGGCCAGGCCTAGTTCGGAGATATTTAATTGCAGTCACAGTTATGTATATAATAATAAAGTAATTGCTAGAATACATTACTGGTATATTGGTTACGTATAATCATAATATTATTATTGTCATATATATTGAGTATTGACGGTTGTTTAGTTACGACTGTCTCAGGGACTGTCTCAGGTTCAGCAACAGCCAACACGGCAACAATTATATACATTTTAACATTGAATTACGTCAGTTGACAATACTGTATGTTTACTTTCGCTAATAATAAAAACATTTATGAATCAGAATAAAGATAGGTAAATAAAGATAAGTTATTATTTGTTCAACGTATTTCTGACTAAACTGTGTTGTTGAATTAGCATATTAAAGCCGAGTTATTTCTGATTGAATTTGCCGTTGAAAATTTCTAAATGAAATTTAATAAGTTGAATTTTATAATTTTCTGTTGAGTTTTTTAAAATTACTTTAACTGATATTTTATTGTAGATTTTCTTGGGCAACAAAGTTCTATGACTATTTAAAATTGTAGAACTTTGTAATTTAACTGTCAATATTCTTAACTACATTATATAATCATTACAAGTTAAATAATCTGTTTCACCTGATTTCATTAAAGTTCTTTTATTGTTTGAAGGTTGTGGGCCTATACCCTGGCGCTTGACTCTCCAACAACTGGTGGCTGAAGTGTCTGTGCAAGTGGCTCGCATCAAATACTACAGATCCATCTACATTAAAAAAGTGTTGTATACCCCTAACGATACTGCATACTGTGGAACCATTAAAATCATCATTTGAGTGATTTGAAATGTTCACTGATATCACTACCACTGCTGAATGGTTGCTTAACCTAAATAGGTAGACAATTGTATTAGCTTTAAAATGACACCAACATCACACATGTAGGTCACCTAGAAGTGGAGTTATTAAACCTGGAAGGTCATCAAGTATCAAGGTCGGGTCAAAGTTTGATGACCTCTATTTCTAGACGTGAATGTCAGATTGACCTAAAATGGGACGCACAGACTCATTATCACAAATCTACTCTACCATGCTGGCCAATGACATTGTGGGGGTTGGAAGAAGCATTCTCTGTACTGATATAATTATTGTACTTGTGTTGTGTCAGTACACAGGTAATGTATGTATTAATGTTGCTGTAGATTGTTGTCCTTGTACAGGTAATATATGTATTAAAGTTACTCTGGATTTACATCCTTATATAAGACAAGTAAACTCTGTACTAATGTTCAATTGTGCTGTGTTTTAGATTCGCACAACGTCGCTGGATGTCAATCTCGCTGAAGTGCGTCAGCTTGAGACTAGCATCTGGAAAGAAATGATTGCAGACCAGCAGGCTACAAACAAAAAGGTATTTCATGTGTGACTTACTCAAACCAGTGATCAGTGTTTGACACAAGCATGGGTCTGGAACCCGGGAATATTGTGTCAGGCCCACAGGAAATAACCGAGCAATGAAGTAATTTGTATTGAAGTCTAACCGCCATTTTGTCCACAAAGATGTGACATAATCCTCTAGAATGATGGACATTTACAAATGAAAGATCATTTATCAGGGGCGGATGTAATATTTTACCAGTGGGTAACCACAAAGACTTCCAGTTGCACTCTTTGAGAGCAAGACTGACTGGGGAACAGCCAGAAGCTTAGCCTCTTAGATCTATAAAACTCATCGAGATTTGTTCTAGTACAAGGGGCGTACACACTTACAGACCCCC
Organism: Oasisia sp. SBJ-2009; assembly: GCA_964017155.1. Lineage (NCBI taxonomy): Eukaryota > Metazoa > Annelida > Polychaeta > Sabellida > Siboglinidae > Oasisia > Oasisia sp. SBJ-2009. The sequence goes on from OZ024867.1 coordinate 38,548,161, forward strand.
ATTCCCATCTGCCATAGATTCCATTAGCTGACCAGTGGTTACTCTAATGCTCATTTGGCCTAGATTTAAGAAACATTTGATATGTAAACAAACTTTGTGACACTAAAGGTTACTATGATGTATTGCGTGTAAAACAATTGCTACTACAGTAGAACCCCTCATTTAAGACCCCCCAAATCGGAGTGGAGCAGTCTTAAAAGAAGGGTGGTCTCTTTTGACGGGTTTAGTTATATTGATGTTTTGGATTAATTGATTAAACATTTTTTTGCCACCTATCGGATAGTCATTCGTCAGGGGTAACAGTCAAATTCTCATGGTCGCGTTTGCCGGGTAGTCGTTGATGACATAATCCATTGTCCTTGTTATCAGTGCATTTGTTGTCATTACTAACATCATCTTCACTGCCATCATTGTTAACAACAGTTACACTGATGTCGTCATCAGTGGTCGCTAGGTTTTGCATTAAACTGCATAAAAGATGAAAAGTGACCAAGAGGATCCTTGAATGGGATACAGTCTATTTTAGTAGTATATTTAAGTCAGATCAAGATTAAAATATAATTTAATGTGATATTTTATCCAAAAAATTGTCTGATATTGTCATGCAATTTGCAAATTCAAAGTAAAAGTCAGTTAAGGGAAACAATAATCTCAGTATAATTCCATAAATATAACAATTCTGTGTTATATGTTTGTTTTATTTTTTGGTCTGATAAAACCGCGCATGCACACACGCATACACACACACAGACATGCACGCACATGCGTGCTCATAATGCATACACTCACACACACGCATACACATACTCGCATGCACACACAGACATGCACGCACATGCGTGCTCATAATGCATACACTCACACATACGCATACACATACTCGCATGCACTCACATGCATGCACACACACACACACACACACACACACACACACACACACACACACACATGCACACACACAAGTGCGCGCACAGATGCATGCACTCACACACACGCATGCATACACACATGCACGCACACAAAACAATGGAAGTGCATTGTACTGGAAGGGATTTTGTTTTTGCAGCTTTAAGTAAAATAATAAAGAAATACATAGATTAACTAGTATATATATATATATATATATATATATATATATATATATATATTTATATCTTAGGCATGTGTTTAAAAAACGTAATCTGTATTGTTAATTGATCATCGCATCACAAATAATAAACACAGCATACACATACATAATGAATTTCACACCTGTCTCACAGGAACATCGCAGGTAGTTGTCGTTGAAAAGCCTTACAATCATTAATGTTTACACTCACTCACTCACTCACTCACTCACTCACTCACTCACTCACTCACTCACATAACTGAAGTGTCTGCCATGATAATCTAATGCAATACATTTTAGGAAATCTTGAAGATGGTGACGTCATGCAAGGACCTCCAGAAGCAACTTGGCAGTGCCTACACAAAGCTCAAAACAGACGTGGATAATCTGACAGCACAAGTAGCAGACGTCGCAAGGAAAGTGGATGAAGTGAGAGACGACGTCAGAAGGAAAGTGGATGAAGTGAGAGACGATGTAGACGTCGTCACAAGGAAAGTGGATGAAGTGAGAGATGATGTAGACGTCGTCACAAGGAAAGTGGATGAAGTGAGAGATGATGTCACAAGGAAAGTGGATGAAGTGAGAGACGATGTCAGAAGGAAAGTGGACGATGGTAGGTAATGTTATGTCGTAATGGTCGGTCACTGCACCTATGACAGTCACCGTCCTGGACAAAGTGATCTCTGTTATGTGTTGCTCACTTTATGTGACATTTATCTATTTGAATATATTCATTCTGCCTTGTTATGTCACTTTTCTTTCTTCTCTTTAGACAACATGTATCTCTTTGACTCATATATTAAATTGAGTGAGCTCACAAAATGTGGAAGAGCCCAAGGCACAGTCATCTCTTGCTGTATTCACTCCTATAACACACAGGGTGGAGATTGAAAGATGTGGCAGTTCAACTGTGAACTAACTAAGAGCCAACAAACTAGATACATATGTCACCATTCCCTGTTGTCATTTCACACTCGTCACATTGGATATATAGTGAACTAACTCAGACAGAACCAACAAACCAAGGACATATGTCACCATTCCCTTTTGACATCTTATTGTCGTCACACTCAGTTATTGAATTAACCTGCTTTATTGTTTCAGCTCTACAATCTGCAAGATATGAGAAGGTTGGTAATATATTACAATTCTATGCAAGTCTTGTTTATTATATATCTTGATAAACCAAGAATCCCGGTTAGTTTTGAAAAGGCCAAGGTCTTGTTATATTTATCTATAACTCAGGGATATGCAAAATTACACATCATGATTTCTGAAATGCTGAACGAGTTAAGCTATGCTGTTATATGTAAATTTCAAACATTTAATATGCGTGTGGGAAACCATTGTACTGACATACATGAAACGACTATTAACTTAGTAACAACTTCCAATCTGACAGGACCAGTCAGTACTAATAGAGCCTCTACCCAATAGTCCCTGATAGTGTTTATTCACTATATGACTGGTCTAATAAATTTTGTATAATTCTACAGATAATAGCAAAACATTTAAATATATTGTTGATGACGATGGGTTGATGAAACGTGTGTCGTAGTCTGGAAGGTAGCATACACGTCCTAGAGTTATGTCACTTACATCCCCACCAAGTAGTTGTAGTCACTTGTGCCAGTCATGTTTCAAAATACACATCATTAAGATACTCTGGTTTCTAATTTACATTGCTTTGAACGTGGTGATGGTTTGATTTCTTCATTAATAATGTTGGGAATATTTACTTCAAGAAATGTTATTGTTCGTTTTACTTATGATTTTGGCTGCATGTAGTGACCTTTTGCGGACTGAATTCTTTGAGGTTTACGATTATCACTTCACATTGACTGCTGGTTGCCTGTGTTCAACTTATGTTTGTTTAATAGATTTACACTCTTATGTTGTCGCTTTCATGTGTCTAAATGTCATGATTTACAACACAATAATAAAAATAAGAGTTTGGGTCAGTTTACTTGATTGCGTGCTTATGTATATATTGCATCTGTGTGTACATGCTCATATGTTTAAAAGCACTACATCATTCATTACCATTCCTGGTTTGTGTATTTTAAGCATGCAGGTGTGCAGCTGTGTCAGAATGATGAACATTTCTGGCGGCTCAAACAAATCCTGGATAGAGATGTTCAGGAGAAAATGAGGAGATTGTTCAAGTCAGCTTTCAAGGCAAAATACAGACGTGCATGGAATAACAATTCTAAGTCCGGAGAGTTCTTCATGAGGGAGATTCCAGATACCAAGAAAACAGATCAGTTGATCACATCCGCAATTAGGCAGGGACACACAGCAAAGTTTGATGGTGCCACGCTGTACTACTGCTTACTGGACTGTGGCACTGACCTGTTGAAATTAAAGGCAAGAAAGAACGTGGAAAAGTTGCGTGCCCAAAGCAAAGCCTTGGATGATGCCCCTTCTACAAACCTCCCTGTCGAAGACTTCCGCGCCAGGTTGCACGAGATACAAGACGTCTACCAGACGCTGCAGTGGGACCACACTCAGTTGGATGCAGCTACTCGAGATGGTCTTTCACCTGATGACTGCGGGACACTGAAGGAGGAGAAGATCAGGAAGAGAGTGAGAGGTCAGTCTTTTTACTTGTTCTAGAGGATACTATTAATATTGTCCTACTACTTGTTTGGCTCTAGTTGAAGCATGAAAAGCAGCATAAAATTGGATTAACTCAGAATCAAGATATTAAGTGCACATGGAAAGAGGGTGATATAACTCTTATTACTTCAGACACTACCTTAAATTGGAGAAACAAAGAAATACGTAATATAATATATTACGTATATGGTTCAATGTTATAAGAGACTAAAATATGTAATCTTAAAAACTTTACAATATTGTTTATATATATTAGTTACTGCATTATAGTCAGGGAATATGAACAAAACAAATTAATGAAAACATAAATGAAAGCACTAAACAAAAATAATGCTAAGCAAATATAATTCACATACATAACCACTTTGAAAAAACAATGTAGTAAAATTTTAATATTTGTAAACAGTAGTTATAACAATGAACATTTTACTACAAATGCAAACAGTACTCGCAAAATCACAATACTCCCTAAATCACCAAAACATAGTTTGAATGCATATGTCATTATATTTTGTGATACGCAGTATGTGCGAGCAGTTGAAATATTAAATTAAAACGAAAGTATATAGTTCTCAGTAGACCAGTGTTGAACTTGTCTGGTCTGTGTGTGTTGCATTTAGCAGTGTCAATGTGCATATATATATATATATATATATATATATATATATATATATATACACAATTGTAGTATGTTCGTGTAATTGTTTGAGCGTGCAACTTAATGATTTCAGCATAATAATAATAATTATTATTATTATAATGTTTATTTTTACCAACGCTACAGCACATTTGGAATTTGTGCTGGTTTGCCGTTGAGCAGTTTTGCCACCAGAGGAGGTTGTGTATGAATACAATTGGAATTAGTGTGGTTTAGAGCAATTTTGATACTGTCGTTGCTGTTGAACAATGTGATACTGTACAATAACATATATTGTCCCGGAAGAGAAATTACTTGGCAGCGTTCATACAAAATAAATCATTTCATTTAATAAAATAGCAAAAAAGCATAAATACATAATTAAGACAGTGGCTAAATCTTAATGAAGATAAAATAATTAAATGTATAATTAGTTATAAACGTGGTAATTGCATGACAAATCATAAATAGAACATGCACACGTTTTAAAACATTCTACACATTTTTGCACAAAATAACTGCTGGAAGTCAGCAGCAGAAACATATTAATCAGTATAAGTTGCATTTATGTTATGTAAATTATGTTTAATATAAGCCATACAACGTTTGGGATTTGAGAGTAAACATAATTAAATAAATAACTATTTTATGTTATCAAATCAATAATAAATTATACAAATGAGACATTTATGTGTATTCTTCAACTGTTTAGTGAAGCTGATGTCCTATTTTAATGACCAATGTTGAAAACATTCAAACATGCACGTGCTGCGCGCGCACAAACATACACATACAGAAACACACACACACACACACACACACACACACACACACACACACACACACACACACACACACACACACACACATAAACAGAAACACACACACACGCACGCACAGACATACAGAAACATACACACACACACAGAAACACACACACGCACATAAACATACACACACATAAACACACACACCCATACACACACAGAAACACACACACACAGACACACACAGAAACACACACACAATATATATATATATTTATTTATATGTAAATATATATATATATATATATATATATATATTACCATAACACATAGACTGGAATGGATGTGAGGTTATGTGATATTACCATGCTAAGTTTTGGCTGTCTTAGAAGGAAAATAAGAAACTGGATGAAAGGGGCTGAAATACTTGAACATACCAGTTTACTTACATTATATGACCGTCCTTTGATAATCACGTAGTCATGGTGTATTTTTAATAATTGTTCAAACCTTGATATATTTGGAACTGTTTGCTGCCATTACTCTCCAGCTGCCTTTGCTTTGAGTCGGTCCTATGTAATTAATGTCAAGTTTTATTTTTTCTAAATAACTTCAATAATAGACATTTCAGCGTGAAAACAAGAATATGGCACCACCATTATCTAACATATATCTCGTTCAAACAATAACATTAGAAGAATCTTATTCCTGTGTGTTTCAGTATCACACAACCCATAACTCGTCGATTGGTAACCAGTTACTGAGATCGAATTTACAGAACACGCTCAATTTCCCTGTTTTCAGGGTGAAACTGACATTGCAACCTACGCAGTATGATTCCACAGATGGATAAGTTTTTTAACAGTTTACTGGTACTGGCGACTGAAACCACAGATACTTGGACTCAATGTCGACAACACCACGCCACGTGGCCATGGGGAACGTTAAAGTTAAACCAATTATAACATTAAATACAATCTTAAATCTATTCTGTTATATAGAATATAATTCAACACAGCCAGAGTTTCACAATATAATCATACACAGGTTTAAAGACAGTTGTCAAGGATGGACACGGAGCGGGCCGTAACAGTCAACAAATCTTTATTGTACACGAAGAACAAGACAAGACCCTGTAACAACAACACAGGTGTTACCCACATATATAAATATATACACATATACAATAAAACACACGAATACCTTTACCATCGATTAAAACAAACACCTGAAATTGATAACAAAAGACCATCAAATTAAGTACCTAAAAGTAAATCGTAAATTAAACCACTGTCCAACAGCACAATATACAACCGACAACATACAATGTACAACTTTGTGATAATAATCAAATACTAAGACAGGTACATACACACACCACAAATAAGATAAGATAAGATAGCTTTATTGCCATGTGTTCACATTGTAGTTACAATAAAACATTGGAATGTGTAATGATATTGGTCGTCGCAATAGTACGTTCACATGACAATACATTCACATGCACCAAACAATGATGTTAAAATACACTACTACATTAAATAAAATAAATAAGAACAATCACATAAAAAGGTCCGAATAAAAAAATTGCTCATTATAACATCGATAAATAATTGATACGATCTAGTAGAAATATAGTAGCTTAAAATGTAAAATATGAAATAAAAAAATAAAAATATAAAATATAATCAATTATGATAAAATATACATACTCAAACTCATCGGAAAGTGGACTATGTGTTTGCTGCGGGTGGGAGAAAATCACTTCTGTTTTGACAGGGCTTGAACGGCTAAGGGGAAAAAGCTAGTACTAAAGCGGTTGGTCCTGGTTTTTATGGATCTGAATCGGCGACTAGATGGGAGAGGTTCAAATAGGTCATGGGCAGGATGGGATGTATCTTGAGAGATGAGAGTCGCTCTTCCTAACAGACGCTGCTGATACAGTATTTCAAGACTGGGAAGGTCTCTGCCAATGATTCGGGAAGCAGTTTTCACAACTCTGTTTAATCTGAGCGTTTCCTTCTGTGTAATCGATCCAAACCATACTGAGATAGAAAATGTCAGAACACTCTCGATTACAGCTCTGTAAAAGTTGAGCATGACCTGCGTGGTCAAACCAAACGATCTTAACCTGGATGGCACATATAATATAAGAAATGCAAGACTCGATCATGATATATACCTAGTGTCCACAGTCCGATGTTAGGAACACATGTCTCTACTGCTAAATCATCAGTGCAGCAATCATGCTGAAGGACAAAAGTATATTTCTACATCACCCATGATAACAACCAGCAACATCTACCATGTCCACAACATTAAGTACATCAGTGCTGCCCCCTAACGATTATCATAGGGCCAAACATTTTGACTAATGTACAACTACAAGTCAACAGTTTGTACCTAATGGTGTCTTAATTTGTGATCGATCCATAACCAACAACCGTGCTGTGACAATAAACACATTCTCTGACGATACATATATCGGTAGATACTAGCCCTTGTCCAAAAACAATAGTGGTTACCATTTCTCGATTGACCCACGACCACGTGGATAGTGACTATTGAATTAAAAAATTTGTAAACACATTAATACAATGATTTGTTGCTTCTCCCATAGAACAACAACCTCAGTGTTCAAATTACAGTGTACTGTACAGTTCGACTATACACATGGCAATCATAATGGTTAGCTGGGACTTGAAATAGCTACAAACTCATATCAGTGGATTTTACCCGTGAGACTGCCGTGATCTACATGATGAGAAATTACTCTACTCACTACTGCAAGTAATCGATGTGATTCTTGATCACCTTCTACAATTGTAGAGGAACAGTAATTGCTCAAATGCTACTACACTCATGGGTGAAATGTTTCTATACAATTCCAATCTAACATTTCACTTACCAAAGCAAATGTTATTACCTTCCAGAAAACACAGCCTCGTGGTTTGGCTAATTGCTCGCTCTTCCGCTCTCCTCAAATCCCGCTATCTTCCCGATCCCGCCGATCAAACCGCAGTGACCCGTATTGTCACTGCTAATTACCACCAACCATTAATCACCAGGTGGAGTCACTGAAATAATTAACAGTTCTCATGGCCTGTCCATGACATCTGCCCCAGATGTGTCAGCATCCGTCCACGGATCACACCAACACCAAACACGACCTTCACAATAGATACGGTAATACACCCGGCTACACTCACTGGTTGGTGCGGGTAACCCCTGTCTCCACCTGGAGCAAACACCATTACACTTTCATAGCATCGAATATAAAGTAAATAAGGTATAAACCACATTTAAAATATTGCAAAATTAAACACCGTAAATGATACGGGCGACCCCTGTCTCCACATGGAGCAAACATCATAACCATTTTCACACTACCTGTGAATAAAAGTAGAATCTCCCCTGGACTACATCTCAGCCAGCACTCCTCAGTGAGATGACACCCACTGCCACAACAAATATTATTTACCTTTGCCTGGGAAACAATGCTAGACTCACAACAGCAGCAGAAGATAGAGAAAACCCATGTCCCGCTAGTGCAGGCAACTACCATTACATTTTAACATTATAAGATAGTGGCAAACGCCATGTCCCGTTCATGCAGGCAACTAGCTTCTAAGAAACTCCAAAACGACAAACTACAAGATAGTGGCAAACACCATGTCCCGCTCATGCAGGCAACTATCTTCAAACAAGAGACTTCAAGACGACAAACTATAAGATAGTGGCAAACGCCATGTCCCGCACATGCAGGCAACGATCTTCGAACAAGTGACTACACAACGGCAACCGAATAGATAGTGGGAAATGCCATATCCCGCTCATGCAGGCTACTATCTACTAACTGGACACTACAGACGACAGCTGAATAGATAGTGGCAAACGCCATGGCCCTCTCATGCAGGCAACTACCAGTGAATTTTAACATTATAAGACAGTGGCAAACGCCATGTCCCGCTCATGCAGGCAACTATCTTCTAAGAGACTTCAAAACGATACTCTATAAGATAGTGGCAAACGCCATGTCCCGCTCATGCAGGCAACTATCTTCGAACAAGTGACTATACAAGTACAACCGAATAGATAGTGGCAAACGCCATGTCCCGCTCCTGGAGTCAACTATCTTGGTCACTGTGCTCAGGAGATATATACAGACCTGGCAAGTTCCACAGACATGCAGAGGTGTGCCACTTTCTGCACCAACGATAAACGTTCGCCTTTCTGCCAACCAAATTATGTGGTTGTCTCCATGCAGCCAGCCAATTCCCTCCAGAAAACACAGCCTCGTGGTTTGGCTAATTGCTCGTTCTCCCGCTCTCCCCAAATCCCGCTATCTTCCCGATCCCGCCGATCAAACCGCAGTGAGGGGTATTGTCACTGCTAATTACCACCAAACATTAATCGCCAGGTGGAGTCACTGAACTCATTAACAGTTCTCATGGCCTGTCCATGACATAAACGTGTTCACACCAGGCATTGATTGGGGAATTCAATGCATGTACCACACCGTGCCATTTAAAATGTTTCGTTGGTTATAAATTATTTTATTTTATTTCGGTTTTAATTCGTTGTGTCTGCTCAGGCAGGGTTGGCGTTGATTTAATCAAATTGATTAAATAATCGATTTAATCATTGATTTTATCAACATGAAAAAATCAAGACATTGATTTTTTTTCGATTTTTTCAGATTATCTTAAATTTATACTTATCTGATTGCTCACTTTATTTGTTCATAATTATAGTAATAATCCTCATCAACACTCAACAGCTGACATGTTGTTATTACTAGGCCCACATGGTTTTACCGCTGTGCTTAATTAAATATTTGCTTGGTGTATTGCTAGAACTTCGCTATGTTGTGTTAGGCAAGTGACAGAGCCAAGTGATAGATCTGAGGCATGTGATCACTGATGCATGACTGAGTGATTGGGAAGAGGGCTTTATCTGTATTGTCACCAGCCAGGGACCTACTGACTGCAGCTAATGGCATGCTTCGATTTAATCAATTGATATGTTGTGTCATGGTGAAGCCATATATTTCTTGAGGGAAGGAACTGCCAATCCTACCGAGAAGCCAGGAAATAAGGGCAGCAAGGCACGACACAGGGCATTCTGGTATATGGTAGCTCTGATGTGAAACGAGCCTTTTAAACATTTGGTATTGTACGCAATAAACTGCGTAACAGGCAAAAGCGGCAAAACTTGTGTTCATATACAGAGTTCTCATTGTGAACATTGCTTCGGACTCTTGACAATTGATATGAAGATGACAATAAGCAGGCTACCAATAATATATAGTCACATGCACCGTAAACAGATTGTTTGTTTTATTATTTATATATTATATTTATTTCAGCAGTTCTAAGGACTAAACACATAGCAAAATAAAACCTCACCATTACTGTTGAACTGTATAATTATATATTTAAACATCAGCTTTAGTTCCCTGCATGAATCGATCAAAAATTAAATGTTTTTATACATTGTTTATGTTCATAAAATGTTTTTTTTATTCTTATTTGAATTAGCGTACTGTATAAACAAATCACACATACCAAAACTACACACCTTGGACACCTCAGATGGTTTTATGACAGATATGTTGAACTCTGCTCCGTATTTGTGGTATAGCTGTACGTCCTAACTACAGCTAAAATGGTGTATAAGATTGTGTATGTTTTCAGAGAAAGTGAAGAACGCGTTACGAGACATGTACAGGGAATTAAGAATCCCAGTCCAACAGTCAATTGGTGAAGACGCATGCCATGATGCCACTTTTGAAGACATGTTTGTTGATCTACGACTGGACAGGTTCGGTGCAACGGCACTCCCAGAAACACTTGGATACCGCGATGTGGAGAAACTCAAGAAACTCATGCAGTCAAGTGAACGTATTCAACTGTCGCAACTGTTTGATAGGCTTCATGACAAAGATGTCCCCAGAACTCTCCTCATTCTAGGCCGTCCAGGAGTCGGTAAGACGACAGTCATCAAGCAGATGTCAAGACTATGGGCTGATGGGAAACTGTGGAAGGACATTGTGGAGTATTTGTTTGTTGTCACCTTGCGCCACTATCATCAGGAAAGGAAGTTGACACTGAAAGACCTCTTACTGGATGGACTGGGACTGACTGAGTCAGAGAGGAATGTTGCAATGCAGCTCCTCCGCACACAAAGGTCAAAGGTAACTTTGGTCGCAGAAGGTTGGGACGAATTCTCTTACAAGGATACCGGAATCCGTGAACGGGATGATAACAAGATCTTTGGATTGAATACGATCCTCTCCAGTGTTACCAATAACACGATGCTGCCTGGAGCTAGGATCGTCATTACGTCACGACCCAGTCACAACCTTCCTCCATGCAACCGAACAATAGAAGTTCATGGCTTCACTGATGACAGCATACAGAACTACATTGAGCAGTTCAGCAGAGACGACAAAGAATTGAAAGTCTTCATTGGAGACTATCTGAAGAACAACGTGAACATTGCTAGTATGTGTTTTCTTCCTATACACTGCAATTTTGTCTGTGTCTGTCTTTCTGACATGCGTCTATCCACACAAAGTGAGGACACACCACTGGCAGTAACCACGATGACACAGCTGTACGTGCTTGCAGCGATAAACCTCGCAAAGAAACTACACCCGGCTCTGAAGCATATCGACATGCAGAGTGACTCAAAGCTATTCTTTGACACAGTGGGCAACTCTCTGATATGTCATTCGGAGTTGGCGAAACACAACACAATGTCCACTCCAGTCAGAATACTGTGTTACGGAGATGACCTCAAGCAGTTCGGAGTCCGTGAAGAAGACAGAGGAACAGGCTTCCTGGCGGAATGTCAGGTGAAGGGTCGGATGGCATGTTTCAAACGTAAGTGTTGGACATTCAACCATCTGACCCTGCAGGAGATGTTTGCAGCCATTGGGTTACTGCGAGGACCACAGCAAGCACTCCTGAAGCTGGTTGAAGATAAAGCCTCAATCCGCCAACGTGAGGTCTTAATCAAGTTCGTCATCGGTCTGTGGTGTGATTCACAGAATGCTTGGTTCATGGAGCACCTAGGCTCGGTCAGAGGTCAACTTGACCCACCGACTCATCCACATCCAGGTAAACTAACATGTCCTGTTTAGAAATTTAAAATTATGCAAGAGTTTACATTACAAGCTATTCCAGCGAAACATTTACCATCTTACTTGCTATGAATGTATAAGAAGGATTATGTATTTTTATAGTTTTTATACCACCTGTATTTGTAGTTAATTTATGTTGAACCAATATAGCAAAATATGCAATTGTCGAAGAGGTCTACTGTTGTTGGATAGGTGTATTTATCTTGAAAGATACTAGACAATGCTAATGTGATGGCTCTGTGCCTGTGTGCCAAAAATTTAAATGGTTAATTGTTTTAATAATGTTTCAATATAGTTCTGGTATGCATCAATGAGTGATGTGACTATGTTAGAAACCATGCATGTTTTGTATTCATTGTATGGTTACAACGGCTCCAAGGGAAACTAAGTTGTTGTCACAAAGACGTCATAGTTGGCCTTATAATATATGCACTTTGAGTTATGACACTTTCTATCCCAGGATGCACCGTGGAACTATCACCACGTACGTTCATACAGAAACTGGGTCGAGTGTATGAGCCGCTGCAACTGTCAACACTTCTGCACGAGTCCCAGAATCCAAGTCTCCTCGACCTCCTGCCGGAAGAGATCAAGTCCCAGAAGGTGTTCCCAACTGAAGTAATGGCATTATCATGGATCCTGAGGCAGCCCAAAAGTTGTGTCACCACGCTCGAGTAAGAACATATAATTTCGACTTGTTTTAGATCTAACACATCTAATAGAACTCTCTCAACAGATTTACGTGTCATTTTTTGTGTGAATATTCTAACAAATGTACTAGTAGCATACTGTATCATTTATTATGTTGTGTACTTTAGAAATGTCGTCATGTAGATTTCTTAAATTCAGGTTATATAACACAAACATTATACTTTACATATTGGTATCATCTTGTATAAATGGCAGTTACGGTAAATTTGCGTGTTTGTAAGAAATGTGTAGCTGTGCCTAAAATCAGTTGAATGTAATAACAGCCACCTTTTGAAACTCTAAACATATTTGTTTGAAATTGCCTTCCCACCTCAATTATTTGGCAGGTCCTTGTGACGACTTTATTATCCCATCCCTATTCATTCTTACACTTAATGATTTTGTATATTCCTTTATTAGAGGTCAAACTGTGAAGGATACAAGTGATATTGAAGTGTTATTGTTATTATTATTACAAGTAGAAGTTCAAGAAATACAAGAATCAAAAATGTGATGATACTTTATTTTCAGTTTGACACTAGACACTGACGTTGCAGTCAAGCAATTGAGTGATGGATTAAAAGGAAACAACTCAATCACAACACTAAAGTAAGAGATTTTATGTATCTACTAGCGCATTCACCTTACTAGCTAATCTAAAGTAGTTTCGAAAACAGTGCTCACTCTAACCAGCACATGTTATTGCACATTTCTAATACTCAGATACTTGACATATATTTGGTTGTCATGAATAACGTTGGTCTACTAATAGACTGATGGTGACTGTTGATGTTAATAATGTGTATCTGATTTAATATTGCATCAAACTTAATGATATAAAGTATGTTATAAATATATGACATAACACAACATTGCAACGTATCGAAAATGTATTTATTAAGCACACTGACTTATCTTGATTTTATTTTACAATACTTATCGGAATGGATACGCTAAAAAACGATGATTCTGCGACATAATTGTACAGTAACCTTTGGTAACTTCGGAGTCCTATAATGTGACCAACGCAATTATAAGGTGATGTACATATTTGTCCAGAACTTGATAGACACACCGCGATTAGGTACTGTCTCAATACCACTAGATCAGAATGTGTGACTACGATGTTACAATTGGGTGTGATCTCGATCTTTAAAAAAGTGAATTGATATGCACCTAATCTAAATAGATACCAACATGTACAGATGTTGTGAATTAGTACAGTCTTCACATCACGTTATCTAAACGTTGGGCGTTGTGATTTGTGACAGCCACAACATACACATGGACATAAATTTGAGCTTTACCATGCTTACTTAGAAATGTTGCAAATTGGTAGGAAAAAATGAGTCACAACACACGAAGAACAAGACAAGACCCGGTAACAACAACACAGGTGTTACCCACATATATAAATATATACACATACAATAAAACACACGAATACCTATACCCTAGATTAAAACAAACACCTGAAATTGATAACAAAAGACCATCAAATTAAGTACCTAAAACTAAACCATAAATTAAAACACTGTCCAACAGCACACTATACAACCAACATATTCCAAGACATGTACAACTTTATGATAATAATCAAATACTAAGACAAGTTCATACAGATACCCCAAATGGCAAATATAATTTGACAAATGCAAGACTCAATCATGATATATACCTGTCCACAGTCCAACGTCAGGAACGCATGTCTCTACTGCCAAATCATCAGTGCAGCAATCATGCTGAAGGACAACAAGTATGTTTCTACATTGCTCATAATAAAACCCAGCGACATCTACCATGTACACAACATTAATCACATCAGTGCTGCCCCCTAGCGATTACCCTAGGGCCAAACATTTTGACTAATGTACAACTACAAGTCAACAGTTTGTACCTAATGGTGTCTTAATTTGTGATCGATCCATAACCAACAACCGTGCTGTGACAATAAACACATTCTCTGACGATACATATATCGGTAGATACTAGCACTTGTCCAAAAACAATAGTGGTTACCATTTCTCGATTGACCCACGACCACGTGGATAGTGACTATTGAATTAAAAAATTTGTAAACACATTAATACAACGATTTGTTGCTTCTCCCATAGAACAACAACCTCAGTGTTCAAATTACACTGTACTGTACAGTTCGACTATACACATGGCAATCATAATGGTTAGCTGGGACTTGAAATAGCTACAAACTCATATCAGTGGATTTTACCCGTGAGACTGCCGTGATCTACATGATGAGAAATTACTCTACTCACTACTGCAAGTAATCGATGTGATTCTTGATCACCTTCTACAATTGTAGAGGAACAGCAATGCCACTAATGCTACTACACACATGGGTGAAATGTTTCTATACAATTTCATTCTAACATTTCACTAACCAAAGCAAAATCTTACATCATTCCATAAAACACAGCCTCGTGGTTTGGCTAATTGCTCGCTCTCTCCCAAATCCTGTTCTCTGATCAAACTGCAGTGACACCTATTGTCACTGCTAATTAATACTGACCATTAATCGACAGGTGGCGTCACCGATTACTGAATAAAATAATTATATAAATATAATTACGTCATGCCGGTCCATGACATCTGCCCCAGTTTTGTCTGTATCCGTCCACGGATTACACCAACACCAAACACTTGTGAACCAAAGGCCTCACAATAGACACAGTAAGAATAAAAAGACAGTAATACACCCGGCTACACTCACTGGTTGGTGCGGGCAACCCCTGTCTCCACCTGGAACAAATACCATTACACTTTCATAGCATTGATTATAAAGTAAGGTCTAAACCTTAGCAAAATTAAACATGGTAAATGATGTGGGCGACCCCTGTCTCCACATGGAGCAAACATCATAACCATGTTCATACTACCTGCAAATAAAAGTATAATTTCACCTGGATCATATCTCAGCCAGCACTCCTCAGTGAGGTGACATCCATTGTCATAACTATGAATATGGAAATTTACCGTAGTCTTGGAACAATGCTAGACTTACAAGCAACACATTGCAGTCGAAGGTAGAGCAAACCCATGTCCCGCTAGTGCAGGGAACTACCTTTGAATTTTAACACTACAAGATAGTGGCAAACACCATGTCCCGCTCCTGCAGGCAACTATCTTCTAACAAGAGACTTCGAAACGACAAACAAACTATAAGATAGTGGCAAATACCATGTCCCTCTCATGCAGGCAACTATCTTCTAACAAGAGACCTCGAAACGACAAACAAACTATAAGATAGTGGCAAATACCATGTCCCTCTCATGCAGGCAACTGTCTTCTAACAAGAGACCTCGAAACGACAAACAAACTATAAGATAGTGGCAAATACCATGTCCCTCTCATGCAGGCAACTATCTTCTAAGAGACTTCAAGACGACAAACTATAAGATAGTGGCGAACACCATGTCCCGCTCCTGCAGGCAACTATCTTCTAACAAGATACCTCGAAATGACAAACAAACTATAAGATAGTGGCAAATACCATGTCCCTCTCATGCAGGCAACTATCTTCTAAGAGACTTCAAGACGACAAACTATAAGATAGTGGCGAACACCATGTCCCTCTCATGCAGGCAATTATCTTCTAACTCGAGACTTCAAGACGACAAACCGAATAGATAGTGGCAAACGCCATGTCCCGCTCATGCAGGCAACTATCTTGGTCACTGTGTTTAGGAGATATATATACAGATAACAGACCTGGCAAGTTCTACAGACATGCAGAGGTGTGCCACTTCCTGCACCAACGATAAACGTTGGCCTTTCTTCCAAACAAATTATGTGGTTGTCTCCATGCAGCCAGCCAATTCCGATGTTTTCTGCTCTCCTCTGCCTCGCACCTCTCACATTCCAGCCTCTCCACCTGGCTTTGGAAAAACTCCGCCTCCACCTGAGTTGTCTCACACAGACAAACTGTGGCATCTTTCATGATGCATGCAGTGGACAGATGACTATTCAGCTTTGCCACCTGTTTGCAGAACTGGCCTTTCTGCTCAACGAGCTCCTCTAGCTGTTCGCACATCTCCCTGAGTTGCTCCACCAGGGCTCCACACTCAACATGGCTGCCCTTCAACTTCAACATTCTTGCTGCTGGCCACCACCGCATCTGCCCTGGCTGATTCCACAGAGAATCTCAAAGTTGAGATTTCCACATTGGCTTTGTCCAACCTCTCCACCAAACCCATCTTTTCCCTATCTACCCGGTGCAGATCCTCCCCCTGCATCATCAGCTGCTCCTGGCCTGCCTGTAGGGACACTACCTGTTGACGGAGCTGTACCTCCAATGTGTCTGCCTCCAGCAACCTCCCTTCCAACTCTACAATCCTCCCTTCTGCTATACCCAACCTCTTTGTCACCCCCTTAGATTAGGCTCCATCTATCTGATCACTAGCCAGATGTGTCACTTGAGCACTGTTCTGCTCAGACTCTCTGCTCCTCACACCTACACACTTCTTCTGTGAGCAATTACGGACAAAGTGGCCCTCCTGCTTGCAGTGGAAACAGGAGGTACCTTGTGATTACATCGCTTGGATAGGGCCCTTTTTGGGGTACATTGTTTGATGAAATCACCCTGTTCCCTACAATTGAAACATGAGCCATCTCGCGGGTTGGGCCTGGTCGAGCTTGCTGGTCTAGCCTGTGCTGCTAACCACCTGCATTTTTGCCCAGCTGTCACTGCTGTGATGCCAGCTGCATAATTTGCGTTTGCAGCTGTTGCTACATCTGCACCGTATGTAAGTATCTAGATTCGATGGGAGACAAATCTTCCCCTTGCCTGGCACAACGTTGTTGTTCATCCTCTTGCAGCAGGTAGAGGGCCTCATTCCGCATGTGGTCAAAGGACTTGCCTGCAGAATGAAAAGCAATCCACATCAGCTCTCGACGAACAGACTGCTCCTGAACGCCCTCGAGAAACTGCCTTCAGAGCAGTGTCTCGCAGTAAGGCCAGTGCATGACCCTCTGCTTCAGTGGCTGCTGCCTTCTCCATTCGATTGCGCAATCCCATGACCACTCTGCTGTATTCAGCCAGAGTCTCCCCATCCAACTGCATTCGAGAGTAGAACTCTGCACCCAAAGAATGCACTGTTTCGTGTGGTGCAAAATGCAATTTCAGCATTGCAACCAAAGCACCATAATCAGTTTGCACCGCATCAGGGTAGCACAACACTTCCTCCCGTGCGCACCCTCCTAGGTGGTGAAGAATTACCACTGCCTTATCAACACCACTCACCTCTGCCTGACGTACACACACATGAGACTGGTGCAACCACTCAACTAGAGTTGGATCACCAGCAGTCAGAGGGTGGCCCATACATTTGGCCAGCTCAATTGTTGGAGCAAGCGGGGCTCTGAACTGGTGAAGGACACCAGCCAATGTTGCTGCTAAAGCTGCCTTTGACTGTGCAATTAAAGCGGCAATCTGTTCATCAATCATGTTGATGGAAAGAAGTGACAAGTTAATTAAAAGATAAAAAAAAATCGAAAATTGGTGTAAACTCACTGAGAGGTGTGTCTGAACAGGCACAACAAACATCAGTAAATCAAATATCAGAATAACTTAACAATGTAAACCCTCTAACCAAATAAACCCTTTAACCAAATGTGGCTACAATAACAACATAACTTAGATGACACACATCTAACTGATAATCAAACACCACTGTATACAAGCACAGCTGCAAGTTTGATGAGAGTGAACGATAACTCTATATCATACACAACATGTACTGCAGCACATTGAACATACACAACAAATTACAACGTAGCTCACCATGACCTATTCGACTGTGCAACAGGGTCTTTTCTTCCTAACTTGTTGCTGGGCGATCCCCACTTCCGACACCAGTTGTCAAGGATGGACATGGACGCTGGATCGCTGTTTCCCAATCTTTATTATACACGAAGAACAAGACAAGACCCTGTAACAACAACACAGGTGTTACCCACATATATAAATATATACACATATACAATAAAACACACGAATACCTATACCATAGATTAAAACAAACACCTGAAATTCATAACAAACGACCATCAAATTAAGTACCTAAAACTAAAACATAAATTAAAACACTGTCCAACAGCACAATATACAGCCAACATATTCCAAGACATGTACAACTTTATGATAATAATCAAATACTAAGACAAGTACATACAGATACCCCAAATGGAAAAAATAATATAAGAAATGCAAGACTCAATCATGATATATACCTGTCCACAGTCCAACGTCAGGAACGCATGTCTCTACTGCCAAATCATCAGTGCAGCAATCATGCTGAAGGACAACAAGTATGTTTCTACATTGCTCATAACAAAACCCAGCGACATCTACCATGTACACAACATTAATCACATCAGTGCTGCCCCCTAGCGATTACCCTAGGGCCAAACATCCTGACTAATGTAAAACTATAAGTCAACAGTATGGAACTAATGGAGTCTTAATTTGTGATCCATAACCAACAACCGTGATGTGACAATAAACACATTCTCTGACGATACATATATCGGTAGATACTAGCACTTGTCCAAAAACAATACAGGTTACCATTTCTCGATTGACCCACGACCACGTGGATAGTGACGATTTGAATTAAACATTTGGTAAACACATTAATATAACGATTTGTTGCTTCTCCTATAGGACAACAACAACCTCACCGATTAGTGAATAAAATAATTATATAAATATAATTACGTCATGGCAGTCCATGACACACACACACACACATATATATATTATAAATACATTATATAAATATATATATATATATATGTTATACATATATAATATATATTATATATATTATATATAGTAAAATTAAAATAAATATATATTATATATATGTATTAATATATATGTATATAATATATATATATACATATATATATATATATATATATATATACATATATATACGAAACAAGTTGGGGACATGAAATATACACAACAGGCTTAGCGTAGGGAAAATAGTTTATTAGCAGTTTTTAGTCCTTTGTTCAGCAGGTCCAGTGGAGTATGGCTTCACTTTGTTTTATCCAATTGAATGTTATGTCTTTAAAAAGGCAAGACATGCTCAACCAAACACCATCTTAACTTCTCTGGGACATCCAGCCATATGCTGCAATTAATGCACGAAGACTGGTCGTACACATATCCACCACTTGTCTATAGCCACGTATTTATTTATACCGTTGAGTGATTTGTAGCAATGTAGAGTGAAAAACACTTACCCTAGGCCGCTAGGTTTTAATACCACAGCACAGGATTCAAACCCAGGCCCTCTTAGTCGATAGTCTGAAGTTCTACCCCTGAACCATTGCGCCCTTTAAAAATGCTACTTGTTATGATGCATGCAATGACAGTGTTTGTGCTACAATAACAACTAATCCCGGGTAATAGTATCATTACATTTTTCTACGACAGTATGATGAGTTTGATTAAAATAACATGATTAGTTACATGTTGGTTTAGGCTCACTGAGCATGACACATGTTGATGTTGACTTTTTTAGTCTTTTGGGCCAAAAGTCCAATGGATGTAAGGCATCACGTTTTGTGCCCCGTTTTAATTAAATTGAGCAGGAACGATCTGCAAAACCTCTGTCTACCACAGGGGATTCCCTGGAGAAGGGAAAGTTTCCGGAAGATCGCACCACCAGTGCATAGAGAACCTCCCAAGTGCGCGAGACAGAAGCAAAACGCTGTGATTTGCCCACTGGGGATGGTTGCAAATCGCGATTTATTTTACAAAAATGGTTTCCCATGGCCGAGGAGGGAGGGAACCCTGGCTGTGGGGTAACAGGGACCATGTAGTTGGCCTGGGCCAGTGCAGATAAGCATGGTTCGGCAGTGGTGACTATGTCTGAACGCGGTAATTAATCGGACACCGTTGCAGTTGAATAGTATTGCATTCACTGATATTTTACAGCCACATGTTGTCAGTTACAAAGCAATCACTTGAGTGTTTCTTCAGGCTATTGCTGTTTTGGTTTGGTTTGTTATGCATGTATGTGTATGTGTATGTGTATATGTATATATTATATGTATATGCATTTACCCCCTGCTGATGTTCATTGTGTGTACTATGATATATACTGGCAGAAACCGGAGCCAGTTTGCTACAGGCCCTATCCCGGGAGTAATTGGCATTTCATAATTGGCTTTAGTACT
This sequence comes from Oasisia sp. SBJ-2009, assembly GCA_964017155.1. Lineage (NCBI taxonomy): Eukaryota > Metazoa > Annelida > Polychaeta > Sabellida > Siboglinidae > Oasisia > Oasisia sp. SBJ-2009. The sequence continues at coordinate 38,569,340 of OZ024867.1, forward strand.
AAAAACATAGTAATAGTCAGCCTTGATAATAGATTTGCAACAAGCATAACAGAATTTCAACCAGAAAAACGCAATACATATGTTACGTGTAGATGCTAGCTGCCTATACAGTGATACTCGTAGCTAAGCAATTATTAAAATGTCAACGTAAAAGAAGCAAAGGTGGGGCAATGTTATCTCCACCACACCTCCAGTAATAGAGGCCCAGCCCCCATATATGCATTTAGCACCACACAGCTAGTAGGCTGGACATACAGCTGTATAGTAGCAACATAGAGAAGTGGTTGGTGGTGTAAACAAATACAGCCTCTCCAAAACTGTGTCTTTTGACTTTGTCACAGCTTGTCATGTTTGCATTGCCATTGGTGGAGAGTCAGAGCAGCCAATTTGTCATTAGCTTGCGGGTCACGATGTGCTTTATGAGTTGTGTATAAATAAACATAGCATATTTCTCTTTATCGGGCAAATATATATTATACTGCTGTGCTGATTGTCTTGATATAAGAACACCCAAAACAACAGGGCGACGTAGTCTCATGTTTTGACGTATACTCACAACCAGAGAATGTGTGCCAGGTCAAGTATGGTGTCATTGAAACAGAGCACATTTGAACAGTGCAGCTAGAACACAAGACGTTTTGACACGTCTGTTAAGGATTTAACATTTGCTGTGTCAAATTGTTGTAACTCCTGCAATGGTAGCAATATCCATGAAGAAGAAACACATAAAAGCTAACATATCACATCTAAGTTATAATGGGCAGTAATTCCACCAAGGCCACCAACAGAACTAAAATAACTTGACCTACCACATGTACATGTTTACATCTAGTGATCTAGTACTAATGTAGGCTGCAGATGCTAAGCTTAATGCTAAATGAAAGGACATACAAGTTTAAAACATAAAACTAATTTATTGCAGTTTAACTTGTAAATTAATACAATAAATAAAAAAAAATTCTTAATAAATCTTGATCTCACTTCATATATCCACAATACCAACTACAATTGTCTTTAGCCTATTCAAATTCACTCAAAATAGTATTATAGTAATCACCAGCTGATTCATTTAATTAATTACATTAATTAATCATGTATTAGGCAAATGAAACTACAAAAAATAAAATGTGAATTTATCAAAGATCAATATATAATCATTAAAATTACATGCTTAAAGATACTCAATCCACTCATTCCCGTAACAATCGTTTGCTCCTAGCGATTATTAGTCATTTCACAAAAAGCGGATGTATCAAATACACCCGAATGATTGACTAGTTGGTTTATGCAGACATGTTACTTCAATTTTCTTCAATTAATAGAACAAATGCAAACTTTTTCGATTTTTGTTTCTACACGGAGCGTGTAGAAACTATGTACGATTCCTAACTATGGAAATGCAGTTTTGAGCGGAATACGCTTTAGTCTTCACGCGAACGAGGCTTGGGGCGAGATTGACTCTGTCGAGTTGTTTACGTTTAGAAACGGCGAGTGTAGGCACAAATATGATTTTTATATGCCACCAACACAGCAAATTAAGCAGACAAAGACAGCATCGACGCATGATTGGGAAAGAATATGGAAGTAGTCTAAGCAGTGAACAGAATGACTTCGTCTTCGGAACAGTGAAAGTGCCCTTTGCAAGCTATGGGCGCCGTGGGCCGGCGGCGAGGGCCGGCGAACGAACTGTCACTGACACTGACATACTGCACAGTCCACATGCAGCGTTCGCACAGATGTTCTTCCAGATAGGTTAGTAATTACGAATTGCTCAGCTATAATCACGTAAATATATATATTTAGGTGTATAAGTATATACGTCACTGATATTTCTGTTGTTTTTATTAAATTGTTGTTATTGTTTACCTTCAACCTTGGCGCTTATTCAGCCAATGCCATGGTACGACAAAATAGCAGCGTTGAAGGTATGGCTATGCTATGAGTATGCCTACGCCAGCCATAGACTATGGCCTATATGAGTATCACATGCCAGTGATTTATTATAATACTGTAACTATGTAATGTTTATATGGTAGGTAGCAGGTTAATATCCTAAGGCTAAGATTAATTAACTAGGCGTAATTAGCCTAATAGTAGCTAGGCATAATGTAAAATTAATGCATTATAAGTGATCCGTAACAGTTATACTTAGGCCTGCGTTATACTTATTCATAATGACAATATTTAATACATTTATAATAATAATTTAATACATTAAGCACAATTTGATGATGACTTAATACATAAAAATAGGTATATACATATTATTTTAATTTATTAGTAACATTAATGTAATAAAATAACAAGTTATTGCTTGCAGTTGGAAGCCTGGGAGGTGATCGTTCATAACATTGCAAGTTTTTTCAAGTACATTAAAATTTAAATATGTCATATTTTCAGAACTTGAGGTGTCATCACCATAGGGCATGCGGAAAAGCTCTTCATCTCAGGTAAATGAGTGTTGTAATATACATTAATTTACTCTCTCAACAAACCTTTTATAAAAAAATTACAGATCTATGTCATTTGTGAATCCAAGGGGCCTGGGGTCCTGTGGATGTGCCTCCTACACTGTAGAAATTTGGTATTCCTATGAACTTTTTATAATAGGTCAATGCTAATGTGCCTCAATATTGTTTAAAATATGACTCAGTTTAAGGGATAATAATAAGTTGTGGCATTTTCCTATATCACTACTCCAAATGAGATAGTGGAAGATGAAGCTATGCGGTATCAACAAAAATGTAGACCACACAATTTGGTTCAAAGGCCAGTGGGATTTTGTGCCCTCAAGACGATTTCTGAATCTGCCCCTCTATGCGATATTTTATTTGTCTGTATTAATGGGTGGGTGTACTTGTTAAATTGTATATAAGTAGACATCATAAAGTAAAAACATTTTATCAAAACTATTTCATGAAATTAACTACAAAATAATGGTAAGCACAATATAAGTATAACTACAGGTACAATAACTGCACTTGATATATGTATTTATTTCAACAGATAACAAGCAAAGCAGCAATAACACAATTAGGACAAAGTTGAAAACATGTTAACTAGGTAAATGTAAAAAAACAGTTACTTTTATAGATATTCGTTTCATCGAGCATCCAGCACATGGTATATAAAATACTAATTACCATTGGGGTAGTTCAAAAACATTAATCCCATTCATTAGGCTTTCAAATTATGTCTTTCATAAGTTCGAAGACATTAGCTTTAGCAAACTTGTGCTTAGTGATACATGTCATGGGAAAGTTGTTCAATATTCTGAAAGAATTGTCGTATGAAAACATATTTCTGGAAATTTACTTTTGCAAAGAGTTGACCCATAACACACACACAATTGTTACCAAAACATGCTGTAAATAGATGACATATACATACTATGTACATATAATAACATTATGTACATAACAAATATGCACAGCACTTTGTGACCATGTTGGATATTGTGCTTTATAAATAATAAATATATTAAATAAAGTAACTAGACTATACTTTATTTTAAAAATATCAGTAGATATAACTTGTTTTTAAATATATTTAATATTTTGTATCTTTACACACAAAGAGTGGTTAAACTAGTGAGGGTCCTTGCCACGTGGCTGAGAGTTACATGGGCAATTGCTATATGTTACTCAATTCTATGAAGAGTACTGGCTAGAGATAGTGGAGAATACTATTTTTTGTACAATAAGTATATTCACATATTAATTTCAGTGTGGCAGAATGTTTCCCACATTAGTAGAAATGTTCAATATAACAGGTCTGAGTAATGTATGTATAACATGTGAGCATGCAAATTTTATAACACGAATAAAACAATTATATTACCCAGAGATGGAGTAATCGTACTAGTGTACTCGTACTCGAGTACAAGTACTTTTTGAGTACGAGTACTCGAGTACGAAGGAAAGTAATCGTACTCGAGTACATTACCAATATAATCGTACTCACGATTACTTCTCACGATTACATTTTTATCATATGAACAGTTGCAAGCAAATATATTAGACAGATAAAATAGCAATATTAGAAGTAATCTAATAAATGTAATAATAATCAAGGTATTCATTTTCTATTACTGTTAAGCATTTCAGTTAAATGAATATTCAGTCAGATGTCCCTAATTAACACCTTCTCTTCCCAGAGAAGCCACATCTCCCCCACCCTCCTGCTTAGTACAAAGTACAAGTTATATTGTGACAGTCCCTGGGAAGCACTGCAGGAGATAAGCATCCCCTAACATCTTGCTTTGTAATTTTAGAAGCCATGCCACAGCCCCACCTGTACTGTTTGCTCTTTCAGTATGGTGTGAATGACTGGGCAGTTAGCTGCTAAATCCCTCTCCATTATGTTTAAGTAAGTGTAAACTGTAAACCTGTCTAAATCCCCAACTATTATGTTTGTCCCATCTGATATATGACATATTTGAATTGGATATTATTGCTAATATGATCCCTGGGATTTGAAATGTTGTTATTGTATCATTTATATTTGATCCTGTGTATTTGACATTTAAAAGGGGACATTTGAAATTCTTAAATGCATCATATTTGATTAAGAAGTTTAATATTTTCCTCTTGATACTTCATTGACATAGCTGAACCACCACTAAATGGACACTCATTATAACACTTGTATGCTATTTATTACAGTATCACTATGATACCTTTAGTTTGTAGTATCATGATATATGGACTTCTTGAGTATCAATCCAGTATTAAATGGTTCATTCAACACATGAGAAAGTCATCTGATGATTTATAATAATAATAACATATGGACAGTGAATAGCAGTTAGCAGTAATCAGTTAGAACACTAGATATTGACACAGCAACAGAAAATGAATGACACCTGATTCCATGGAGGTCACCTTTACCGTAGAAACAGGATATTCATTAAAGTAATCGTGAAAGTACCAGTAATCATGATTACATTCTAAAGTAATCGTACTCGTACTCGAGTACATTTGTTTTCTGAGTACTCGTACTTATGCATGTTCAAAGTAATCGTACTCGTCCTCGAGTACATTTGTATTGTACTCACTCCATCTCTGAATTATTACCATGATATTGACTTTGGCTACATGTGTCTCACATATAACATATCAGACCCATGTTAATTGTCACTTTGTTTCTTGTATAGGCAGATGTGGATGTACAGCAAAATGCCAGGAAGCTGGTATGCAGTAACATAAAAGAGAGTGAACTCACACAATGTCATCGATATCCAAGCTGGTGTAGTTCACCAAAGAATGTTGAACCTGTCTTACAGTGTCGAGAGAGGTTGACCAAAGGCTCATGCCATATTTGACAGACCATGGCATCCACCGTTCCATCACCAACTGCAAAGCTAGTCGGGCGTCACCATATTCGCATGTCAAGCACTCTGCATTCTACATTCTAGTCAGTCAGGGTATCTGACCGTCATGGAAGCCAGTGTACACACCACCAGTACTGCGGAGTACATTCGAATATTTGACATTTAATATGCAGCATCTTGCACGGCTCATAGAGCTCTGTATAGTCCTGTCCACAAATACAACTGTCCTGTAACTTGTTGAACTAGTGCTAGTCAGCATTGTTCAGTTTCTTGTTGACCTGTAAAGAAAATCATGTATTCAATTTCAGTAAACAAACAACATGCATCATGGTAGTGGAGTTGGGGGTAAATAATGATGCCATGCAATAACTACTGCATGGTGTACACATTTTCATTTTTGACATTTTATGTCAAACATGGTTGTCTGGTCAACGCAAATGTTAGAAATGACAAAATAAGGTTATTGTGATGCCAACAGCACATTCCCTCAGAAAATATTCAAGCATTCATAATATGTATGTCTACCTTCTTCAAAACTGTAAATACTATTGATTTCTTGAGTCATCGCTTCAGTATTTCCCCTGCTATATATGATGAGTAAGGTGGACCACCTCAGTGTTTTACTAAGCCATTTTGCACAAAATATGCCAGGATGGCCACCTCATAGGTATTTCGTGCTATAAACATGTTTACACTTGTAGCTGTGCATTTGTTTCCTCTCTATTTCCCACGGAATAAGTTAAAGCATCCTCCAAAATGGTGCATTTTGAAGGTAATTTTAAAAATTGATCTATGTGGCCATGCCCCACGACTCACACAGTGTATGTGCATTAATGTCTGTGTTGACACACTGGGTATACCGTATAATATGCATTGTACAAGAGCAAATGTTATTCTAGTTTTCCAAGTTCAAGATGATATGTTAATGAAAAAAAATGTATATTTAAATGGAAATATTTAAATATTTTGATAATTTATACATTGTTGATTGTTAAAATGTTTAAATTACCTGGATTGATCCGATGTGAGCCTCCCGCAGACTACGTATCATCACTGCATCTGCCATACCCATGTGACTATCTTAATATTAGCCTTTCCCATGCCTTGTGTCACTTTTGCATTGTAGTATGGCCTGTATCAATATTATAATTCGAATATATCATGCATTCATATACTGCTGTGATGAAAATGCTGATAAATATTTGAAAACAGCTGTTTAAATTACCTGGATTGATCAGATGTGAGCCTCCCGCAGACTACGTATCCTCCCTGCATCTGCCATACCCATGTGACTGCCTTAATCTTAACCTCTCCTCTGCCTTGTCTCACTTTTGTATTGTAGTGTGGCCTGTAGCAATATCATAATTCGAATATATTATGCATTCAGTTACTGCTGTTATGAAAATTTTGATAAATATTTGAAAACAGCTGGAACGTGTGAGTTGAAAGGTACCAGGTGCAAAGACTACAGCCAGGCATAGACTACAATGGAGACAAGTGCAAAAATGTTATATGTAATACTTGCATGATATAATGTACACCTACTCGGCTACTGTATTAACATTTAATGTTCATGTTTATTTTTTACTGAAAAAAATCATCACCATCATTATATGGCATCAATCATTGCTGTTATAAAAAATTAAATTATTTTGCATAACATATAATAGAAATCAACAACATTCAGTAATAGTACTGAAATGTGAGTCGCAAAAAACTTTTTTTATAATTGTGAAATATAATATAATTCTCCGTTTGACGTTCTGTTACACGAGATAACGGATGCTCCCCCTAAAAATACATCGTTTCTTGCCCGATCGACAAGAGCCTAGCTATTACCAGTCCCCCATGTCAATTTTATTTTTAATTTCGTCCCTCACGTCATCTATTCTCTCTGGATATGTACTTTCGCAATTCCTAAGTTTATTAACAAGATCCTGCGTAATCAAATATACACTTAATGCGTACCTTCATAGAAGAATCATTGCCTTTGACTTGCGATCTTAGTCATGACGCGCAAAAGCACGTGCGATTTGTTATTGTACCGTACTAAGTCGATCTCGCATAAAACACGTGACCCAAAAAGCACAGGGCGTCGGCAGCTGCTGATTGTTTCGCCAGTTATACCTGGTGTAACGGCGATTCTTTTTTACAATTATAAAATGACAAGTACGCATTAAAAAAATTAACTGACTGTGCATACTAGTTAAACTATTAACACATTAGACATGGTAATAAAAGAACCGGTTTGGCGATTAGCAAACGAGTTGATTGAGTACCTTTAAACACCCTGACGAAATGTTGTTGTTGACACTGCGGGTATTGTCATTTGTTATACATTGATTGATATCTTGCGCGGCCCTTCAGAAAATTGTATTACAAAACATGCCTCTCAAAGGTTTTTAAAACATCACGTAGTCCGACTGATCAACAGAAAACATGCGATTTACTGCCTTAGGCTTAGATTGTAACGCGAAGCCCATCGTTACGATATAGGGGCCCCTGAATATGTATAATGTAATGCCTGACCATGCCCGCTAGTATTTATGTCAGCCAATCAGCTATCGTGTATTCCCACGGCAACCAATCAGTGCCGTCCAGCGGCCGCGTCTCCCGGCCCTCCAAATTAAAATGGCGAAGGTCCAACGCAGCGCTCAAGACAGGTGCGTGTATTATTTCAGATAAGATGCATATCATTTCGTATCATTGTAAAAATATCTGAAAATAAAGACACTTACGATCGCTTCATTGGATACAGGTTAAAACGGCGACATACTATTAGGCTGATTGTCAAAACAACAGTCAACATCCTCGCCGAATTCTACAGTACATCACCACTGACACTACAGTCTACACTAGTCACTACATGTGCCGAAGGCGAGGGCCTCGGCACATATACTGTAGAATTCGGTTTGCCATTATAACTATCTTTGTCAACAATTTATTTTGTTAATTCAGTCATTTAACATCATCTCACGCATATTTGTTTTATAAACAGCGCGTCTTAGCAGACATTTGAGCTCGAAAGGACGTACGTAGCCTCGGTTACCCAGGCTCCGTGAGGTGGTAGCACTTTTAAAGGACAAAAAAGGTTAACTGTTTCGTGGCATACACCTAATAATAGAGTTAGGCACTTATGTACAAGTCGGACCCACCTCAATTTTGCCATTATAACTGCATTATAACCAACATTTGATATTTGATTTATTAATTCAATCAATTATAATCATCTTGCGTATATTTATGTTTGGTAAACAGCGCGTCTTGGCATACTTTTGCGGTCGAAAAGACAGCGCGATTTGTGCCAGTCGCAAGCGCAGCGGTACATGTTACCGCGCTGTGCATATGAAATGAGCGATAAATAGTTTGTTTATGGCGACCGCGCTGTCTTTTCGACCTAAAAAGTCTGCTAAGACGCGCTGTTTATAATCCCTCCAGTCCAAGTGCAGTTCACTTTGCTCGGTCCATTTTGAGGAGAAATGCTTTGATGTAGACATGTATCATCAGTTGATGGGATGATTTCAGCGATAACAATAATAGACAACTTTATATTTACCGTCATCAGCATGTTACGCGCGTTGCCGAGTTGCAGCCATTTCATGACAACAGCCAAACCCCATGCAGGGAATCTACGTGGAGAGCGCCTCGATCACCGTCGTGACGTAATTCTTCGTCTAAGATGGGGTAGCGCATAGTATTTAGATGGCTGGGTGTTAAAAAATATTTTTCTGGTAAACCGCTGGCGTTAAAAAATTGAGTATATGTGGAAATTGTTACTTTATATTAACTCTAAATTAGGTGTATGCCACGAAACAGTTAACTTTGTTTGTCCTTTAAAGGGAAAAAAATGGCTAGGGTTTGGTGATATGGGCCTAATAGAGCTAAGAAAAACTAACACTTTCCTACCTCAATCACAATTTTAACGTGAACGGTTTAGCAGAAAAAAGTTTTAGAACACATAGAATAGAAAGTTTATGGATAACTCCATTTTAGAAAAACAGTGACGTATCGGAGGACCTGCCACTGATAGGCTGTCATACTACTTCTTGGCAACTCCGTCGGGTGGCGCTGTGACTTTGCGCTCATAATAGAGCTTAAATAATACGGATGATTTTCTGATTCTTCGTCTGACGGAAATAGCACGGATTCAGAAGTGGCTGGATATAGATTTCAGCCACAAAGGCCTGTGCTGTCACACAGACCAGATGTCCGTGGTGGTGAAGACCCAAGGGAAATTGAAATGACGAGAAGAGAAACAACCAGTCCCGAGACGGCATCGACTGGTGTCAACAATGACATGCACTGTCCGACCTATATACGAAAACGACCGCCAGCAGCCGCCAAACTTCTCCTCAATTGTCTTACAGACATATACATACAATATGTCATAAAATAAAATCACTTGCATTCCTCTAACGAAGAAAATTCACAAAAGCAACTCGATCGCAGCTCCCAAAGCAACTCAGGCTCTTCGACCTCGGAGACTTCGGTTACCGTAATATCGCTATAAAGGTTAGCTTTACACGAAATAACGTTAGGCGGCGCGGTGGTGCGCGCGAATATTTATGAACTTTATTTACTGCATTCGCACGCGCGAAATAGTTAAATTAATCAATAATATAGTAATAATTAATTATTATCATTACCAAGATCTTCAGAAAATGTTAAGTTTTCTTATAATATACCGGTACTCCCACATCTACTGGCCAAATTGGTGTGGCTTGGTAACCAGCTTATAACAACCCACATTATAAAACAAGGGAACATGATAATATTTTAATATTATATACTGCTAAATAATTATTATAATTTAATAAATGAAAAAAAGACTACAATTATACACTGTACATAATGATTTAGGGGATAGACATAGCTTTCTAAAACATTAAGCTGATTACATAAATATATAGTGTCTAATTATAGTTATATAGACAGTAAATATACCTGGGAATGTTGATTGATCACGTTTAGGATTAGAGTTTGTGTGAGGTATCCAATATAGGCAAATATAATGTTAATCATGGCACAACTCAGGTGGGTCCAAATTCTACACAGCTGTCGCAACACAATTTCAATATGTGGAAATCATCCAGTTAACTGCCCAAAATTATTACGGCCTTTTCAAAATGTGTTTATCACCTTTTTTCGATGTGTGTGTGTTCGGAATGTCATTCTACATCACTTCCGGTGCAAAGAAGTCAGATTTTGTTTTTTTAATCAATGTAAATACGCCGAGGTCAGCGGTTAGCGCACCCAAGATGCACCACGACTGCAATGGTGATGTCTTGCGATTTGCGAATATTTCCCCAAAACTTATTCTATAGTTACATAATACATTTTTATTCTGTGTAATGCAGCTGTGTTTGTTTAAGCTTAATTAAAAATTTAATTGGCTTATTTATGTAGATTTGACGACATTAAATTGCTCTAAAACACAAACAAATAATATATTACTTTTTTGTACCGGAAGTGATGTAGATTGACATTCCGAACACATACACATCAGTAGTAAAACGTTTTGAAAAGGCCATAATAATTTAGGCCAGTTAACTGGAAGATTACCCAAATATACTGTATAAATTGCACAGGTATTATTGTTTATTATAATATAGATTTTAGGCTGACATACTTAACATGTTTTAACAACTATTTTATTTGAAAAGTGATTCAAATTGCCCTGGTTTACAAACTTGTGTCGTGTATGAAAGAAACAACTTTCCCATATCTAACACAAGACTAGTGGATTTCTCAGATTGATCTCCCAGTACTTGGAAGTGCAGCCAACCCACATGCAACAATGTTTTTAACTACGTCATCTGGTTAATAGGTTGGTTTATTATGTTGTAGCGCTTACATTTTCCCGGCGTTATAAACGTTCCGATTGGCATTTTGCTCATGTACTTTTAACTGCTTTATATGTAAAATGCATGTTTTTTTCACTTGTCATGTTGGCCGTGTCGGACAATGTTGTTGATGTTGGATCGTTGCTGCAAATAATATTTTACAATAGGATATCACCTAATGTAAATACAAAATAGGATTCAATATTAACTCATGTATTGCTACAATAATGTTTATTATTTTTACACGAATGACCTGCTATGACTATGCCTGGTCACTGGCACTGCTGTGACATGGAACTACACTCAGTGGGTGAATCCCTACACAAGTACAGTTACATGCAAGTTATAAATAACATTAGGACAAATCAGGTCAATATATTTGTGACTTTTTTTTTTTAAATTGAAAACAGTGTTGCTCACTTAATACTTAGCTTATATGTAATCTTCAATATATCTGTCACAATAGAATAATGTCCTTCATAATTGAATTGTGAATTTGTTTTGATTGACATTATTATAAAATTAATAATAATTGTTTTTACACCTCAGCATGCCACATGAAAGTGTTTGTACGTGTGTTACATCAGTGTATTCTTGTTTCAGTCGTGCAGTCTGGGTGTCCAAGCAACCTTTTTGTATTTGAACTACACAGCAGATGTAGATGAGAAGATGCTTTGGCACAGTGTCAAAACTAAGGCGAAATTGAGGCCGAATCGCAAGGGGAAGACTGGACAGTAGACCCTGATACTATAATTTTATAAGCAGTTGCATTCCGCATTATATTGTTACTTACACTGCTTACCACATATGGTTATATGTTTCTTGGGATATTTAGGAGTATTGTTGCAAGTTTTGTATAATAATGTCAGCCTTTTTGTCTAATCCTATGAATATTATTAAACACAAAATATGTGATTGTGAGATCTTGCTATGTGTCGCCTGTGTTTCTGTGAACATTGTGTTGGTTGCTACAACCAACAAAATGTTCACAACTCCAAGCCATAAAAATGTATACCAAAAACCGATACGGGTTTTCAGCACACTGCAATTGTATAAACGTTATTACAAGAAAAGTATGTGCATGAATGACACCTTCAGCAAGTAATCCCAGTATTGTTTTACTTTTGTTGCATTTTTCTCAACATTGTATTTTCGGCATATGATTCATATGGAAAACACTTAGACAGAAAAAAGTGTACAAGATGCAGTCATGCAATTTCCAACACTTGTTCCTTGCTTTTTAGGACATGCAATAAGGTGGTTTAGGATACTGGTATCCAGTGACAATAAAAACGTGTCTTACAAAAAATTAAAATTGTGTTATATTTGGTCATAACATGTTGGAAATACACAATCAGCCATCTAAAACACTGTCATTGTACATATAACCATTTTACCTGTTATTTACTACGACATAATCAATGTAGAATACATATAGTTCTCAACGTAGTGATTATTGGAAATGTGTGATCGTTGGAACTAAGATTTTGGTTACCATGGCAACCATTACGTAAATTAATGTTTCTTGTTTTCACTTATAAAACATATACGGCAAATTTTGTCAAGATTTGTTGAATATTAAGGGAGATATGGCCCATGCCTATTGTTAACCAGCCCCTATAAATATTACATAAACTTGCAACTGTTTCCCATGTACAGGAAGTGAACTGAAATATTCTCGTCAACTAGTGTGTTACCTACAGGTTTACATTTGGTATAATTTCATTAGTTCACAAATGTGGTGCCTGGAATTGTTTATCAAATGTCTGTGTTAGCTTAATCAAGAAAGTAATCTACTTTGTAGGCTGGAAGGTGACAGCAGCAGTGCGCCCTTGGGAACGGTCGAGGCGGGCCGTGTCTTTGGTGGAGCAGTGGGGCCCATGGAACAACTTTGTGTACTTGAGTAAGACTTTGACATTATTAATTAATATAGTCTAGTTCCTACAGCTGTAACTGTTTCAACAAGCGACTGTTGCAGTCATTGCCACAATGTCAGAATGACATTAATTCCACTTGACGTGTCTAACAGTTGCAGTTGATTTGACAGCCAAGTAATGTATCATTCAAAAGTAATGTTTACATTAAAATAGAAATGTTACATTTAATTGACTGACTGTTACAATGAGGGTATTATAATGTTTACATTATAATAAAAGTGTCAAGTTTAATTTACTGGTTGTTACAATTAGGGTATCATTAATTCCTAATATTCCACAAGGATTAATAAAAGTGACTTTGAGTGTTTGTGCGAGGGTAGATTATGTTGTGTTGACCAAATATAAAATAATCAATTTGTTGTTTCAGATTGAGGGACTGTGGTCTCACCAGCCACAGCCTGGACACACTTGTGACACAGATGGCTGGGGGGTGTCGGGGACTTGAAGTGTTCAAGTAAGCAACATTATGAACCCACCTGTCTATACATTTCAATGTTGTGAGTTCAAATAATAATTATAATAAGTAATAATAAACTATTGCAGTACACAGCAACACTTACACAGAAAGTTGCCCTGAGTTTGTAAAGACTGTTGCTAGGCAACGACACCACAAAGCTCCTGCAGAAAGAAACAATGTTTCTAAGAAACCAAAATGCCAGCAGAAGAAACATTGTTTCAAAAGTCTCCCACCTCGAAATGCTTTCTATAATTATGTAACCTTTTAAAAAGTGTTGTCATCAAACTGTGGCAGAAAGTCCAGTTGACAATAAATATTGGTGAACTGTCAAACGACAATGTTTGTTTGTGTCACTGTAATCCAGGAATTAATCTACTTTGTAGGCTGGAGGGTGACACATGTCTGGGGACAGTGGAGGCAGCCACGTCACTCGGTGTCTTTCTACACGGCACGAGTCACCTCCGTCAACTACGGTAAGACTTAGAACCTGGTCAATTAATGTCACCTGTTTCATCCAACTAATGTCAGCAGTTGTCAGAATGTAATAATTATTAGTTTCAAACCAGTTCTTGAGTTTAACTCTTACAGTTTATTGAACTGTCACGTGACGTACAGAAATCAATATTTACATTCAGAGGTTTGTGTTTTATTTACTGGAAGTTTCCTTTGTTGTAATCTCAGTTCGTAACAACAATAATAAAATATCTTTGACTGTTTCTGAGATGATGTTGTGTTGATGAAATGTGAAGTAACAATTTGTTGTTTCAGCTTGTGGCGCACCGGTCTAACAACCGAGTGTGTCACCGCCTTCGCGACTGCGGTTAAAGGACGATGTCACCAATTGGAGGTGTTCGAGTAAGTAACATGTCAGGGGGGTCACTGCTAACAAATACAGTTGCAACATTTGAACACCCTCGTGAATTAAAACGCGAGAAGAACAAGTAATAAACTATGGCAGTGCACAGAAAACTGACACAGAAAGTGGCCAAAGTGTGTAGAATTGTTGCTAGGCAACGGAACCGCCTGTAGAAATAAACAATGTTTCAAGTCTGGTAAAAAATGTTTTTGAAATTATGTAACTTTTCAAACTGCAGCAAACTGTGGCAGAAAGTCCAGTTGACAATAAACATTGATTAACTGTCAAACGACAAAGTTGGTGACTGAGTTTGTAGAATGTGAAGTTTGTTTGTGTCGTTATAATCCGGGAATATAATCTACTTTGTAGACTGTTCAACGACGACATCCCGTGTCTGGAGACTGAGACGGCCGCACAAAGTCTCGGTGACTGTCTCCGCCACTGGACACGTCTAAGACGACTAGTGTAAGAACATTAGAACCTTATTGACACCTGCCTCAACCAACGACTGTCACAATAGTTGTCACGTGTCACCAAATGTCAAGTCACATTTGACCAGTTCTTGTGTTTCCCGGCTTCAGTTTATTCGACTCACGTGAGTCACCAAAACTAATGTTGACGTCAAAAACGCTGCGTTTACTTGAGTAATTATTACAATTGTTGTATTTTACACTCAAATGTTGCAAACTGAAGAATCCAAGTGACTTTGAGAGTTTGTCCAGCGACAAATGTTGTTGTTTTGGTGAAATGTAAAATAAACAATTTGTTGTTTCAGCTTGTGGCGGTGTCAACTGACGGCAACGTCACTGGCCGTCCTCTCTCAGGTGACACGAGGATGTCACCAACTACAGGTGTTCATGTAAGAAACAGTTTATATTATATTTATATTGTCAGTATTGAGGAAGTCGACAGGACCCAGCAATAACCCTGACCCACAAACTCACCCTCATTGGTTGCTAGGCAACGACAGCAGAAATAAACATTGTAGCAACAGTTTCCTGCTGGAAATGTTTTTGTGATTATGTAACTTTGTGAAAGTGTTTTCTGCCACAAACTCAAGTAACTGTTCACAACCAATACACATTGGGTACTTACCCCGCCCCAGGTAGTTACCCTCTCAATAATGTTGTTAAATGTGAAATTCTACACAATTATCCACCAAAATAAACATATTCTGCAGCGTCTCTAAAAAACTGCCTCAACTTGACCTGTTTGTGACCCTGTTGAGAAGGGTTTGTGAGAACAAGTTAACCCCTGAACCCGTGACCCGAGGGTGAGTTTGTTAGTCACCCTGTGTTTAATTTCTGTCTTCTGTTTTTATAGTTGCATCGGGAACAACAAGTTGGGTGGTGACAACAGTGAGAACAGTGAGGAGACATTTCGTGACCTGCTGCGTCAATGTCCTGGGCTAGAGATATGGTAAGTTGACACTGACTTGTGCAGGTGTTAGTAGACGAGTGTAATGATGTGACCTGTGACCTCTATCTGACCTCTGACTCTGTCTTCCAGGGCTGACGACTGTGGCCTGTCAGACTCAACAGTGGCCAGACTGAGGAAGGAGTCTGGGGGGAGGTTTAGAGACTAGGTAAGTGAGTTGATGACAAATGTACCTCGTTTATTTACTCACAGTTTGTTTCATGTCATTTCACAGTTGAAGCATCAACCGGGGACCAACTCAAAAATAACATTAATTCGATAATCATTTTGTGTAGTTCTACTCGTATTAATGTCAACTTTATTTAAATAATTGCACTAAAAGTCAGCCAAGAATCTGGTGCGACAGACGAGTTCTTGTGGCAGATTTTATATTTGTGAAATACATTGGACTTTATAATATGAAATAACTCACTGAGAAAGTCGTAGTTTCTGTGTAGAAATGTCTGATAAATGTACATTGTAACAACCTGTGATGTTGACTTTGGATGTTTAAGGGACTCACTCAAAAGTAGTGACTTATATTTATTTTAGCAACTATTGAAATGAAGACTTTGTCTGTATTATTTGGATGATGTTTACATTCCATAGTTGTGATTAGTTACTTCAGATGAGCACATGTTTTATTTACAGTGTCTAAAACAATGGGGCTTTAGAGGGGGGCCTAATTAAGGGTGATAAGAAGATGTAGTAACAAAATGACCTAATTGTAAGTAGAGTCTGTCATATTGGGTTGTTTACAATTTGTCTCTTTTATTGACTACTGAAGATACTTATATTTTATGTTTACAGATGTTCGGTTGACGAGAGGAGGAGCACGAGGAGGAGCAGGATGAGCAGGATGAGGATACTGAGAGTTTTTGTTTACACTACAAATCATAATCAGCTGATGATTATGATGATTAGTCAATGACTGACTCATTATAATTTTCACCTGATTATTGTGGATGATGAAGGGAGGATACGAGGAGGAGGAGGAGGAGGAAGGGAGGATACAGACGAGGAGGATGAAGACAATACAGATAAACTGGTTTGTCATATTACTGCAATTATTCCCACACTACATATTTAAGTATCAGAAGTGAACCTGATTGATGTTGAACTACAGAATGACACTGTATCAAGACAGGATGTTTTTAGTTTCTCTGTAGAAATGTCTCATAAATATACATTGTAACAACCTGTGATATTTACACTTTTGACGACTGAGGGACTCACTCAAAATTAGTATGGCCTATATTTATTTTAGTATGTGTAACTATTGAAATTGACATTGAAAGACATAGTCTATATTATTTAGATGATGTTTACAAGTTATTAATATGATTAATTGTACAAGATGTGTGGATGTCATATTTACTATTTCCCTAAAAATATCTACACCTAAGAGTAACTTTTTACCAACACTAATAATTCACCATTTGTTATTTGTACAACAAAATAGTTTTGATTCGTTTTAATTTTTGCCCATTTGCCACAGGACATATGTATTTGATACGATACAACTATTTTAAACTTCGAATTAGAAGATCTTTGTTTTGATGGAATGTTCGTGTGACCTTGGTGCAGTTGGGGACAATGACAGAGACCGACAAACGTCAAGTGTTTTTATATCACTTTTAGTTAACGCTACTCCCACTGTCTGTTGAATGTTGTTTCCGTGTGCACAATTGTAGCACCAATGTATTGTATATTCACCCCACACTGAATGTAGACCCACCTGGACATGCCACATGTCATCAAACTAAGGATGTGGTTGTTTGGTGTCTGACCTGTCCATGCGACTGGTCACACACTTTGAGCAACAGTAATCTGTTGATCAGTGTGCCATGTTGTTGATTCATGTGCCAGTGTTGATCAATGTGCTATGGTGTTGACTCATATGCCAGCATGTTGATCAATGTGCCACTTCGTTGACCGGTGTGCCACTGTTGATGGATGTGCCAGCATATTGATCACTGTACTAATATGTAGATCAGTGTATCACTGTGTTGATCTATGTGCCAGTGTGTATATCAATGTGCCAGCATGTTTTCACTGTGTTGATCATTGTGCCAATATTTTGATTCATTGTGCCAATGTGTCGGTCAGCCCAAGGTCCACCAGACAGTGGTCAAGGATGTGGTCAACAACGCGAGAGTCACAGCAGCTGATAGAACTGATGCCAGGCCAGACTGTCACACACCCAGCTCGAGGCGCCCGGCAGAGGTCCTCATCCCTGTGTCTGTGGTCAGCCACACGGAACAGGTAGGGAGGGAGTGAGGGGTAGAGGGTGTCACTTGGACGAAGGGTGAAGATCTGGAGAAAAACCTGTTTGTTTTTGAACTTAGACAACTGAAATGTTGATAGATTGTAAGGTGCACCACTGTTGACTTTGTCAATACTAGCACGTGAACTTTCAACTAATGTTCCCATACTATGGTGACCATCTTGGAACATTAGACGACACTAGCACAATTAGACAAGTTGTTACCATTCCTACTCATTGATTGACAAATGAGTTGTGCGTTTTTTTGTTGCTAAACTGTTTTAAGTTTTTTTCTCCATCAGCATGACTACATGCACACAGAGCTCATTTGTATTCAAGAACTGAGAAAAGTGAGCCAAAATGTCCTATTCTAGCTCCACTGAATAACTCTAAAGAAGCTCTAAAACATGAAGGCCGTTTGATTCACACACAGTCAAATCGTTCCATACCTATATGAGCACATTACAGTATTTATACAACAATGTGACATGTGTCAAATGATCCCATCCATGCATGAGATGTTGCTTATAGTTCAGCCTGGAGAAAGAAACCTGGTGCCTTTGATGTCCCCCCAGTGTCACGACTCACTGGGTGAACATTGACAATACTCGTGTCAGGCTTGTCACACAACTCAACTCAACGGTGCTCACGACAGGAGCTCAGATGACGATGATGAGACTAGTGAGAATGTTGACAGGGGCCCAGAGGAGGTGAGGACTGACTGACTTGTTTTGGCAGAGTAAATAAATGATGCTAAATAATGTTGTATGTTTCATCAGCCTAAGTTTAAAGTTGATGTGTGTTTAAACTTTGACTTGGTGTTTTAGAATTGTTAAAATGCTAAAACAACAAGCTAGCTGAAACACAGTCTCAGGGTATGCAAGGAGTCGTGTTGACCGCAGACTTGGACGTTCAGCTTTCTGTGTTTAAATGTATTAGTTTCACAACAGGTGGCGCTGCTTGAGGTGATGTATTAGTGATTTTATGATGCTTTCGGTGGATTTCATTAAACATGGTTTATTGGTTGTGATTGATGTTTATAATGATCATCCCCTTGGTGACAACTATGTATAACAATGGAATTTACTGATATTTTGCTCATTAAAAGTGATCTCGTATGCTGAAAACAGGCCATACCATTTTCAAAACGTTCCTTCACATTTAACAATGAATTATGTTTAACGATGGTTTTTACTTATGAACTGACTATCTTAGTGAGACAGACCCAGGTTTTTTTTCACTCTACATTACTCCAGGTCACTCAGTTGTATAAATGAATACCTGGCTATACACAGTGGTGGGTATGTGTACGCACAGCCTTCGCGCATTAACTGCAGCATATGGCTGGATGCTTCCCAGAGAAGCCGAGATGGTGTCTGGTTGAACGTACCTTTATTAACCCATTGCATTGTCGTGAATTGTATATTTTAACAACAGTTGCATTGATGTGGATGTAGCAGTGTATTTTGAGATGGCAAATTGAAAATCATACAACAACGTGGCATGGTCCCGTTATTAAATAAAATCACACACCATGGTCCCGTTATTAAACAAAATAACACAACATAGTGGCATGGTGGCACCAAATAACCGTATCACTACATTTGAGGGCTTTTACATACATATTTACATACATTTGCGTGTCAATGAGCCGTCTGTGTTTCAGCCGTGTCGACGGCCTGTATCGTGGAGGGCGAGGTGTTCAAGCGGATCCTTCCTGCAGACGAGACAGAAGAAACATCTCGAGCTGTACCCAACCGACTACCGTTCTATCATCAGACCCGACACGACCAGGTCGTCAAGGCCAAGGGAGTCAAGATACAACCTGACCTTTGCCCTGATGGTGGCATGTCCTGAACACGTGTACGTTGCTTCTCTCGTAGTGTGTACTGTTTCACAGTGGAATATGTATAAGTGAGTTTTATTCAAGATTACCATGTGATTGTTGTCTCAATGCAGACATATTTCACTGTAGAATGGCCAGTCACAAGATAATAATTATTAAAGGTGACTACTATGTAACCAGCGTGTTTATATTCAGCAGTCTTACTTCAGTAAGTTAGCCTGTCCAACTTTGATCATCTCGTTTATGACAGAATGCATTCATAGGGTATTTTTGACACACTATAAATCTATGAAAATCAGTATTTACTCTATGTTTTCACTTTGGCAGAATGTTCACGTTTGCAGTGTTAGACCAGTCGATTATGTTACACAAGGCCACTGTCATTTAACCCATTAGACCCCAGCCGTTTAAATTGACTTGTGCTCCTGTTCCCCAAGCTGCAGCCACTGATTTCACCAATTTGGGGTGCTTGCACATTTTAAGCTGTATCTTCAAAACTACTGATTTTCTATAATTGCAAGTTGTGTTTATTTTGATGTTCATTTAATTATCTTTAAAATGGTGTAATTATGGTGTATGTTGGTAAAAAATATATTGTAATATGAAGGTGACAAACATAGAACATTACTATTCTGGACAACAATATATTAGAATATCACGTTTTATTCACATAAAATGTATTATAATTGTTCTATTTACACATGCTCTGCCTTGTTTAGACATAGTACTATATAAATCAGTTCATTTTGTCTGAATATGGACAGGAAACACAGCTTTGCAAGACTTCTATCTTGGTTGTCATCATCCTATATGTGACGTCTGTGTCATGCCATTGTGTATGTTGACATCGTGGATCACTGGCATTTTGAAACCTGAAACAACGAAATGTCAACCATTAGGAAAATTGACAATGTTACCTAATGATTTGTTATAATAAAACAGCTAATTGTCATATATCACGACATAATCAACAGTTTCGGTGCTAAAAACGCGACTGGTGGTCACCCAACTTGGACAACGAAACATAAACAAAGCTCCGATCATTCATTTTATCGCTCATTCAGTCGTATTTCGAACGTAATGTAAACTTACCTTCAGTTCAATGCCAGAAGTGTCCAAATCCAACGATATATAAGCACAAACTTAATCAGTAGTAAACAGCTACGATGTCCAAGACGCCGCCATTTTTGGAGGTCCACAGATGATGAACTTCAATCACGAAAAACTCGAATTTTTTCAATGCGAACCCATGTCAAAATTACCCAGGATTCATAGCTAAGATATCAAGGAATCAGTGGGAATTAGTCTCATAAGTATCCGCAAGATGGGGCCATCGCTAGAGGCTTTTTCCGTGTCGGACGCTTTCGGGCGCTCTGGGGAGGAGCGACCCGGACGCTTTCGGACGCGTGGGGTCTAATGGGTTAAAGCCACCTTTATAATCTTGCGTATCAAATTTACCTCTCTGTTGTATCAATCTTTTGACAACTTCAGTAGTTTATAGATCAGGACAATGACCAAATCTCGCGCTTGTGGTTTGTTTGACGGTGGGAGAGGATTCTGATCTGAGCTGAGAGCTAAACAACTAGTGACATAACAGAGAGGTCAGTAGCTGCCTAGTGGACAGGTCAAATGCTGCCAGATGTCATATGATATGTAAACTCAGTCTCTCTTTCCAGTTGATGACCTTGATAATGGACATCAAAGAAGTTGTCCCAGAATCTCAACAATACAGAGCTGTGTAGTGTTTCACGTGAAGAGTGACGTCAAAGTGACCATTACTTCTCACGTGAGTCATATGTCGTCATTGCCTTTCTCTCTCTCATCCACAGCCTATTTTTAATTAACCTTTTAGATCTCTGTCCTATTTTTAAAGTCCCCATTTTGTTTGACCTTAACCCATTTTATCCGGAATACGATTCTAGTCGTAGTTACCCTTTTTATCCGGAATACGATTCTGGTCGTAGTTTGCACTTGGCACGGCTTCCCCGCACTCTGACGTTTTGGAATCCCATTGGCTGGTTAACACCGAATGACGTCAGTATATCGGGATCACTAGGAAACCCATATTTTCAACCAATCACTGCCGTTCTTTGGGTATTTGCCGTCCAAAGTCGGCACCCCCAAGCCAAAGTGAAATCAAAGATGGCGTCGAGTCGCAAAGATCGTTAAATGTTGACGTATTTCGAAGGATAACTCCATTAATTTACTTCATACTGTTGATGACAAGAAGGCAGACACGTGGATAGCCGATATAAGATGGACGGTTATGGTATTTGATGCGATATTTGTCCGTGAAGACATACTTTGAAGCCATCGAAGTGGGGTCGACCGACAACGGCATTCATTTTCGCTCACCGCGCACCACGGCCACGCCGTTTTTTTTGGCGCCAAACAAAGTTAAGATTATTTCCAACGATGGTAACTACTTCATCAATAAAGTGACGTTGAAATGTTGACCAACGTTATTACTTTAGAGTACTTATTTATTAGTTATAAGAAATAAGCCACAAAATTATACATCGTTGACAGAAAATATTTCACAAATTTGCATAATTCCGCTCAGCAGCGCTACACGTTGGCGATCCAATCGACTGGCATGGGGGTTATTACAAACAATTTTACATTATGAGATTATTATCCAAGATATGTGGACAAGTTGTATACCTTTGTTTTCAGCAGAGAGTAATGCATAAAATAAAGTCAACTTGCTCGTTGACATGTTGTCTCCTTCTTGGCGAAAATGTCAGGTGAAAAGTAATGTGACAAACCTCAACATAGGTTTGAATTTATTGGGCATGTTTTGTCATATGCCACATAAAATATATATGATAAAACTATGAGTTTGTCAATACGACTTGATAGTTTATTTTATCTACTTTCTAAAGGTATATCACATTTAAAAATTGATTGAGAAATAATAAAGTTATGTCCATTTTAAATGAAGGCCTGTCATTTTTTAATGCTGACAGATTGATTTGAGGAAATGATCAGGAACTGGCTGCAACTCGTCTGCACTAGCTTCAGGATAAAATGGGTTAAAAGGTGAAAGTTTTAATGGTCAGCATTTCTAATGTGTTTTTGCAACTGTTCACTTTGTGACTCCACTGCACAATACAGTAGAACATGCCTTGTTTTTAGTTCTGGAAACGGAGTCGAGCAGAAAAGATGTGGATATGTTTGATTCCGTAAGACTTTCCTCTGTAGCTTATAGATAAATGTATATATTAAATATGCATTAAAAATATTTGATCTAGTTTATGTATATCTCCTTCATTATCTCTCTCTCTCTCTCTCTCTCTATCTGTCTCGTTCTCTCCCCTCAAACCCCCCCCGATTCTCTCTTCTCTACACAAAAGCTCTACCCCAAAGAGCTGAATGCAACTGTGCTGGTGAGTGCATCAAACTTTGACAAGAGGGGGCAGCACTTGTACTCTGTGGAGATGTTTTCTTGCAGGGACAAAACGTCTCCAGCAGCCGGTGCTACTCAGAGTGAGTGAGTGTTGGGGAGCCCTTCGTCAGGTCTCAGTCAGACTATGTACATCGTGTGTTTCTTTTCCAACTACGCCCACAATAACTTAATGATCCCTGGGTCTGTCTCACTAAGATAGTCAGTTCATAAGTAAAAACCATCGTTAAACATAATTAAACATAATTCATTGTTAAATGTGAAGGAACGTTTTGAAAAAGGTATGGCCTGTTTTCAGCATATGAGATCACTTTTAATGAGCAAAATATCAGTAAATTCCATTGTTATACATACTTGTCACCAAGGGGATGATCATTATAAACATCAATCACAACCAATAAACCATGAAAATATGTAACAATATATACACTATATATATATATATATATGTATATATATATGTAATATATTATTATGTATATATATATATATATAAAACAATAATTATATACACTATATATATTGTAAAATAGCCATGGTGTAAATGTAAAAAAACTAGGCTATATTTACAGGTATGTGCTTAAAAAACTCCACACATATGAAGGTATTAATCTCACAGGAGGTCTGTTGGTGAGAAATGGGACACTGTTGTGAACTTACGCCAGCTGTAAATGAGCCAGCGTACTGGTTGTGTCCTATGAGATAACGCGTGTACTACAGTGTGTAAGTAATAACAGTAGTACACATATTACAAATACAACAAGTTGTCTGTCACGGCCCCATCTCATACGTCAGTCTAATTGTCAGGTTATTCAATAATAACAGTCTACTTTCCTAGTGAAAACAGTACACATGCACCAAGATGAGTGAGTTGTTTACTGTCCCAGTGCTTTGAATTTCATCAACAAATATGTCACTTCAGCTTATTGTGCTTTAAAACACTCTACCCGCCCACCCACCATCCTTCCCACCCGCCTACTCGCCCGCTTGCCCACCCACTGCATGTTGGCAGGTGGCCCTGTTAACAGGTGACCCTATTGGCAGGTGGCCCTGTTGACAGGTGACCCTATTAGCAGGTGACCCTATTAGCAGGTGACGGTGTTCTCATGTTCTTTGTCTAACAAGACACCCCCAGTCGACACTGGTGGTTTACTTGTCCATTGTTGTTTTCTTGCAGATGTCAGTGTCATGGATGTGTGGAATGTGCGGGTGACAACATGTGCCAGTTGTTCACTTGTGTTGACCCGCAGTGAGAAGACGTCCACTGATGGTCTTTTGTGCACATTGACAACAGGACAACAGGACAGTGAGCTCAGACACCTGGACTTGACATCTCAACTCAACAGGTGCAGTACGAAAGTCTACTCCATTTCAAATGGTTATGTCAGACCAACGTAACCTGTGGATTGAGACAAAGATAACAACACAATTATTTCGTAATGTATGGTACATAACTAATAATCAGTACTACAGGTAGGAATTGTTCCCATTTTAATAAACCTGTTTAGAAAAAACATTTCATCTAAATGGTCAAATTTATTTTGTTTTCATTTTATTTAAAAGGAAACTGTTCTGCCATGTAGCAGTGATTATCACTGACACATCCAGACAGACGGTGGTCAAGGATGTGGTCAACAATGTACGGGGTCGTTCCTTGACGAGAACGTGGATGAGCAGGTGCTGCAGGAACTGGCCAGGTGAGATGACCACAGCAGGTCACTCAATACAAGTTTCTACTTTCTCTCAGTAACTTGGCAAAGTTCACATCAAAATTATCGTGTTTTGCAGTGGTTCAAAATTGCAGCCAATACCAAAAACACCTTCATCCCATCTGGTTAAATACATGTATCTGGGAGAGGGCGCAATATATTTTACGTGGGTGGCCAATTGTTAATTCTGCAATCGAGTTGTCTCGCCACAATTAGTAACCCCTCAGACCGAAAAAATGAAGTCAATACAATAATTAACCCTTTACACTCTTACCTTGCACCCAAATGAACTCACCAGTAATTAACCCATCACACCCTCCACACTTATTATCAACACCTGATATACTAAATGGACTCACCACATTGAACACACCAGTAACAGTTAAGAGAACCCAGGTTCAAATCATGTGCTGCTGTGTTAAAACTTCATGCACGTTTTTTTCACTCTACATTACTCCAGGTCACTCAGTTGTATAAATGAATACCTGGCTATACACAGTGGTGGGTATGTGTACGCACAGCCTTCGCGCATTAACTGCAGCATATGGCTGGATGCTTCCCAGAGAAGCCGAGATGGTGTCTGGTTGAACGTACCTTTATTAACCCATTGCATTGTCGTGAATTGTATATTTTAACAACAGTTGCATTGATGTGGATGTAGCAGTGTATTTTGAGATGGCAAATTGAAAATCATACAACAACGTGGCATGGTCCCGTTATTAAATAAAATAACACAACATAGTGGTATGGTCCCGTTATTAAATAAAATAACACAACATAGTGGTATGGTCCCGTTATTAAATAAAATAACACAACATAGTGGTATGGTCCCGTTATTAAATAAAATAACACAACATAGTGGCATGGTCCCGTTATTAAATAAAATAACACAACATAGTGGTATGGTCCCGTTATTAAATAAAATAACACAACATAGTGGCATGGTCCCGTTATTAAATAAAACGACACAACATAGTGGTATGGTCCCGTTATTAAATAAAATAACACAACATAGTGGCATGGTCCCGTTATTAAATAAAACGACACAACATAGTGGTATGGTCCCGTTATTAAATAAAACGACACAACATAGTGGTATGGTCCCGTTATTAAATAAAATAACACAACATAGTGGCATGGTCCCGTTATTAAATAAAATAACACAACATAGTGGTATGGTCCCGTTATTAAATAAAATAACAACATAGTGGCATGGTCCCGTTATTAAATAAAACGACACAACATAGTGGTATGGTCCCGTTATTAAATAAAACGACACAACATAGTGGTATGGTCCCGTTATTAAATAAAATAACACAACATAGTGGTATGGTCCCGTTATTAAATAAAATAACACAACATAGTGGCATGGTCCCGTTATTAAATAAAATAACACAACATAGTGGCATGGTCCCGTTATTAAATAAAATAACACAACATAGTGGCATTGTCCCGTTATTAAATAAAATAACACAACATAGTGGCATGGTCCCGTTATTAAATAAAACGACACAACATAGTGGTATGGTCCCGTTATTAAATAAAACGACACAACATAGTGGCATGGTCCCGTTATTAAATAAAACGACACAACATAGTGGTATGGTCCCGTTATTAAATAAAATAACACAACATAGTGGTATGGTCCCGTTATTAAGGGTACCAACTACTCGAGAACAGCTATGTGCCATATTTATGTTAATACTCAATATATCTCAACCAAATTTGGCATACACATTCGTTATGTGAACAGCACTTACTGTGTAAAATTTGAACTCATTTGCATATGTGTTACCATAGCAACCGACATTTTAAAATTACACGGGTGAATTAAACAAATTATTCTGAGTCAATGGTTTCATGTGGATTCATGGAACTGCTCAAATTCATTAGCTAGAATGTCCCTTCATACAATAAGGTGGTTTGAGCTTGAAAGATCTAATGTGTTCTATGCTTGTAAAATGATTTTTCAGAAAAAACGTTTTTTGGACGTTGGTCAACTGTAGTGTTTCATATCTGACCACTCCAAGTAGTCAGCTGCCATGGTCAAATGAGTCTTATTGTGTGTGTCACTAACATGTGAACAGATGGAACACATTTCAGATGTATATCTTTCATAGTTTTTTGGGAATAATTATTTGAAATTTCACAAATGTGCAAAAACGTGATTTTGAGAAAATGACAAAAAACGACAGCATGTCATAAAATATTGACAGCACACCTAGAAACCCCTAATAACCATTAACTAAATAATTTATAAGTGTCTGCATAATGAACATGACTACCAGGCATCAGATTCATATAGGAACAACATTTTATTATTGTGCCAACCTTATTTATAAGTGTGTTTTTGACCCAAAATGCGTAACGAATTGTTAACGTTTTGCCGGTCGACGCCATTTGCTTTCTCATCCTGCAGCTGCCGGAAACGGCGCTGATTGGGCGATGATGCGATCATTGGTGCGCCGGGCGCGTTCATTGGATTAGATATTTACGCGATATTATAATGAGCCATGGATCGCGTAACAAATCCTTATATGGCAGTAGAGGTCGCATACATTTTCCCAAAATAGATGCATATAATTATATTCTAGAACTCCCAGAACACCACATCCGGTTATGTGTAAACTTCCGGACAAGACGGTTACAAACATGGCGGATTTACTAGGCGGCGTATCTCTGGACTCGAACGTTCTTTTTAGTCATTCCCGGACATTTAAAAATGGCTACCACGGTGGATTTTGCTTCTTGAAGAACGAGGGGCATGTTATAAATGATGTTTTTATTGGTATTCATTCTTGAAATATTGAAATATGCTCTTGCACATAGCTGTATAAGATACCAATGCATCTGAAAATGACATGATCTGAAAACCGTATTTTTGGTCTCCTTAAATAAAATAACACAACATAGTGGCATGGTCCCGTTATAAAATAAAACGACACAACATAGTGGTATGGTCCCGTTATTAAATAAAACGACACAACATAGTGGTATGGTCCCGTTATTAAATAAAACGACACAACATAGTGGTATGGTTCCGTTATTAAATAAAACGACACAACATAGTGGCATGGTTCCGTTATTAAATAAAACGACACAACATAGTGGTATGGTGGCAGCAAATAACCGTATCACTACATTTGAGGGCTTTTACATACATATTTACATACATTTGCGTGTCAATGAGCCGTCTGTGTTTCAGCCGTGTCGACGGCCTGTATCGTGGAGGGCGAGGTGTTCAAGCGGATCCTTCCTGCAGACGAGACAGAAGAAACATCTCGGGCTGTACCCAACCGACTACAGTTCTATCATCAGACCCCACACGACCAGGTCGTCAAGGCCAAGGGAGTCAAGATACAACCTGACCTTTGACCTGATGGTGGCATGTCCTGAACACGTGTACGTTGCTTCTCTCGTAGTGTGTACTGTTTCACAGTGGAATATGTATAAGTGAGTTTTATTCAAGATTA
Source organism: Oasisia sp. SBJ-2009 (assembly GCA_964017155.1). Lineage (NCBI taxonomy): Eukaryota > Metazoa > Annelida > Polychaeta > Sabellida > Siboglinidae > Oasisia > Oasisia sp. SBJ-2009. Next base: position 38,597,881 of record OZ024867.1, read on the forward strand.
ACATGTGATTGTTGTCTCAATGCAGACATATTTCACTTAATAATGGCCAGTCACAAGATAATAATTATTAAAGGTGACTACTACCTTGATATGTAACCAGCGTGTTTATATTCAGCAGTCTTACTTCAATAAGTTAGCCTGTCCAACTTGGATCATCTCCTTTATGACAGAATGCATTCATAGGGTGTTTTGGACACACTAGAAATCTATGAAAATCAGTATTTACTCTATGTTTTCACTTTGGCTGAATGTTCTCGTTTGCAGTGTTAGACCAGTCGATTATGTTACACAAGGCCACTGTCATTTAAAACCACCTTTATAATCTTGCGTATCAAATTTACCTCTCTGTTGTATCCATCTTTTGACAACTTCAGTAGTTTAAAGATCAGGACAATGACCAAATCTCGCGCTTGTGGTTTGTTTGACGGTGGGAGAGGATTCTGATCTGAGCTGAGAGCTAAACAACTAGTGACATAACAGAGAGGTCAGTAGCTGCCTAGTGGACAGGTCAAATGCTGCCAGATGTCATATGATATGTAAACTCAGTCTCTCTTTCCAGTTGATGACCTTGATAATGGACATCAAAGACGTTGTCCCAGAATCTCAACAAGACAGAGCTGTGTAGTGTTTCACGTGAAGAGTGACGTCAAAGTGGCCATTACTTCTCCCGTGAGTCATATGTCGTCATTGCCTTCCTCTCTCTCATCCACAGCCTATTTTTAATTAACCTTTTAGATCTCTGTCCTATTTTTAAAGTCCCCATTTTGTTTGACCTTAAAAGGTGAAAGTTTGAATGGTCAGTATTTCTAATGTGTTTTTGCAACTGTTCACTTTGTGACTCGACTGCACAATACAGTAGAACATGCCTTGTTTTTAGTTCTGGAAACGGAGTCGAGCAGAAAAGATGTGGATATGTTTGATTCCGTAAGACTTTCCTCTGTAGTTTATAGATAAATGTATATATTAAATATGCATTAAAAATATTTGATCTAGTTTATGTTTATCTCCTTCATTATCTCTCTCTCTCTATCTGTCTCGTTCTCTCCCCTCCCCTCCCCCCCCCCTCCCCCCCTCCCGATTCTCTCTTCTCTACACAAAAGCTCTACCCCAAAGAGCTGAATGCAACTGTGCTGGTGAGTGCATCAAACTTTGACAAGAGGGGGCAGCACTTGTACTCTGTGGAGATGTTTTCTTGCAGGGACAAAACGTCTCCAGCAGCCGGTGCTACTCAGAGTGAGTGAGTGTTGGGGAGCCCTTCGTCAGGTCTCAGTCAGACTATGTACATCGTGTGTTTCTTTTCCAACTACGCCCACAATTACTTAATGATCCCTGGGTCTGTCTCACTAAGATAGTCAGTTCATAAGTAAAAACCGTCGTTAAACATAATTCATTGTTAAATGTGAAGGAACGTTTCGAAAATGGTATGGCCTGTTTTCAGCATACGAGATCACTTTTAATGAGCAAAATATCAGTAAATTCCATTGTTATACATAGTTGTCACCAAGGGGATGATCATTATAAACATCAATCACAACCAATAAACCATGAAAATATGTAACAATATATACACTATATATATGTGCATATATATATATATATGTATGTATATATATATGTAATATATTATTATGTATATATATATATATATATAAAACAATAATTATATACACTATATATATTGTAAAATAGCCATGGTGTAAATGTAAAAAACTAGGCTATATTTACAGGTATGTGCTTGAAAAACTCCACACATATGAAGGTATTAATCTCACAGGAGGTCTGTTGGTGAGAAATGGGACACAGTTGTGGTAATGTTGTAAATGACCCAGCATACTGGTTGTGTCCTATGAGATAACACGTGTACTACAGTGTGTAAGTAATAACAATAGTACACATATTACAAATACAACAAGTTGTCTGTCACAGCCCCATCTCATACGTCAGTCTAATTGTCAGGTTATTCAATAATAACAGTCTACTTTCCTAGTGAAAACAGTACACATGCACCAAGATGAGTGAGTTGTTTACTGTCCCAGTGCTTTGAATTTCATCAACAAATATGTCACTTCAGCTTATTGTGCTTTAAAACACTCTACCCGCCCACCCACCATCCTTCCCACCCGCCTACTCGCCCGCTTGCCCACCCACTGCATGTTGGCAGGTGGCCCTGTTAACAGGTGACCGTATTGGCAGGTGGCCCTGTTAACAGGTGACCCTATTAGCAGGTGACGGTGTTCTCATGTTCTTTGTCTAACAAGACACCCCCAGTCGACACTGGGGATTTACTTGTCCATTGTTGTTTTCTTGCAGATGTCAGTGTCATGGATGTGTGGAATGTGCGGGTGACAACATGTGCCAGTTGTTCACTTGTGTTGACCCGCAGTGAGAAGACGTCCACTGATGGTCTTTTGTGCACATTGACAACAGGACAACAGGACAGTGAGCTCAGACACCTGGACTTGACATCTCAACTCAACAGGTGCAGTACGAAAGTCTACTCCATTTCAATTGGTTATGTCAGACCAATGTAACTTGTGGATTGAGACAAAGATAACAACACAATTATTTCATAATGTATGGTACATAAATAATAATCAGTACTACAGGTAGGAATTGTTCCCATTTTAATAAACCTGTTTAGAAAAAACATTTCATCTGAATGGTCAATCTTATTTTGTTTTCATTATATTTAAAAGCAAACTGTTCTGTCATGTAGCATTGATTATCACTGACACATCCAGACAGACGGTGGTCAAGGATGTGGTCAACAATGTACGGGGTCGTTCCTTGACGAGAACGTGGATGAGCAGGTGCTGCAGGAACTGGCCAGGTGAGATGACCACAGCAGGTCACTCAATACAAGTTTCTACTTTCTCTCAGTAACTTGGCAAAGTTCACATTAAATTTATCGTGTTTTGCAGTGGTTCAAAATTGCAGCCAATACCAAAACACCTTCATCCCATCTGGTTAAATACATGTATCTGGGAGAGGACGCAATATATTTTACGTGGGTGGCCAATTGTTAATTCTGCAATCGAGTTGTCTCGCCACAATTAGTAACCCCTCAGACCGAAAAAATGAAATCAATACAATAATTAACCCTTTACACTCTTACCTTGCACCCAAATGAACTCACCAGTAATTAACCCATCACACCATCCACACTTATTATCAACACCTGATATACTAAATGGACTCACCACATTCAACACACCAGTAACAGTTAAGGGAACCCAGGTTCAAATCATGTGCTGCTGTGTTAAAACTTCATGCACGTTTTTTTCACTCTACATTACTCCAGGTCACTCAGTTGTATAAATGAATACCTGGCTATACACAGTGGTGGGTATGTGTACGCACAGCCTTCGCGCATTAACTGCAGCATATGGCTGGATGCTTCCCAGAGAAGCCGAGATGGTGTCTGGTTGAACGTACCTTTATTAACCCATTGCATTGTCGTGAATTGTATATTTTAACAACAGTTGCATTGATGTGGATGTAGCAGTGTATTTTGAGATGGCAAATTGAAAATCATACAACAACGTGGCATGGTCCCGTTATTAAATAAAATCACACACCATGGTCCCGTTATTAAACAAAATAACACAACATAGTGGCATGGTGGCACCAAATAACCGTATCACTACATTTGAGGGCTTTTACATACATATTTACATAGATTTGCGTGTCAATGAGCCGCCTGTGTTTCAGCCGTGTCGACGGCCTGTATCGTGGAGGGCGAGGTGTTCAAGCGGATCCTTCCTGCAGACGAGACAGAAGAAACATCTCGAGCTGTACCCAACCGACTACAGTTCTATCATCAGACCCAACACGACCAGATCGTCAAGGCCAAGGGAGTCGAGATACAACCTGACCTTTGCCCTGATGGTGGCATGTCCTGAACACGTGTACGTTGCTTCTCTCGTAGTGTGTACTGTTTCACAATGGAATATGTATAAGTGAGTTTTATTCAAGATTAACATGTGATTGTTGTCTCTATGCAGACATATTTCACTTAAGAATGGCCAGTCACAAGGTAATAATTATTAAAGGTGACTACTACCTTGATATGTAACCAGCGTGTTTATATTCAGTAGTCTTACTTCAATAAGTTAGCCTGTCCAACTTGGATCATCTCCTTTATGACAGAATGCATTCATAGGGTGTTTTGGACACACTAGAAATCTATGAAAATCAGTATTTACTCTATGTTTTCACTTTGGCTGAATGTTCTTGTTTGCAGTGTTAGACCAGTCGATTATGTTACACAAGGCCACTGTCATTTAAAGCCACCTTTATAATCTTGCGTATCAAATTTACCTCTCTGTTGTATCCATCTTTTGACAACTTCAGTAGTTTATAGATCAGGACAATGACCAAAACTCGCGCTTGTGGTTTGTTTGACGGTGGGAGAGGATTCTGATCTGAGCTGAGAGCTAAACAACTAGTGACATAACAGAGAGGTCAGTAGCTGCCTAGTGGACAGGTCAAATGCTGCCAGATGTCATATGATATGTAAACTCAGTCTTTCTTTCCAGTTGATGACCTTGATAATGGACATCAAAGACGTCCCAGAATCTCAACAAGACAGAGCTGTGTAGTGTTTCACGTGAAGAGTGACGTCAAAGTGGCCATTACTTCTCCCGTGAGTCCAGTATCGTCATTACCTACCTCCCTCTCTGCCACAGCCTATTTTCATTTACCCTTTTAGATCTCTGTCGTATTTTTAAAGTCCCCGTTTTCTTTGACCTGAAAAAGGTGAAAGTTTGAATGGTCAGCATTTCTAATGTGTTTTTGCAACTGTTCACTTTGTGACTCCACTGCACAATACAGTAGAACATGCCTTGTTTTTAGTTCTGCAAACAGAGTCGTGGTGAAAAGATGTGGATATGTTTGATTCCGTAACACTTTCCTCTGTAGCTTACAGATAAATGTATATATTAAATATGCATTAAAAATACCTGATCTAGTTTGTGTCCCTCCTTGATTCATTTTTTATCTCTCTCTCTCACTCTCACTCACTCAGTCTCTTTTGCTCTCCCTATCCCAGTATCTCTCCTATTATGTACCCTCTCTCTCCCATTCTCTACATTCTGATACAAGCACATTACAATACTTACCCAAATGGGGTACACAACAATGTTACATGTGTCCTTACACATGGTAAACATTGTTACATGTGAACTGACAAATTATTCCAGGGATGGACATTGTTGCTAGTGTAAAAATGGTGACAAGTGAAACAGTCATGTCAGAGAAGTTAGCTTCCTAGTGCCACCCGCTCCTATCAATCCTATGATATATATCGTGATGAGATGTTGCCTTATGTTTCTGCCAGGAGAAAGAAACCAACGACAACGGCTCAGGGGGTCATTCAACTGGACGGGGAGGTGGACAGCACGTCAGATAACGGTGACATCCCCAGTGTCACAATCCACTGTCGACGTTGACACCACTCATGTCAAGTTTGTCAGACAACTCGACAGTGCTCACAACACAGCTCAAATGATGATGGTGACTACAATGATGATGACTGATGATAACAAGATTAATGAAGAGGTAAGTCTAATGTTGGCTGCATGACAGTGCCCACTGCGCAAATAAAGTGCTGCTACCTCACGGCCCCTGAGTTATCTAAGCTAGGAGTCAGTTTGATTGGTAGCTAAGCAGTTCGCCATAGAGGGATGTGCACTGTTTCGCCTCTGATATAGTTCGCCATTTTGGAAACTATAATGTCGAACAAACACATTGCCTCTGACACAAAAGACAAGGCACCACAGGAAAAGTGACGAGTGTATTACCAACTGTTTCAGACATAATTTGTAATTACTTTCTTTAAGGGGATAAGTGGTTTTGTATTTTTATGCTAGAGAACTTAAACTTGGTGGGAATCATCTCTGTGGGTTCATATACATATAACAAGTTAATGTTTTCTTTTTGGACATGTGTGTACCCTGGAAATGGGAGACCTTTATTTGTTGGACCTTTTTTCAAGCACAAATTCAAAAACAATGCCTGTTGCTAGAACATGCTAAATAGGCTACATGTATTGTAGGAAAGTTTTAGTCACTGTGTAAATTTCATGTAAATCCTGAGAGAAAAACCATAAGACAGATCAACTCCAAACTTGGAAGACGTACATAAAGACATGCACTACAAGCTGTCAAGAGGGGCTTTGTATAAGCCCCGTTAATTTCCATTTTATATGGAAAATTTTATATACTATATATATATATATATTTCACTCCCACCGCTGCGACAATCACATATACATATCACGTCTATTACAGTGTGTGAGTGCTGCCGTCTGGTGACTGTTGCAGCGGTGGGAGAGCAAGACGCAGCAGTCGAATGCCAAGGACAACAGACCCAAGCAGCAGCAGACAGGATGTAGATGGCACCACTGCATGTATGATTTCGGTTTTGTCGTGTCACGCTCTAATGCCTTCAACACAAATCTTGTCCCAGACACAGGAGAGCTCAAATCACGACGCAGTGATTGTCGAAAGGTAGGTAGTTGTAAATGATTATGTCAAACCTAGTGTTCACGTTGTATTCTGAGATGAAATTGTTGTTAAAATGCCACTGAAAACTGCACATTTCATTTAGCACCAAGACTCTTTAATCATTAACTTTGTGATTTAGTGGTTAGTGAAGTAGTATTCGACTTTATTATTTATTTTATGGTACAACAAACTTGTCACACATGACATAACTTATGGTATCATGGTTCACAGAACATCATGTCTGACCATACCTATGATGTTACGGTTCACTGAACACGTCACATGACCAACTGGTGATGTAAATGGTCCGTAGATGAACCTGTATATGAACTTCCCGCTGGTCGTATCAGAGAGGTGGCAGCAAGAGGTCGCTGAGACGGTCTTTGACGTGATCAATGAGGAGATGGACGAGATCGAACAGAAGCGGAAACACTCGCCACAGTTAGTAATCTCTCAGACCACAATGAAGTCGCCACAGTCATTAACCCCTTACACTCTTACCTTGCACTGAATGAACTTACCAGTTATTAACCCATCACACCCTGGTGAACTCACCACAATCATTATCAACACCTGATATACCAAATGGACTCACAACATTGAACACACCACAATTATTAACCCATTGCACCTTTGTCAATTACACATTTTAATTTTTAAAATTATAGATGTGGATGCAAGAGTTTATTTAGATCGCCAATTGAACATCACAACTGACATGGTCCCCATCATTAAACAAACCTTGTACTTACTTTGAGTAAATTTGCATCTCACAAAAACAAATTCTTGAGAGGTAAATTTGCTAAATAACATGAACCATATAATCACATCACTACATTCGAGGACTTTTAGGTGGACATTGACATACATTTGAGTGCCTGTGTGCTGCCTGTTTCCCAGCCATGCCGACGGCCTGTAGCATGGAGGGCGAGGTGCTCAAGCTGGGCGGATCCTTCCTGTACCCAACCGACTAGAGTTCTATCATAAGAACCAAGACGGCCAGGTAATGGCCAAGAGTGTTGAGATAGGTCCCGACCTTTGACCTGATTTCTGGAGATGTGTTAGGAACATGTGTAAATTGCTTCTCTCGTAGTGTGTACTGTTTCATAGTGGAATATGTATAAGTGAGTTTTATTCAAGATTAACATGTGATTGTTGTCTCTATGCAGACATATTTCACTTAAGAATGGCCAGTCACAAGGTAATAATTATTAAAGGTGACTACTACCTTGATATGTAACCAGTGTGTTTATATTCAGCAGTCTTACTTCAGTAAGTTAGCCTGTCCAACTTGGATCATCTCCTTTATGACAGAATGCATTCATAGGGTGTTTTGGACACACTAGAAATCTATGAAAATCAGTATTTACTCTATGTTTTCACTTTGGCTGAATGTTCTCGTTTGCAGTGTTAGACCAGTCGATTATGTTACACAAGGCCACTGTCATTTAAAGCCACCTTTATAATCTTGCGTATCAAATTTACCTCTCTGTTGTATCCATCTTTTGACAACTTCAGTAGTTTATAGATCAGGACAATGACCAAATCTCGCGCTTGTGGTTTGTTTGACGGTGGGAGAGGATTCTGATCTGAGCTGAGAGCTAAACAACTAGTGACATAACAGAGAGGTCAGTAGCTGCCTAGTGGACAGGTCAAATGCTGCCAGATGTCATATGATATGTAAACTCAGTCTCTCTTTCCAGTTGATGACCTTGATGATGGATGTGATCCCAGAATCTCAACAAGACAGAGCTGTGTAGTGTTTCACGTGAAGAGTGACGTCAAAGTGGCCATTACTTCTCCCGTGAGTCCAGTATCGTCATTACCTACCTCCCTCTCTGCCACAGCCTATTTTCATTTACCCTTTTAGATCTCTGTCGTATTTTTAAAGTCCCCGTTTTCTTTGACCTGAAAAGGTGAAAGTTTTAATGGTCAGCATTTCTAATGTGTTTTTGCAACTGTTCACTTTGTGACTCGACTGCACAATACAGTAGAACATGCCTTGTTTTTAGTTCTGCAAACGGAGTCGTGCTGAAAAGATGTGGATATGTTTGATTCCATAAGACTTTCCTCTGTAGCTTACAGATCAATGTATATATTAAATGTGCATTAAAAATACTAGATCTAGTTTGTGTCCCTCCTTCATTCATTTTTTCTCTCTCTCTCACTCTCACTCACTCAGTCTCTTTTGCTCTCCCTATCCCATTATTTCTCCTATTATCTGCCCTCTCTCCCCCATTCTCTACATTCTGATACAAGCATATTACAATACTTACCCAAATGGAGTACACACAAATTATTCCAGGGATGGACGTTGTTGCTATTGTACTAATGGTGACAAGTGAAACAGTCCTGTCAGAGAAGTTAGCTTCCTAGTGCCACCCGCTCCTATCAATCCTATGATATATATCGTGATGAGATGTTGCCTTATGTTTCTGCCAGGAGAAGGAAACCAACGACAACGGCTCAGGCGGTCATTCAACTGGACGGGGCAGTGGACAGCACGTCAGATGACGTTGACATATCAGTGTCCCAACCCACTGTCGACATTGACATCACTCGTGTCAAGTTTGTCGGTCAACACGACGGTGCTCATGACAAATTGCTTCTCTCGTAGATTGTACTGTTTCACAGTGGAATATGTATAAGTGAGATTTATTCAAGATTAACATGTGATTGTTGTCTCTATGCAGACATATTTCACTGTAGAATGGCCAGTCACAAGGTAATAATTATTAAAGGTGACTACTACCTTGATATGTAACCAGCGTGTTTATATTCAGCAGTCTTACTTCAATAAGTTAGCCTGTCCAACTTGGATCATCTCCTTTATGACAGAATGCATTCATAGGGTGTTTTGGACACACTAGAAATCTATGAAAATCAGTATTTACTCTATGTTTTCACTTTGGCTGAATGTTCTCGTTTGCAGTGTTAGACCAGTCGATTATGTTACACAAGGCCACTGTCATTTAAAGCCACCTTTATAATCTTGCGTATCAAATTTACCTCTCTGTTGTATCCATCTTTTGACAACTTCAGTAGTTTATAGATCAGGACAATGACCAAATCTCGCGCTTGTGGTTTGTTTGACGGTGGGAGAGGATTCTGATCTGAGCTGAGAGCTAAACAACTAGTGACATAACAGAGAGGTCAGTTGCTGCCTAGTGGACAGGTCAAATGCTGCCAGATGTCATATGATATGTAAACTCAGTCTCTCTTTCCAGTTGATGACCTTGATAATGGACATCAAAGAAGTTGTCCCAGAATCTCAACAATACAGAGCTGTGTAGTGTTTCACGTGAAGAGTGACGTCAAAGTGGCCATTACTTCTCCCGTGAGTTCTTTATCGTCATTACCTACCTCCCTCTCTGCCACAGCCTATTTTCATTTACCCTTTTAGATCTCTGTCGTATTTTAAAAGTCCCCGTTTTCTTTGACCTGAAAAGGTGAAAGTTTTAATGGTCAGCATTTCTAATGTGTTTTTGCAACTGTTCACTTTGTGACTCCACTGCACAATACAGTAGAACATGCCTTGTTTTTAGTTCTGGAAACGGAGTCGAGCAGAACAAATGTGGATATGTTTGATTCCGTAAGACTTTCCTCTCTAGCTTATAGATAAATGTATATATTAAATATGCATTAAAAATATTTGATCTAGTTTATGTATATCTCCTTCATTATCTCTCTCTCTATCTGTCTCGTTCTCTCCCCTCCCCCCCCCCCCTCCCGATTCTCTCTTCTCTACACAAAAGCTCTACCCCAAAGAGCTGAATGCAACTGTGCTGGTGAGTGCATCAAACTTTGACAAGAGGGGGCAGCACTTGTACTCTGTGGAGATGTTTTCTTGCAGGGACAAAACGTCTCCAGCAGCCGGTGCTACTCAGAGTGAGTGAGTGTTGGGGAGCCCTTCGTCAGGTCTCAGTCAGACTATGTACATCGTGTGTTTCTTTTCCAACTACGCCCACAATTACTTAATGATCCCGGGGTCTGTCTCACTAAGATAGTCAGTTCATAAGTAAAAACCATCGTTAAACATAATTCATTGTTAAATGTGAAGGAACGTTTTGAAAATGGTATGGCCTGTTTTCAGCATACGAGATCACTTTTAATGAGCAAAATATCAGTAAATTCCATTGTTATACATAGTTGTCACCAAGGGGATGATCATTATAAACATCAATCACAACCAATAAACCATGAAAATATGTAACCATATATACACTATATATATGTGTGTATATATATATATATGTATATATGTATGTATATATATATATGTAATATATTATTATGTATATATATATATAAAACAATAATTATATACACTATATATATTGTAAAATAGCCATGGTGTAAATGTAAAAAAAACTAGGCTATATTTACAGGTATGTGCTTGAAAAACTCCACACATATGAAGGTATTAATCTCACAGGAGGTCTGTTGGTGAGAAATGGGACACTGTTGTGAACTTACGCCAGCTGTAAATGAGCCAGCGTACTGGTTGTGTCCTATGAGATAACGCGTGTACTACAGTGTGTAAATAATAACAGTAGTACACATATTACAAATACAACAAGTTGTCTGTCACGGCCCCATCTCATACGTCAGTCTAATTGTCAGGTTATTCAATAATAACAGTCTACTTTCCTAGTGAAAACAGTACACATGCACCAAGATGAGTGAGTTGTTTACTGTCCCAGTGCTTTGAATTTCATCAACAAATATGTCACTTCAGCTTATTGTGCTTTAAAACACTCTACCCGCCCACCCACCATCCTTCCCACCCGCCTACTCGCCCGCTTGCCCACCCACTGCATGTTGGCAGGTGGCCCTATTGGCAGGTGGCCCTATTGGCAGGTGGCCCTGTTGACAGGTGACCCTATTAGCAGGTGACGGTGTTCTCATGTTCTTTGTCTAACAAGACACCCCCAGTCGACACTGGTGGTTTACTTGTCCATTGTTGTTTTCTTGCAGATGTCAGTGTCATGGATGTGTGGAATGTGCGGGTGACAACATGTGCCAGTTGTTCACTTGTGTTGACCCGCAGTGAGAAGACGTCCACTGATGGTCTTTGTGCACATTGACAACAGGACAACAGGACAGTGAGCTCAGACACCTGGACTTGACATCTCAACTCAACAGGTGCAGTACGAAAGTCTACTCTATTTTAATTGGTTATGTCAGACCAACGTAACCTGTGGATTGAGACAAAGATAACAACACAATTATTTCATTATGTATGGTACATAAATAATAATCAGTACTACAGGTAGGAATTGTTCCCATTTTAATAAACCTGTTTAGAAAAAACATTTCATCTGAATGGTCAATCTTATTTTGTTTTCATTATATTTAAAAGCAAACTGTTCTGTCATGTAGCATTGATTATCACTGACACATCCAGACAGACGGTGGTCAAGGATGTGGTCAACAATGTACGGGGTCGTTCCTTGACGAGAACGTGGATGAGCAGGTGCTGCAGGAACTGGCCAGGTGAGATGACCACAGCAGGTCACTCAATACAAGTTTCTACTTTCTCTCAGTAACTTGGCAAAGTTCACATTAAATTTATCGTGTTTTGCAGTGGTTCAAAATTGCAGCCAATACCAAAACACCTTCATCCCATCTGGTTAAATACATGTATCTGGGAGAGGACGCAATATATTTTACGTGGGTGGCCAATTGTTAATTCTGCAATCGAGTTGTCTCGCCACAATTAGTAACCCCTCAGACCGAAAAAATGAAGTCAATACAATAATTAACCCTTTACACTCTTACCTTGCACCCAAATGAACTCACCAGTAATTAACCCATCACACCCTCCACACTTATTATCAACACCTGATATACTAAATGGACTCACCACATTGAACACACCAGTAACAGTTAAGAGAACCCAGGTTCAAATCATGTGCTGCTGTGTTAAAACTTCATGCACGTTTTTTTCACTCTACATTACTCCAGGTCACTCAGTTGTATAAATGAATACCTGGCTATACACAGTGGTGGGTATGTGTACGCACAGCCTTCGCGCATTAACTGCAGCATATGGCTGGATGCTTCCCAGAGAAGCCGAGATGGTGTCTGGTTGAACGTACCTTTATTAACCCATTGCATTGTCGTGAATTGTATATTTTAACAACAGTTGCATTGATGTGGATGTAGCAGTGTATTTTGAGATGGCAAATTGAAAATCATACAACAACGTGGCATGGTCCCGTTATTAAATAAAATCACACACCATGGTCCCGTTATTAAACAAAATAACACAACATAGTGGCATGGTGGCACCAAATAACTGTATCACTACATTTGAGGGCTTTTACATACATATTTACATACATTTGCGTGTCAATGAGCCGTCTGTGTTTCAGCCGTGTCGACGGCCTGTATCGTGGAGGGCGAGGTGTTCAAGCGGATCCTTCCTGCAGACGAGACAGAAGAAACATCTCGAGCTGTACCCAACCGACTACAGTTCTATCATCAGACCCAACACGACCAGGTCGTCAAGGCCAAGGGAGTCAAGATACAACCTGACCTTTGCCCTGATGGTGGCATGTCCTGAACACGTGTACGTTGCTTCTCTCGTAGTGTGTACTGTTTCACAGTGGAATATGTATAAGTGAGTTTTATTCAAGATTAACATGTGATTGTTGTCTCTATGCAGACATATTTCACTTAAGAATGGCCAGTCACAAGGTAATAATTATTAAAGGTGACTACTACCTTGATATGTAACCAGCGTGTTTATATTCAGCAGTCTTACTTCAATAAGTTAGCCTGTCCAACTTTGAACATCTCCTTTATGACAGAATGCATTCATAGGGTGTTTTGGACACACTAGAAATCTATGAAAATCAGTATTTACTCTATGTTTTCACTTTGGCTGAATGTTCTCGTTTGCAGTGTTAGACCAGTCGATTATGTTACACAAGGCCACTGTCATTTAAAGCCACCTTTATAATCTTGCGTATCACATTTACCTCTCTGTTGTATTCATCTTTTGACAACTTCAGTAGTTTATAGATCAGGACAATGACCAAATCTCGCGCTTGTGGTTTGTTTGACGGTGGGAGAGGATTCTGATCTGAGCTGAGAGCTAAACAACTAGTGACATAACAGATAGGTCAGTAGCTGCCTAGTGGACAGGTCAAATGCTGCCAGATGTCATATGATATGTAAACTCGGTCTCTCTTTCCAGTTGATGACCTTGATAATGGACATCAAAGACGTTGTCCCAGAATCTCAACAAGACAGAGCTGTGTAGTGTTTCACGTGAAGAGTGACGTCAAAGTGGCCATTACTTCTCCCGTGAGTCATATGTCGTCATTGCCTTCCTCTCTCTCATCCACAGCCTATTTTTAATTAACCTTTTAGATCTCTGTCCTATTTTTAAAGTCCCCATTTTGTTTGACCTTAAAAGGTGAAAGTTTGAATGGTCAGTATTTCTAATGTGTTTTTGCAACTGTTCACTTTGTGACTCGACTGCACAATACAGTAGAACAGGTCTTGTTTTTAGTTCTGGAAACGGAGTCGAGCAGAAAAGATGTGGATATGTTTGATTCCGTAAGACTTTCCTCTGTAGTTTATAGATAAATGTATATATTAAATATGCATTAAAAATATTTGATCTAGTTTATGTATATCTCCTTCATTATCTCTCTCTCTATCTGTCTCGTTCTCTCCCCCCCCCTCCCCCCCTCCCCTCCCCTCCCCCCTCCCGATTCTCTCTTCTCTACACAAAAGCTCTACCCCAAAGAGCTGAATGCAACTGTGCTGGTGAGTGCATCAAACTTTGACAAGAGGGGGCAGCACTTGTACTCTGTGGAGATGTTTTCTTGCAGGGACAAAACGTCTCCAGCAGCCGGTGCTACTCAGAGTAAGTGAGTGTTGGGGAGCCCTTCGTCAGGTCTCAGTCAGACTATGTACATCGTGTGTTTCTTTTCCAACTACGCCCACAATTACTTAATGATCCCTGGGTCTGTCTCACTAAGATAGTCAGTTCATAAGTAAAAACCATCGTTAAACATAATTCATTGTTAAATATGAAGGAACGTTTTGAAAATGGTATGGCCTGTTTTCAGCATACGAGATCACTTTTAATGAGCAAAATATCAGTAAATTCCATTGTTATACATAGTTGTCACCAAGGGGATGATCATTATAAACATCAATCACAACCAATAAACCATGAAAATATGTAACAATATATACACTATATATATGTGTATATATATATATATATATATATGTATGTATATATATATGTAATATATTATTATGTATATATATATATATATATATATATATAAAACAATAAGTATATACACTATATATATTGTAAAATAGCCATGGTGTAAATGTAAAAAAAACTAGGCTATATTTACAGGTATGTGCTTGAAAAACTCCACACATATGAAGGTATTAATCTCACAGGAGGTCTGTTGGTGAGAAATGGGACACTGTTGTGAACTTACGCCAGCTGTAAATGAGCCAGCGTACTGGTTGTGTCCTATGAGATAACGCGTGTACTACAGTGTGTAAATAATAACAGTAGTACACATATTACAAATACAACAAGTTGTCTGTCACGGCCCCATCTCATACGTCAGTCTAATTGTCAGGTTATTCAATAATAACAGTCTACTTTCCTAGTGAAAACAGTACACATGCACCAAGATGAGTGAGTTGTTTACTGTCCCAGTGCTTTGAATTTCATCAACAAATATGTCACTTCAGCTTATTGTGCTTTAAAACACTCTACCCGCCCACCCACCATCCTTCCCACCCGCCTACTCGCCCGCTTGCCCACCCACTGCATGTTGGCAGGTGGCCCTATTGGCAGGTGGCCCTATTGGCAGGTGGCCCTGTTGACAGGTGACCCTATTAGCAGGTGACGGTGTTCTCATGTTCTTTGTCTAACAAGACACCCCCAGTCGACACTGGTGGTTTACTTGTCCATTGTTGTTTTCTTGCAGATGTCAGTGTCATGGATGTGTGGAATGTGCGGGTGACAACATGTGCCAGTTGTTCACTTGTGTTGACCCGCAGTGAGAAGACGTCCACTGATGGTCTTTGTGCACATTGACAACAGGACAACAGGACAGTGAGCTCAGACACCTGGACTTGACATCTCAACTCAACAGGTGCAGTACGAAAGTCTACTCTATTTTAATTGGTTATGTCAGACCAACGTAACCTGTGGATTGAGACAAAGATAACAACACAATTATTTCATTATGTATGGTACATAAATAATAATCAGTACTACAGGTAGGAATTGTTCCCATTTTAATAAACCTGTTTAGAAAAAACATTTCATCTGAATGGTCAATCTTATTTTGTTTTCATTATATTTAAAAGCAAACTGTTCTGTCATGTAGCATTGATTATCACTGACACATCCAGACAGACGGTGGTCAAGGATGTGGTCAACAATGTACGGGGTCGTTCCTTGACGAGAACGTGGATGAGCAGGTGCTGCAGGAACTGGCCAGGTGAGATGACCACAGCAGGTCACTCAATACAAGTTTCTACTTTCTCTCAGTAACTTGGCAAAGTTCACATTAAATTTATCGTGTTTTGCAGTGGTTCAAAATTGCAGCCAATACCAAAACACCTTCATCCCATCTGGTTAAATACATGTATCTGGGAGAGGACGCAATATATTTTACGTGGGTGGCCAATTGTTAATTCTGCAATCGAGTTGTCTCGCCACAATTAGTAACCCCTCAGACCGAAAAAATGAAGTCAATACAATAATTAACCCTTTACACTCTTACCTTGCACCCAAATGAACTCACCAGTAATTAACCCATCACACCCTCCACACTTATTATCAACACCTGATATACTAAATGGACTCACCACATTGAACACACCAGTAACAGTTAAGAGAACCCAGGTTCAAATCATGTGCTGCTGTGTTAAAACTTCATGCACGTTTTTTTCACTCTACATTACTCCAGGTCACTCAGTTGTATAAATGAATACCTGGCTATACACAGTGGTGGGTATGTGTACGCACAGCCTTCGCGCATTAACTGCAGCATATGGCTGGATGCTTCCCAGAGAAGCCGAGATGGTGTCTGGTTGAACGTACCTTTATTAACCCATTGCATTGTCGTGAATTGTATATTTTAACAACAGTTGCATTGATGTGGATGTAGCAGTGTATTTTGAGATGGCAAATTGAAAATCATACAACAACGTGGCATGGTCCCGTTATTAAATAAAATCACACACCATGGTCCCGTTATTAAACAAAATAACACAACATAGTGGCATGGTGGCACCAAATAACCGTATCACTACATTTGAGGGCTTTTACATACATATTTACATAGATTTGCGTGTCAATGAGCCGCCTGTGTTTCAGCCGTGTCGACGGCCTGTATCGTGGAGGGCGAGGTGTTCAAGCGGATCCTTCCTGCAGACGAGACAGAAGAAACATCTCGAGCTGTACCCAACCGACTACAGTTCTATCATCAGACCCAACACGACCAGATCGTCAAGGCCAAGGGAGTCGAGATACAACCTGACCTTTGCCCTGATGGTGGCATGTCCTGAACACGTGTACGTTGCTTCTCTCGTAGTGTGTACTGTTTCACAATGGAATATGTATAAGTGAGTTTTATTCAAGATTAACATGTGATTGTTGTCTCTATGCAGACATATTTCACTTAAGAATGGCCAGTCACAAGGTAATAATTATTAAAGGTGACTACTACCTTGATATGTAACCAGCGTGTTTATATTCAGTAGTCTTACTTCAATAAGTTAGCCTGTCCAACTTGGATCATCTCCTTTATGACAGAATGCATTCATAGGGTGTTTTGGACACACTAGAAATCTATGAAAATCAGTATTTACTCTATGTTTTCACTTTGGCTGAATGTTCTTGTTTGCAGTGTTAGACCAGTCGATTATGTTACACAAGGCCACTGTCATTTAAAGCCACCTTTATAATCTTGCGTATCAAATTTACCTCTCTGTTGTATCCATCTTTTGACAACTTCAGTAGTTTATAGATCAGGACAATGACCAAAACTCGCGCTTGTGGTTTGTTTGACGGTGGGAGAGGATTCTGATCTGAGCTGAGAGCTAAACAACTAGTGACATAACAGAGAGGTCAGTAGCTGCCTAGTGGACAGGTCAAATGCTGCCAGATGTCATATGATATGTAAACTCAGTCTTTCTTTCCAGTTGATGACCTTGATAATGGACATCAAAGACGTCCCAGAATCTCAACAAGACAGAGCTGTGTAGTGTTTCACGTGAAGAGTGACGTCAAAGTGGCCATTACTTCTCCCGTGAGTCCAGTATCGTCATTACCTACCTCCCTCTCTGCCACAGCCTATTTTCATTTACCCTTTTAGATCTCTGTCGTATTTTTAAAGTCCCCGTTTTCTTTGACCTGAAAAAGGTGAAAGTTTGAATGGTCAGCATTTCTAATGTGTTTTTGCAACTGTTCACTTTGTGACTCCACTGCACAATACAGTAGAACATGCCTTGTTTTTAGTTCTGCAAACAGAGTCGTGGTGAAAAGATGTGGATATGTTTGATTCCGTAACACTTTCCTCTGTAGCTTACAGATAAATGTATATATTAAATATGCATTAAAAATACCTGATCTAGTTTGTGTCCCTCCTTGATTCATTTTTTATCTCTCTCTCTCACTCTCACTCACTCAGTCTCTTTTGCTCTCCCTATCCCAGTATCTCTCCTATTATGTACCCTCTCTCTCCCATTCTCTACATTCTGATACAAGCACATTACAATACTTACCCAAATGGGGTACACAACAATGTTACATGTGTCCTTACACATGGTAAACATTGTTACATGTGAACTGACAAATTATTCCAGGGATGGACATTGTTGCTAGTGTAAAAATGGTGACAAGTGAAACAGTCATGTCAGAGAAGTTAGCTTCCTAGTGCCACCCGCTCCTATCAATCCTATGATATATATCGTGATGAGATGTTGCCTTATGTTTCTGCCAGGAGAAAGAAACCAACGACAACGGCTCAGGGGGTCATTCAACTGGACGGGGAGGTGGACAGCACGTCAGATAACGGTGACATCCCCAGTGTCACAATCCACTGTCGACGTTGACACCACTCATGTCAAGTTTGTCAGACAACTCGACAGTGCTCACAACACAGCTCAAATGATGATGGTGACTACAATGATGATGACTGATGATAACAAGATTAATGAAGAGGTAAGTCTAATGTTGGCTGCATGACAGTGCCCACTGCGCAAATAAAGTGCTGCTACCTCACGGCCCCTGAGTTATCTAAGCTAGGAGTCAGTTTGATTGGTAGCTAAGCAGTTCGCCATAGAGGGATGTGCACTGTTTCGCCTCTGATATAGTTCGCCATTTTGGAAACTATAATGTCGAACAAACACATTGCCTCTGACACAAAAGACAAGGCACCACAGGAAAAGTGACGAGTGTATTACCAACTGTTTCAGACATAATTTGTAATTACTTTCTTTAAGGGGATAAGTGGTTTTGTATTTTTATGCTAGAGAACTTAAACTTGGTGGGAATCATCTCTGTGGGTTCATATACATATAACAAGTTAATGTTTTCTTTTTGGACATGTGTGTACCCTGGAAATGGGAGACCTTTATTTGTTGGACCTTTTTTCAAGCACAAATTCAAAAACAATGCCTGTTGCTAGAACATGCTAAATAGGCTACATGTATTGTAGGAAAGTTTTAGTCACTGTGTAAATTTCATGTAAATCCTGAGAGAAAAACCATAAGACAGATCAACTCCAAACTTGGAAGACGTACATAAAGACATGCACTACAAGCTGTCAAGAGGGGCTTTGTATAAGCCCCGTTAATTTCCATTTTATATGGAAAATTTTATATACTATATATATATATATATTTCACTCCCACCGCTGCGACAATCACATATACATATCACGTCTATTACAGTGTGTGAGTGCTGCCGTCTGGTGACTGTTGCAGCGGTGGGAGAGCAAGACGCAGCAGTCGAATGCCAAGGACAACAGACCCAAGCAGCAGCAGACAGGATGTAGATGGCACCACTGCATGTATGATTTCGGTTTTGTCGTGTCACGCTCTAATGCCTTCAACACAAATCTTGTCCCAGACACAGGAGAGCTCAAATCACGACGCAGTGATTGTCGAAAGGTAGGTAGTTGTAAATGATTATGTCAAACCTAGTGTTCACGTTGTATTCTGAGATGAAATTGTTGTTAAAATGCCACTGAAAACTGCACATTTCATTTAGCACCAAGACTCTTTAATCATTAACTTTGTGATTTAGTGGTTAGTGAAGTAGTATTCGACTTTATTATTTATTTTATGGTACAACAAACTTGTCACACATGACATAACTTATGGTATCATGGTTCACAGAACATCATGTCTGACCATACCTATGATGTTACGGTTCACTGAACACGTCACATGACCAACTGGTGATGTAAATGGTCCGTAGATGAACCTGTATATGAACTTCCCGCTGGTCGTATCAGAGAGGTGGCAGCAAGAGGTCGCTGAGACGGTCTTTGACGTGATCAATGAGGAGATGGACGAGATCGAACAGAAGCGGAAACACTCGCCACAGTTAGTAATCTCTCAGACCACAATGAAGTCGCCACAGTCATTAACCCCTTACACTCTTACCTTGCACTGAATGAACTTACCAGTTATTAACCCATCACACCCTGGTGAACTCACCACAATCATTATCAACACCTGATATACCAAATGGACTCACAACATTGAACACACCACAATTATTAACCCATTGCACCTTTGTCAATTACACATTTTAATTTTTAAAATTATAGATGTGGATGCAAGAGTTTATTTAGATCGCCAATTGAACATCACAACTGACATGGTCCCCATCATTAAACAAACCTTGTACTTACTTTGAGTAAATTTGCATCTCACAAAAACAAATTCTTGAGAGGTAAATTTGCTAAATAACATGAACCATATAATCACATCACTACATTCGAGGACTTTTAGGTGGACATTGACATACATTTGAGTGCCTGTGTGCTGCCTGTTTCCCAGCCATGCCGACGGCCTGTAGCATGGAGGGCGAGGTGCTCAAGCTGGGCGGATCCTTCCTGTACCCAACCGACTAGAGTTCTATCATAAGAACCAAGACGGCCAGGTAATGGCCAAGAGTGTTGAGATAGGTCCCGACCTTTGACCTGATTTCTGGAGATGTGTTAGGAACATGTGTAAATTGCTTCTCTCGTAGTGTGTACTGTTTCATAGTGGAATATGTATAAGTGAGTTTTATTCAAGATTAACATGTGATTGTTGTCTCTATGCAGACATATTTCACTTAAGAATGGCCAGTCACAAGGTAATAATTATTAAAGGTGACTACTACCTTGATATGTAACCAGTGTGTTTATATTCAGCAGTCTTACTTCAGTAAGTTAGCCTGTCCAACTTGGATCATCTCCTTTATGACAGAATGCATTCATAGGGTGTTTTGGACACACTAGAAATCTATGAAAATCAGTATTTACTCTATGTTTTCACTTTGGCTGAATGTTCTCGTTTGCAGTGTTAGACCAGTCGATTATGTTACACAAGGCCACTGTCATTTAAAGCCACCTTTATAATCTTGCGTATCAAATTTACCTCTCTGTTGTATCCATCTTTTGACAACTTCAGTAGTTTATAGATCAGGACAATGACCAAATCTCGCGCTTGTGGTTTGTTTGACGGTGGGAGAGGATTCTGATCTGAGCTGAGAGCTAAACAACTAGTGACATAACAGAGAGGTCAGTAGCTGCCTAGTGGACAGGTCAAATGCTGCCAGATGTCATATGATATGTAAACTCAGTCTCTCTTTCCAGTTGATGACCTTGATGATGGATGTGATCCCAGAATCTCAACAAGACAGAGCTGTGTAGTGTTTCACGTGAAGAGTGACGTCAAAGTGGCCATTACTTCTCCCGTGAGTCCAGTATCGTCATTACCTACCTCCCTCTCTGCCACAGCCTATTTTCATTTACCCTTTTAGATCTCTGTCGTATTTTTAAAGTCCCCGTTTTCTTTGACCTGAAAAGGTGAAAGTTTTAATGGTCAGCATTTCTAATGTGTTTTTGCAACTGTTCACTTTGTGACTCGACTGCACAATACAGTAGAACATGCCTTGTTTTTAGTTCTGCAAACGGAGTCGTGCTGAAAAGATGTGGATATGTTTGATTCCATAAGACTTTCCTCTGTAGCTTACAGATCAATGTATATATTAAATGTGCATTAAAAATACTAGATCTAGTTTGTGTCCCTCCTTCATTCATTTTTTCTCTCTCTCTCACTCTCACTCACTCAGTCTCTTTTGCTCTCCCTATCCCATTATTTCTCCTATTATCTGCCCTCTCTCCCCCATTCTCTACATTCTGATACAAGCATATTACAATACTTACCCAAATGGAGTACACACAAATTATTCCAGGGATGGACGTTGTTGCTATTGTACTAATGGTGACAAGTGAAACAGTCCTGTCAGAGAAGTTAGCTTCCTAGTGCCACCCGCTCCTATCAATCCTATGATATATATCGTGATGAGATGTTGCCTTATGTTTCTGCCAGGAGAAGGAAACCAACGACAACGGCTCAGGCGGTCATTCAACTGGACGGGGCAGTGGACAGCACGTCAGATGACGTTGACATATCAGTGTCCCAACCCACTGTCGACATTGACATCACTCGTGTCAAGTTTGTCGGTCAACACGACGGTGCTCATGACAAATTGCTTCTCTCGTAGATTGTACTGTTTCACAGTGGAATATGTATAAGTGAGATTTATTCAAGATTAACATGTGATTGTTGTCTCTATGCAGACATATTTCACTGTAGAATGGCCAGTCACAAGGTAATAATTATTAAAGGTGACTACTACCTTGATATGTAACCAGCGTGTTTATATTCAGCAGTCTTACTTCAATAAGTTAGCCTGTCCAACTTGGATCATCTCCTTTATGACAGAATGCATTCATAGGGTGTTTTGGACACACTAGAAATCTATGAAAATCAGTATTTACTCTATGTTTTCACTTTGGCTGAATGTTCTCGTTTGCAGTGTTAGACCAGTCGATTATGTTACACAAGGCCACTGTCATTTAAAGCCACCTTTATAATCTTGCGTATCAAATTTACCTCTCTGTTGTATCCATCTTTTGACAACTTCAGTAGTTTATAGATCAGGACAATGACCAAATCTCGCGCTTGTGGTTTGTTTGACGGTGGGAGAGGATTCTGATCTGAGCTGAGAGCTAAACAACTAGTGACATAACAGAGAGGTCAGTTGCTGCCTAGTGGACAGGTCAAATGCTGCCAGATGTCATATGATATGTAAACTCAGTCTCTCTTTCCAGTTGATGACCTTGATAATGGACATCAAAGAAGTTGTCCCAGAATCTCAACAATACAGAGCTGTGTAGTGTTTCACGTGAAGAGTGACGTCAAAGTGGCCATTACTTCTCCCGTGAGTTCTTTATCGTCATTACCTACCTCCCTCTCTGCCACAGCCTATTTTCATTTACCCTTTTAGATCTCTGTCGTATTTTAAAAGTCCCCGTTTTCTTTGACCTGAAAAGGTGAAAGTTTTAATGGTCAGCATTTCTAATGTGTTTTTGCAACTGTTCACTTTGTGACTCCACTGCACAATACAGTAGAACATGCCTTGTTTTTAGTTCTGGAAACGGAGTCGAGCAGAACAAATGTGGATATGTTTGATTCCGTAAGACTTTCCTCTCTAGCTTATAGATAAATGTATATATTAAATATGCATTAAAAATATTTGATCTAGTTTATGTATATCTCCTTCATTATCTCTCTCTCTATCTGTCTCGTTCTCTCCCCTCCCCCCCCCCCCTCCCGATTCTCTCTTCTCTACACAAAAGCTCTACCCCAAAGAGCTGAATGCAACTGTGCTGGTGAGTGCATCAAACTTTGACAAGAGGGGGCAGCACTTGTACTCTGTGGAGATGTTTTCTTGCAGGGACAAAACGTCTCCAGCAGCCGGTGCTACTCAGAGTGAGTGAGTGTTGGGGAGCCCTTCGTCAGGTCTCAGTCAGACTATGTACATCGTGTGTTTCTTTTCCAACTACGCCCACAATTACTTAATGATCCCGGGGTCTGTCTCACTAAGATAGTCAGTTCATAAGTAAAAACCATCGTTAAACATAATTCATTGTTAAATGTGAAGGAACGTTTTGAAAATGGTATGGCCTGTTTTCAGCATACGAGATCACTTTTAATGAGCAAAATATCAGTAAATTCCATTGTTATACATAGTTGTCACCAAGGGGATGATCATTATAAACATCAATCACAACCAATAAACCATGAAAATATGTAACCATATATACACTATATATATGTGTGTATATATATATATATGTATATATGTATGTATATATATATATGTAATATATTATTATGTATATATATATATAAAACAATAATTATATACACTATATATATTGTAAAATAGCCATGGTGTAAATGTAAAAAAAACTAGGCTATATTTACAGGTATGTGCTTGAAAAACTCCACACATATGAAGGTATTAATCTCACAGGAGGTCTGTTGGTGAGAAATGGGACACTGTTGTGAACTTACGCCAGCTGTAAATGAGCCAGCGTACTGGTTGTGTCCTATGAGATAACGCGTGTACTACAGTGTGTAAATAATAACAGTAGTACACATATTACAAATACAACAAGTTGTCTGTCACGGCCCCATCTCATACGTCAGTCTAATTGTCAGGTTATTCAATAATAACAGTCTACTTTCCTAGTGAAAACAGTACACATGCACCAAGATGAGTGAGTTGTTTACTGTCCCAGTGCTTTGAATTTCATCAACAAATATGTCACTTCAGCTTATTGTGCTTTAAAACACTCTACCCGCCCACCCACCATCCTTCCCACCCGCCTACTCGCCCGCTTGCCCACCCACTGCATGTTGGCAGGTGGCCCTATTGGCAGGTGGCCCTATTGGCAGGTGGCCCTGTTGACAGGTGACCCTATTAGCAGGTGACGGTGTTCTCATGTTCTTTGTCTAACAAGACACCCCCAGTCGACACTGGTGGTTTACTTGTCCATTGTTGTTTTCTTGCAGATGTCAGTGTCATGGATGTGTGGAATGTGCGGGTGACAACATGTGCCAGTTGTTCACTTGTGTTGACCCGCAGTGAGAAGACGTCCACTGATGGTCTTTGTGCACATTGACAACAGGACAACAGGACAGTGAGCTCAGACACCTGGACTTGACATCTCAACTCAACAGGTGCAGTACGAAAGTCTACTCTATTTTAATTGGTTATGTCAGACCAACGTAACCTGTGGATTGAGACAAAGATAACAACACAATTATTTCATTATGTATGGTACATAAATAATAATCAGTACTACAGGTAGGAATTGTTCCCATTTTAATAAACCTGTTTAGAAAAAACATTTCATCTGAATGGTCAATCTTATTTTGTTTTCATTATATTTAAAAGCAAACTGTTCTGTCATGTAGCATTGATTATCACTGACACATCCAGACAGACGGTGGTCAAGGATGTGGTCAACAATGTACGGGGTCGTTCCTTGACGAGAACGTGGATGAGCAGGTGCTGCAGGAACTGGCCAGGTGAGATGACCACAGCAGGTCACTCAATACAAGTTTCTACTTTCTCTCAGTAACTTGGCAAAGTTCACATTAAATTTATCGTGTTTTGCAGTGGTTCAAAATTGCAGCCAATACCAAAACACCTTCATCCCATCTGGTTAAATACATGTATCTGGGAGAGGACGCAATATATTTTACGTGGGTGGCCAATTGTTAATTCTGCAATCGAGTTGTCTCGCCACAATTAGTAACCCCTCAGACCGAAAAAATGAAGTCAATACAATAATTAACCCTTTACACTCTTACCTTGCACCCAAATGAACTCACCAGTAATTAACCCATCACACCCTCCACACTTATTATCAACACCTGATATACTAAATGGACTCACCACATTGAACACACCAGTAACAGTTAAGAGAACCCAGGTTCAAATCATGTGCTGCTGTGTTAAAACTTCATGCACGTTTTTTTCACTCTACATTACTCCAGGTCACTCAGTTGTATAAATGAATACCTGGCTATACACAGTGGTGGGTATGTGTACGCACAGCCTTCGCGCATTAACTGCAGCATATGGCTGGATGCTTCCCAGAGAAGCCGAGATGGTGTCTGGTTGAACGTACCTTTATTAACCCATTGCATTGTCGTGAATTGTATATTTTAACAACAGTTGCATTGATGTGGATGTAGCAGTGTATTTTGAGATGGCAAATTGAAAATCATACAACAACGTGGCATGGTCCCGTTATTAAATAAAATCACACACCATGGTCCCGTTATTAAACAAAATAACACAACATAGTGGCATGGTGGCACCAAATAACCGTATCACTACATTTGAGGGCTTTTACATACATATTTACATACATTTGCGTGTCAATGAGCCGTCTGTGTTTCAGCCGTGTCGACGGCCTGTATCGTGGAGGGCGAGGTGTTCAAGCGGATCCTTCCTGCAGACGAGACAGAAGAAACATCTCGAGCTGTACCCAACCGACTACAGTTCTATCATCAGACCCAACACGACCAGGTCGTCAAGGCCAAGGGAGTCAAGATACAACCTGACCTTTGCCCTGATGGTGGCATGTCCTGAACACGTGTACGTTGCTTCTCTCGTAGTGTGTACTGTTTCACAGTGGAATATGTATAAGTGAGTTTTATTCAAGATTAACATGTGATTGTTGTCTCTATGCAGACATATTTCACTTAAGAATGGCCAGTCACAAGGTAATAATTATTAAAGGTGACTACTACCTTGATATGTAACCAGCGTGTTTATATTCAGCAGTCTTACTTCAATAAGTTAGCCTGTCCAACTTTGAACATCTCCTTTATGACAGAATGCATTCATAGGGTGTTTTGGACACACTAGAAATCTATGAAAATCAGTATTTACTCTATGTTTTCACTTTGGCTGAATGTTCTCGTTTGCAGTGTTAGACCAGTCGATTATGTTACACAAGGCCACTGTCATTTAAAGCCACCTTTATAATCTTGCGTATCACATTTACCTCTCTGTTGTATTCATCTTTTGACAACTTCAGTAGTTTATAGATCAGGACAATGACCAAATCTCGCGCTTGTGGTTTGTTTGACGGTGGGAGAGGATTCTGATCTGAGCTGAGAGCTAAACAACTAGTGACATAACAGATAGGTCAGTAGCTGCCTAGTGGACAGGTCAAATGCTGCCAGATGTCATATGATATGTAAACTCGGTCTCTCTTTCCAGTTGATGACCTTGATAATGGACATCAAAGACGTTGTCCCAGAATCTCAACAAGACAGAGCTGTGTAGTGTTTCACGTGAAGAGTGACGTCAAAGTGGCCATTACTTCTCCCGTGAGTCATATGTCGTCATTGCCTTCCTCTCTCTCATCCACAGCCTATTTTTAATTAACCTTTTAGATCTCTGTCCTATTTTTAAAGTCCCCATTTTGTTTGACCTTAAAAGGTGAAAGTTTGAATGGTCAGTATTTCTAATGTGTTTTTGCAACTGTTCACTTTGTGACTCGACTGCACAATACAGTAGAACAGGTCTTGTTTTTAGTTCTGGAAACGGAGTCGAGCAGAAAAGATGTGGATATGTTTGATTCCGTAAGACTTTCCTCTGTAGTTTATAGATAAATGTATATATTAAATATGCATTAAAAATATTTGATCTAGTTTATGTATATCTCCTTCATTATCTCTCTCTCTATCTGTCTCGTTCTCTCCCCCCCCCTCCCCCCCTCCCCTCCCCTCCCCCCTCCCGATTCTCTCTTCTCTACACAAAAGCTCTACCCCAAAGAGCTGAATGCAACTGTGCTGGTGAGTGCATCAAACTTTGACAAGAGGGGGCAGCACTTGTACTCTGTGGAGATGTTTTCTTGCAGGGACAAAACGTCTCCAGCAGCCGGTGCTACTCAGAGTAAGTGAGTGTTGGGGAGCCCTTCGTCAGGTCTCAGTCAGACTATGTACATCGTGTGTTTCTTTTCCAACTACGCCCACAATTACTTAATGATCCCTGGGTCTGTCTCACTAAGATAGTCAGTTCATAAGTAAAAACCATCGTTAAACATAATTCATTGTTAAATATGAAGGAACGTTTTGAAAATGGTATGGCCTGTTTTCAGCATACGAGATCACTTTTAATGAGCAAAATATCAGTAAATTCCATTGTTATACATAGTTGTCACCAAGGGGATGATCATTATAAACATCAATCACAACCAATAAACCATGAAAATATGTAACAATATATACACTATATATATGTGTATATATATATATATATATATATGTATGTATATATATATGTAATATATTATTATGTATATATATATATATATATATATATATAAAACAATAAGTATATACACTATATATATTGTAAAATAGCCATGGTGTAAATGTAAAAAAAACTAGGCTATATTTACAGGTATGTGCTTGAAAAACTCCACACATATGAAGGTATTAATCTCACAGGAGGTCTGTTGGTGAGAAATGGGACACTGTTGTGAACTTACGCCAGCTGTAAATGAGCCAGCGTACTGGTTGTGTCCTATGAGATAACGCGTGTACTACAGTGTGTAAATAATAACAGTAGTACACATATTACAAATACAACAAGTTGTCTGTCACGGCCCCATCTCATACGTCAGTCTAATTGTCAGGTTATTCAATAATAACAGTCTACTTTCCTAGTGAAAACAGTACACATGCACCAAGATGAGTGAGTTGTTTACTGTCCCAGTGCTTTGAATTTCATCAACAAATATGTCACTTCAGCTTATTGTGCTTTAAAACACTCTACCCGCCCACCCACCATCCTTCCCACCCGCCTACTCGCCCGCTTGCCCACCCACTGCATGTTGGCAGGTGGCCCTATTGGCAGGTGGCCCTATTGGCAGGTGGCCCTGTTGACAGGTGACCCTATTAGCAGGTGACGGTGTTCTCATGTTCTTTGTCTAACAAGACACCCCCAGTCGACACTGGTGGTTTACTTGTCCATTGTTGTTTTCTTGCAGATGTCAGTGTCATGGATGTGTGGAATGTGCGGGTGACAACATGTGCCAGTTGTTCACTTGTGTTGACCCGCAGTGAGAAGACGTCCACTGATGGTCTTTGTGCACATTGACAACAGGACAACAGGACAGTGAGCTCAGACACCTGGACTTGACATCTCAACTCAACAGGTGCAGTACGAAAGTCTACTCTATTTTAATTGGTTATGTCAGACCAACGTAACCTGTGGATTGAGACAAAGATAACAACACAATTATTTCATTATGTATGGTACATAAATAATAATCAGTACTACAGGTAGGAATTGTTCCCATTTTAATAAACCTGTTTAGAAAAAACATTTCATCTGAATGGTCAATCTTATTTTGTTTTCATTATATTTAAAAGCAAACTGTTCTGTCATGTAGCATTGATTATCACTGACACATCCAGACAGACGGTGGTCAAGGATGTGGTCAACAATGTACGGGGTCGTTCCTTGACGAGAACGTGGATGAGCAGGTGCTGCAGGAACTGGCCAGGTGAGATGACCACAGCAGGTCACTCAATACAAGTTTCTACTTTCTCTCAGTAACTTGGCAAAGTTCACATTAAATTTATCGTGTTTTGCAGTGGTTCAAAATTGCAGCCAATACCAAAACACCTTCATCCCATCTGGTTAAATACATGTATCTGGGAGAGGACGCAATATATTTTACGTGGGTGGCCAATTGTTAATTCTGCAATCGAGTTGTCTCGCCACAATTAGTAACCCCTCAGACCGAAAAAATGAAGTCAATACAATAATTAACCCTTTACACTCTTACCTTGCACCCAAATGAACTCACCAGTAATTAACCCATCACACCCTCCACACTTATTATCAACACCTGATATACTAAATGGACTCACCACATTGAACACACCAGTAACAGTTAAGAGAACCCAGGTTCAAATCATGTGCTGCTGTGTTAAAACTTCATGCACGTTTTTTTCACTCTACATTACTCCAGGTCACTCAGTTGTATAAATGAATACCTGGCTATACACAGTGGTGGGTATGTGTACGCACAGCCTTCGCGCATTAACTGCAGCATATGGCTGGATGCTTCCCAGAGAAGCCGAGATGGTGTCTGGTTGAACGTACCTTTATTAACCCATTGCATTGTCGTGAATTGTATATTTTAACAACAGTTGCATTGATGTGGATGTAGCAGTGTATTTTGAGATGGCAAATTGAAAATCATACAACAACGTGGCATGGTCCCGTTATTAAATAAAATCACACACCATGGTCCCGTTATTAAACAAAATAACACAACATAGTGGCATGGTGGCACCAAATAACTGTATCACTACATTTGAGGGCTTTTACATACATATTTACATACATTTGCGTGTCAATGAGCCGTCTGTGTTTCAGCCGTGTCGACGGCCTGTATCGTGGAGGGCGAGGTGTTCAAGCGGATCCTTCCTGCAGACGAGACAGAAGAAACATCTCGAGCTGTACCCAACCGACTACAGTTCTATCATCAGACCCAACACGACCAGGTCGTCAAGGCCAAGGGAGTCAAGATACAACCTGACCTTTGCCCTGATGGTGGCATGTCCTGAACACGTGTACGTTGCTTCTCTCGTAGTGTGTACTGTTTCACAGTGGAATATGTATAAGTGAGTTTTATTCAAGATTAACATGTGATTGTTGTCTCTATGCAGACATATTTCACTTAAGAATGGCCAGTCACAAGGTAATAATTATTAAAGGTGACTACTACCTTGATATGTAACCAGCGTGTTTATATTCAGCAGTCTTACTTCAATAAGTTAGCCTGTCCAACTTTGAACATCTCCTTTATGACAGAATGCATTCATAGGGTGTTTTGGACACACTAGAAATCTATGAAAATCAGTATTTACTCTATGTTTTCACTTTGGCTGAATGTTCTCGTTTGCAGTGTTAGACCAGTCGATTATGTTACACAAGGCCACTGTCATTTAAAGCCACCTTTATAATCTTGCGTATCACATTTACCTCTCTGTTGTATTCATCTTTTGACAACTTCAGTAGTTTATAGATCAGGACAATGACCAAATCTCGCGCTTGTGGTTTGTTTGACGGTGGGAGAGGATTCTGATCTGAGCTGAGAGCTAAACAACTAGTGACATAACAGATAGGTCAGTAGCTGCCTAGTGGACAGGTCAAATGCTGCCAGATGTCATATGATATGTAAACTCGGTCTCTCTTTCCAGTTGATGACCTTGATAATGGACATCAAAGACGTTGTCCCAGAATCTCAACAAGACAGAGCTGTGTAGTGTTTCACGTGAAGAGTGACGTCAAAGTGGCCATTACTTCTCCCGTGAGTCATATGTCGTCATTGCCTTCCTCTCTCTCATCCACAGCCTATTTTTAATTAACCTTTTAGATCTCTGTCCTATTTTTAAAGTCCCCATTTTGTTTGACCTTAAAAGGTGAAAGTTTGAATGGTCAGTATTTCTAATGTGTTTTTGCAACTGTTCACTTTGTGACTCGACTGCACAATACAGTAGAACAGGTCTTGTTTTTAGTTCTGGAAACGGAGTCGAGCAGAAAAGATGTGGATATGTTTGATTCCGTAAGACTTTCCTCTGTAGTTTATAGATAAATGTATATATTAAATATGCATTAAAAATATTTGATCTAGTTTATGTATATCTCCTTCATTATCTCTCTCTCTATCTGTCTCGTTCTCTCCCCCCCCCTCCCCCCCTCCCCTCCCCTCCCCCCTCCCGATTCTCTCTTCTCTACACAAAAGCTCTACCCCAAAGAGCTGAATGCAACTGTGCTGGTGAGTGCATCAAACTTTGACAAGAGGGGGCAGCACTTGTACTCTGTGGAGATGTTTTCTTGCAGGGACAAAACGTCTCCAGCAGCCGGTGCTACTCAGAGTAAGTGAGTGTTGGGGAGCCCTTCGTCAGGTCTCAGTCAGACTATGTACATCGTGTGTTTCTTTTCCAACTACGCCCACAATTACTTAATGATCCCTGGGTCTGTCTCACTAAGATAGTCAGTTCATAAGTAAAAACCATCGTTAAACATAATTCATTGTTAAATATGAAGGAACGTTTTGAAAATGGTATGGCCTGTTTTCAGCATACGAGATCACTTTTAATGAGCAAAATATCAGTAAATTCCATTGTTATACATAGTTGTCACCAAGGGGATGATCATTATAAACATCAATCACAACCAATAAACCATGAAAATATGTAACAATATATACACTATATATATGTGTATATATATATATATATATATATGTATGTATATATATATGTAATATATTATTATGTATATATATATATATATATATATATATATAAAACAATAAGTATATACACTATATATATTGTAAAATAGCCATGGTGTAAATGTAAAAAAAACTAGGCTATATTTACAGGTATGTGCTTGAAAAACTCCACACATATGAAGGTATTAATCTCACAGGAGGTCTGTTGGTGAGAAATGGGACACTGTTGTGAACTTACGCCAGCTGTAAATGAGCCAGCGTACTGGTTGTGTCCTATGAGATAACGCGTGTACTACAGTGTGTAAATAATAACAGTAGTACACATATTACAAATACAACAAGTTGTCTGTCACGGCCCCATCTCATACGTCAGTCTAATTGTCAGGTTATTCAATAATAACAGTCTACTTTCCTAGTGAAAACAGTACACATGCACCAAGATGAGTGAGTTGTTTACTGTCCCAGTGCTTTGAATTTCATCAACAAATATGTCACTTCAGCTTATTGTGCTTTAAAACACTCTACCCGCCCACCCACCATCCTTCCCACCCGCCTACTCGCCCGCTTGCCCACCCACTGCATGTTGGCAGGTGGCCCTATTGGCAGGTGGCCCTATTGGCAGGTGGCCCTGTTGACAGGTGACCCTATTAGCAGGTGACGGTGTTCTCATGTTCTTTGTCTAACAAGACACCCCCAGTCGACACTGGTGGTTTACTTGTCCATTGTTGTTTTCTTGCAGATGTCAGTGTCATGGATGTGTGGAATGTGCGGGTGACAACATGTGCCAGTTGTTCACTTGTGTTGACCCGCAGTGAGAAGACGTCCACTGATGGTCTTTGTGCACATTGACAACAGGACAACAGGACAGTGAGCTCAGACACCTGGACTTGACATCTCAACTCAACAGGTGCAGTACGAAAGTCTACTCTATTTTAATTGGTTATGTCAGACCAACGTAACCTGTGGATTGAGACAAAGATAACAACACAATTATTTCATTATGTATGGTACATAAATAATAATCAGTACTACAGGTAGGAATTGTTCCCATTTTAATAAACCTGTTTAGAAAAAACATTTCATCTGAATGGTCAATCTTATTTTGTTTTCATTATATTTAAAAGCAAACTGTTCTGTCATGTAGCATTGATTATCACTGACACATCCAGACAGACGGTGGTCAAGGATGTGGTCAACAATGTACGGGGTCGTTCCTTGACGAGAACGTGGATGAGCAGGTGCTGCAGGAACTGGCCAGGTGAGATGACCACAGCAGGTCACTCAATACAAGTTTCTACTTTCTCTCAGTAACTTGGCAAAGTTCACATTAAATTTATCGTGTTTTGCAGTGGTTCAAAATTGCAGCCAATACCAAAACACCTTCATCCCATCTGGTTAAATACATGTATCTGGGAGAGGACGCAATATATTTTACGTGGGTGGCCAATTGTTAATTCTGCAATCGAGTTGTCTCGCCACAATTAGTAACCCCTCAGACCGAAAAAATGAAGTCAATACAATAATTAACCCTTTACACTCTTACCTTGCACCCAAATGAACTCACCAGTAATTAACCCATCACACCCTCCACACTTATTATCAACACCTGATATACTAAATGGACTCACCACATTGAACACACCAGTAACAGTTAAGAGAACCCAGGTTCAAATCATGTGCTGCTGTGTTAAAACTTCATGCACGTTTTTTTCACTCTACATTACTCCAGGTCACTCAGTTGTATAAATGAATACCTGGCTATACACAGTGGTGGGTATGTGTACGCACAGCCTTCGCGCATTAACTGCAGCATATGGCTGGATGCTTCCCAGAGAAGCCGAGATGGTGTCTGGTTGAACGTACCTTTATTAACCCATTGCATTGTCGTGAATTGTATATTTTAACAACAGTTGCATTGATGTGGATGTAGCAGTGTATTTTGAGATGGCAAATTGAAAATCATACAACAACGTGGCATGGTCCCGTTATTAAATAAAATCACACACCATGGTCCCGTTATTAAACAAAATAACACAACATAGTGGCATGGTGGCACCAAATAACCGTATCACTACATTTGAGGGCTTTTACATACATATTTACATACATTTGCGTGTCAATGAGCCGTCTGTGTTTCAGCCGTGTCGACGGCCTGTATCGTGGAGGGCGAGGTGTTCAAGCGGATCCTTCCTGCAGACGAGACAGAAGAAACATCTCGAGCTGTACCCAACCGACTACAGTTCTATCATCAGACCCAACACGACCAGGTCGTCAAGGCCAAGGGAGTCAAGATACAACCTGACCTTTGCCCTGATGGTGGCATGTCCTGAACACGTGTACGTTGCTTCTCTCGTAGTGTGTACTGTTTCACAGTGGAATATGTATAAGTGAGTTTTATTCAAGATTAACATGTGATTGTTGTCTCTATGCAGACATATTTCACTTAAGAATGGCCAGTCACAAGGTAATAATTATTAAAGGTGACTACTACCTTGATATGTAACCAGCGTGTTTATATTCAGCAGTCTTACTTCAATAAGTTAGCCTGTCCAACTTTGAACATCTCCTTTATGACAGAATGCATTCATAGGGTGTTTTGGACACACTAGAAATCTATGAAAATCAGTATTTACTCTATGTTTTCACTTTGGCTGAATGTTCTCGTTTGCAGTGTTAGACCAGTCGATTATGTTACACAAGGCCACTGTCATTTAAAGCCACCTTTATAATCTTGCGTATCAAATTTACCTCTCTGTTGTATCCATCTTTTGACAACTTCAGTAGTTTATAGATCAGGACAATGACCAAATCTCGCGCTTGTGGTTTGTTTGACGGTGGGAGAGGATTCTGATCTGAGCTGAGAGCTAAACAACTAGTGACATAACAGAGAGGTCAGTAGCTGCCTAGTGGACAGGTCAAATGCTGCCAGATGTCATATGATATGTAAACTCAGTCTCTCTTTCCAGTTGATGACCTTGATAATGGACATCAAAGAAGTTGTCCCAGAATCTCAACAATACAGAGCTGTGTAGTGTTTCACGTGAAGAGTGACGTCAAAGTGACCATTACTTCTCACGTGAGTCATATGTCGTCATTGCCTTTCTCTCTCTCATCCACAGCCTATTTTTAATTAACCTTTTAGATCTCTGTCCTATTTTTAAAGTCCCCATTTTGTTTGACCTTAACCCATTTTATCCGGAATACGATTCTAGTCGTAGTTACCCTTTTTATCCGGAATACGATTCTGGTCGTAGTTTGCACTTGGCACGGCTTCCCCGCACTCTGACGTTTTGGAATCCCATTGGCTGGTTAACACCGAATGACGTCAGTATATCGGGATCACTAGGAAACCCATATTTTCAACCAATCACTGCCGTTCTTTGGGTATTTGCCGTCCAAAGTCGGC
Source organism: Oasisia sp. SBJ-2009 (assembly GCA_964017155.1). Classification (NCBI taxonomy): domain Eukaryota; kingdom Metazoa; phylum Annelida; class Polychaeta; order Sabellida; family Siboglinidae; genus Oasisia; species Oasisia sp. SBJ-2009. The sequence continues at coordinate 38,633,217 of OZ024867.1, forward strand.
ACCCCCAAGCCAAAGTGAAATCAAAGATGGCGTCGAGTCGCAAAGATCGTTAAATGTTGACGTATTTCGAAGGATAACTCCATTAATTTACTTCATACTGTTGATGACAAGAAGGCAGACACGTGGATAGCCGATATAAGATGGACGGTTATGGTATTTGATGCGATATTTGTCCGTGAAGACATACTTTGAAGCCATCGAAGTGGGGTCGACCGACAACGGCATTCATTTTCGCTCACCGCGCACCACGGCCACGCCGTTTTTTTTGGCGCCAAACAAAGTTAAGATTATTTCCAACGATGGTAACTACTTCATCAATAAAGTGACGTTGAAATGTTGACCAACGTTATTACTTTAGAGTACTTATTTATTAGTTATAAGAAATAAGCCACAAAATTATACATCGTTGACAGAAAATATTTCACAAATTTGCATAATTCCGCTCAGCAGCGCTACACGTTGGCGATCCAATCGACTGGCATGGGGGTTATTACAAACAATTTTACATTATGAGATTATTATCCAAGATATGTGGACAAGTTGTATACCTTTGTTTTCAGCAGAGAGTAATGCATAAAATAAAGTCAACTTGCTCGTTGACATGTTGTCTCCTTCTTGGCGAAAATGTCAGGTGAAAAGTAATGTGACAAACCTCAACATAGGTTTGAATTTATTGGGCATGTTTTGTCATATGCCACATAAAATATATATGATAAAACTATGAGTTTGTCAATACGACTTGATAGTTTATTTTATCTACTTTCTAAAGGTATATCACATTTAAAAATTGATTGAGAAATAATAAAGTTATGTCCATTTTAAATGAAGGCCTGTCATTTTTTAATGCTGACAGATTGATTTGAGGAAATGATCAGGAACTGGCTGCAACTCGTCTGCACTAGCTTCAGGATAAAATGGGTTAAAAGGTGAAAGTTTTAATGGTCAGCATTTCTAATGTGTTTTTGCAACTGTTCACTTTGTGACTCCACTGCACAATACAGTAGAACATGCCTTGTTTTTAGTTCTGGAAACGGAGTCGAGCAGAAAAGATGTGGATATGTTTGATTCCGTAAGACTTTCCTCTGTAGCTTATAGATAAATGTATATATTAAATATGCATTAAAAATATTTGATCTAGTTTATGTATATCTCCTTCATTATCTCTCTCTCTCTCTCTCTCTCTATCTGTCTCGTTCTCTCCCCTCAAACCCCCCCCGATTCTCTCTTCTCTACACAAAAGCTCTACCCCAAAGAGCTGAATGCAACTGTGCTGGTGAGTGCATCAAACTTTGACAAGAGGGGGCAGCACTTGTACTCTGTGGAGATGTTTTCTTGCAGGGACAAAACGTCTCCAGCAGCCGGTGCTACTCAGAGTGAGTGAGTGTTGGGGAGCCCTTCGTCAGGTCTCAGTCAGACTATGTACATCGTGTGTTTCTTTTCCAACTACGCCCACAATAACTTAATGATCCCTGGGTCTGTCTCACTAAGATAGTCAGTTCATAAGTAAAAACCATCGTTAAACATAATTAAACATAATTCATTGTTAAATGTGAAGGAACGTTTTGAAAAAGGTATGGCCTGTTTTCAGCATATGAGATCACTTTTAATGAGCAAAATATCAGTAAATTCCATTGTTATACATACTTGTCACCAAGGGGATGATCATTATAAACATCAATCACAACCAATAAACCATGAAAATATGTAACAATATATACACTATATATATATATATATATGTATATATATATGTAATATATTATTATGTATATATATATATATATAAAACAATAATTATATACACTATATATATTGTAAAATAGCCATGGTGTAAATGTAAAAAAACTAGGCTATATTTACAGGTATGTGCTTAAAAAACTCCACACATATGAAGGTATTAATCTCACAGGAGGTCTGTTGGTGAGAAATGGGACACTGTTGTGAACTTACGCCAGCTGTAAATGAGCCAGCGTACTGGTTGTGTCCTATGAGATAACGCGTGTACTACAGTGTGTAAGTAATAACAGTAGTACACATATTACAAATACAACAAGTTGTCTGTCACGGCCCCATCTCATACGTCAGTCTAATTGTCAGGTTATTCAATAATAACAGTCTACTTTCCTAGTGAAAACAGTACACATGCACCAAGATGAGTGAGTTGTTTACTGTCCCAGTGCTTTGAATTTCATCAACAAATATGTCACTTCAGCTTATTGTGCTTTAAAACACTCTACCCGCCCACCCACCATCCTTCCCACCCGCCTACTCGCCCGCTTGCCCACCCACTGCATGTTGGCAGGTGGCCCTGTTAACAGGTGACCCTATTGGCAGGTGGCCCTGTTGACAGGTGACCCTATTAGCAGGTGACCCTATTAGCAGGTGACGGTGTTCTCATGTTCTTTGTCTAACAAGACACCCCCAGTCGACACTGGTGGTTTACTTGTCCATTGTTGTTTTCTTGCAGATGTCAGTGTCATGGATGTGTGGAATGTGCGGGTGACAACATGTGCCAGTTGTTCACTTGTGTTGACCCGCAGTGAGAAGACGTCCACTGATGGTCTTTTGTGCACATTGACAACAGGACAACAGGACAGTGAGCTCAGACACCTGGACTTGACATCTCAACTCAACAGGTGCAGTACGAAAGTCTACTCCATTTCAAATGGTTATGTCAGACCAACGTAACCTGTGGATTGAGACAAAGATAACAACACAATTATTTCGTAATGTATGGTACATAACTAATAATCAGTACTACAGGTAGGAATTGTTCCCATTTTAATAAACCTGTTTAGAAAAAACATTTCATCTAAATGGTCAAATTTATTTTGTTTTCATTTTATTTAAAAGGAAACTGTTCTGCCATGTAGCAGTGATTATCACTGACACATCCAGACAGACGGTGGTCAAGGATGTGGTCAACAATGTACGGGGTCGTTCCTTGACGAGAACGTGGATGAGCAGGTGCTGCAGGAACTGGCCAGGTGAGATGACCACAGCAGGTCACTCAATACAAGTTTCTACTTTCTCTCAGTAACTTGGCAAAGTTCACATCAAAATTATCGTGTTTTGCAGTGGTTCAAAATTGCAGCCAATACCAAAAACACCTTCATCCCATCTGGTTAAATACATGTATCTGGGAGAGGGCGCAATATATTTTACGTGGGTGGCCAATTGTTAATTCTGCAATCGAGTTGTCTCGCCACAATTAGTAACCCCTCAGACCGAAAAAATGAAGTCAATACAATAATTAACCCTTTACACTCTTACCTTGCACCCAAATGAACTCACCAGTAATTAACCCATCACACCCTCCACACTTATTATCAACACCTGATATACTAAATGGACTCACCACATTGAACACACCAGTAACAGTTAAGAGAACCCAGGTTCAAATCATGTGCTGCTGTGTTAAAACTTCATGCACGTTTTTTTCACTCTACATTACTCCAGGTCACTCAGTTGTATAAATGAATACCTGGCTATACACAGTGGTGGGTATGTGTACGCACAGCCTTCGCGCATTAACTGCAGCATATGGCTGGATGCTTCCCAGAGAAGCCGAGATGGTGTCTGGTTGAACGTACCTTTATTAACCCATTGCATTGTCGTGAATTGTATATTTTAACAACAGTTGCATTGATGTGGATGTAGCAGTGTATTTTGAGATGGCAAATTGAAAATCATACAACAACGTGGCATGGTCCCGTTATTAAATAAAATAACACAACATAGTGGTATGGTCCCGTTATTAAATAAAATAACACAACATAGTGGTATGGTCCCGTTATTAAATAAAATAACACAACATAGTGGTATGGTCCCGTTATTAAATAAAATAACACAACATAGTGGCATGGTCCCGTTATTAAATAAAATAACACAACATAGTGGTATGGTCCCGTTATTAAATAAAATAACACAACATAGTGGCATGGTCCCGTTATTAAATAAAACGACACAACATAGTGGTATGGTCCCGTTATTAAATAAAATAACACAACATAGTGGCATGGTCCCGTTATTAAATAAAACGACACAACATAGTGGTATGGTCCCGTTATTAAATAAAACGACACAACATAGTGGTATGGTCCCGTTATTAAATAAAATAACACAACATAGTGGCATGGTCCCGTTATTAAATAAAATAACACAACATAGTGGTATGGTCCCGTTATTAAATAAAATAACAACATAGTGGCATGGTCCCGTTATTAAATAAAACGACACAACATAGTGGTATGGTCCCGTTATTAAATAAAACGACACAACATAGTGGTATGGTCCCGTTATTAAATAAAATAACACAACATAGTGGTATGGTCCCGTTATTAAATAAAATAACACAACATAGTGGCATGGTCCCGTTATTAAATAAAATAACACAACATAGTGGCATGGTCCCGTTATTAAATAAAATAACACAACATAGTGGCATTGTCCCGTTATTAAATAAAATAACACAACATAGTGGCATGGTCCCGTTATTAAATAAAACGACACAACATAGTGGTATGGTCCCGTTATTAAATAAAACGACACAACATAGTGGCATGGTCCCGTTATTAAATAAAACGACACAACATAGTGGTATGGTCCCGTTATTAAATAAAATAACACAACATAGTGGTATGGTCCCGTTATTAAGGGTACCAACTACTCGAGAACAGCTATGTGCCATATTTATGTTAATACTCAATATATCTCAACCAAATTTGGCATACACATTCGTTATGTGAACAGCACTTACTGTGTAAAATTTGAACTCATTTGCATATGTGTTACCATAGCAACCGACATTTTAAAATTACACGGGTGAATTAAACAAATTATTCTGAGTCAATGGTTTCATGTGGATTCATGGAACTGCTCAAATTCATTAGCTAGAATGTCCCTTCATACAATAAGGTGGTTTGAGCTTGAAAGATCTAATGTGTTCTATGCTTGTAAAATGATTTTTCAGAAAAAACGTTTTTTGGACGTTGGTCAACTGTAGTGTTTCATATCTGACCACTCCAAGTAGTCAGCTGCCATGGTCAAATGAGTCTTATTGTGTGTGTCACTAACATGTGAACAGATGGAACACATTTCAGATGTATATCTTTCATAGTTTTTTGGGAATAATTATTTGAAATTTCACAAATGTGCAAAAACGTGATTTTGAGAAAATGACAAAAAACGACAGCATGTCATAAAATATTGACAGCACACCTAGAAACCCCTAATAACCATTAACTAAATAATTTATAAGTGTCTGCATAATGAACATGACTACCAGGCATCAGATTCATATAGGAACAACATTTTATTATTGTGCCAACCTTATTTATAAGTGTGTTTTTGACCCAAAATGCGTAACGAATTGTTAACGTTTTGCCGGTCGACGCCATTTGCTTTCTCATCCTGCAGCTGCCGGAAACGGCGCTGATTGGGCGATGATGCGATCATTGGTGCGCCGGGCGCGTTCATTGGATTAGATATTTACGCGATATTATAATGAGCCATGGATCGCGTAACAAATCCTTATATGGCAGTAGAGGTCGCATACATTTTCCCAAAATAGATGCATATAATTATATTCTAGAACTCCCAGAACACCACATCCGGTTATGTGTAAACTTCCGGACAAGACGGTTACAAACATGGCGGATTTACTAGGCGGCGTATCTCTGGACTCGAACGTTCTTTTTAGTCATTCCCGGACATTTAAAAATGGCTACCACGGTGGATTTTGCTTCTTGAAGAACGAGGGGCATGTTATAAATGATGTTTTTATTGGTATTCATTCTTGAAATATTGAAATATGCTCTTGCACATAGCTGTATAAGATACCAATGCATCTGAAAATGACATGATCTGAAAACCGTATTTTTGGTCTCCTTAAATAAAATAACACAACATAGTGGCATGGTCCCGTTATAAAATAAAACGACACAACATAGTGGTATGGTCCCGTTATTAAATAAAACGACACAACATAGTGGTATGGTCCCGTTATTAAATAAAACGACACAACATAGTGGTATGGTTCCGTTATTAAATAAAACGACACAACATAGTGGCATGGTTCCGTTATTAAATAAAACGACACAACATAGTGGTATGGTGGCAGCAAATAACCGTATCACTACATTTGAGGGCTTTTACATACATATTTACATACATTTGCGTGTCAATGAGCCGTCTGTGTTTCAGCCGTGTCGACGGCCTGTATCGTGGAGGGCGAGGTGTTCAAGCGGATCCTTCCTGCAGACGAGACAGAAGAAACATCTCGGGCTGTACCCAACCGACTACAGTTCTATCATCAGACCCCACACGACCAGGTCGTCAAGGCCAAGGGAGTCAAGATACAACCTGACCTTTGACCTGATGGTGGCATGTCCTGAACACGTGTACGTTGCTTCTCTCGTAGTGTGTACTGTTTCACAGTGGAATATGTATAAGTGAGTTTTATTCAAGATTAACATGTGATTGTTGTCTCAATGCAGACATATTTCACTTAATAATGGCCAGTCACAAGATAATAATTATTAAAGGTGACTACTACCTTGATATGTAACCAGCGTGTTTATATTCAGCAGTCTTACTTCAATAAGTTAGCCTGTCCAACTTGGATCATCTCCTTTATGACAGAATGCATTCATAGGGTGTTTTGGACACACTAGAAATCTATGAAAATCAGTATTTACTCTATGTTTTCACTTTGGCTGAATGTTCTCGTTTGCAGTGTTAGACCAGTCGATTATGTTACACAAGGCCACTGTCATTTAAAACCACCTTTATAATCTTGCGTATCAAATTTACCTCTCTGTTGTATCCATCTTTTGACAACTTCAGTAGTTTAAAGATCAGGACAATGACCAAATCTCGCGCTTGTGGTTTGTTTGACGGTGGGAGAGGATTCTGATCTGAGCTGAGAGCTAAACAACTAGTGACATAACAGAGAGGTCAGTAGCTGCCTAGTGGACAGGTCAAATGCTGCCAGATGTCATATGATATGTAAACTCAGTCTCTCTTTCCAGTTGATGACCTTGATAATGGACATCAAAGACGTTGTCCCAGAATCTCAACAAGACAGAGCTGTGTAGTGTTTCACGTGAAGAGTGACGTCAAAGTGGCCATTACTTCTCCCGTGAGTCATATGTCGTCATTGCCTTCCTCTCTCTCATCCACAGCCTATTTTTAATTAACCTTTTAGATCTCTGTCCTATTTTTAAAGTCCCCATTTTGTTTGACCTTAAAAGGTGAAAGTTTGAATGGTCAGTATTTCTAATGTGTTTTTGCAACTGTTCACTTTGTGACTCGACTGCACAATACAGTAGAACATGCCTTGTTTTTAGTTCTGGAAACGGAGTCGAGCAGAAAAGATGTGGATATGTTTGATTCCGTAAGACTTTCCTCTGTAGTTTATAGATAAATGTATATATTAAATATGCATTAAAAATATTTGATCTAGTTTATGTTTATCTCCTTCATTATCTCTCTCTCTCTATCTGTCTCGTTCTCTCCCCTCCCCTCCCCCCCCCCTCCCCCCCTCCCGATTCTCTCTTCTCTACACAAAAGCTCTACCCCAAAGAGCTGAATGCAACTGTGCTGGTGAGTGCATCAAACTTTGACAAGAGGGGGCAGCACTTGTACTCTGTGGAGATGTTTTCTTGCAGGGACAAAACGTCTCCAGCAGCCGGTGCTACTCAGAGTGAGTGAGTGTTGGGGAGCCCTTCGTCAGGTCTCAGTCAGACTATGTACATCGTGTGTTTCTTTTCCAACTACGCCCACAATTACTTAATGATCCCTGGGTCTGTCTCACTAAGATAGTCAGTTCATAAGTAAAAACCGTCGTTAAACATAATTCATTGTTAAATGTGAAGGAACGTTTCGAAAATGGTATGGCCTGTTTTCAGCATACGAGATCACTTTTAATGAGCAAAATATCAGTAAATTCCATTGTTATACATAGTTGTCACCAAGGGGATGATCATTATAAACATCAATCACAACCAATAAACCATGAAAATATGTAACAATATATACACTATATATATGTGCATATATATATATATATGTATGTATATATATATGTAATATATTATTATGTATATATATATATATATATAAAACAATAATTATATACACTATATATATTGTAAAATAGCCATGGTGTAAATGTAAAAAACTAGGCTATATTTACAGGTATGTGCTTGAAAAACTCCACACATATGAAGGTATTAATCTCACAGGAGGTCTGTTGGTGAGAAATGGGACACAGTTGTGGTAATGTTGTAAATGACCCAGCATACTGGTTGTGTCCTATGAGATAACACGTGTACTACAGTGTGTAAGTAATAACAATAGTACACATATTACAAATACAACAAGTTGTCTGTCACAGCCCCATCTCATACGTCAGTCTAATTGTCAGGTTATTCAATAATAACAGTCTACTTTCCTAGTGAAAACAGTACACATGCACCAAGATGAGTGAGTTGTTTACTGTCCCAGTGCTTTGAATTTCATCAACAAATATGTCACTTCAGCTTATTGTGCTTTAAAACACTCTACCCGCCCACCCACCATCCTTCCCACCCGCCTACTCGCCCGCTTGCCCACCCACTGCATGTTGGCAGGTGGCCCTGTTAACAGGTGACCGTATTGGCAGGTGGCCCTGTTAACAGGTGACCCTATTAGCAGGTGACGGTGTTCTCATGTTCTTTGTCTAACAAGACACCCCCAGTCGACACTGGGGATTTACTTGTCCATTGTTGTTTTCTTGCAGATGTCAGTGTCATGGATGTGTGGAATGTGCGGGTGACAACATGTGCCAGTTGTTCACTTGTGTTGACCCGCAGTGAGAAGACGTCCACTGATGGTCTTTTGTGCACATTGACAACAGGACAACAGGACAGTGAGCTCAGACACCTGGACTTGACATCTCAACTCAACAGGTGCAGTACGAAAGTCTACTCCATTTCAATTGGTTATGTCAGACCAATGTAACTTGTGGATTGAGACAAAGATAACAACACAATTATTTCATAATGTATGGTACATAAATAATAATCAGTACTACAGGTAGGAATTGTTCCCATTTTAATAAACCTGTTTAGAAAAAACATTTCATCTGAATGGTCAATCTTATTTTGTTTTCATTATATTTAAAAGCAAACTGTTCTGTCATGTAGCATTGATTATCACTGACACATCCAGACAGACGGTGGTCAAGGATGTGGTCAACAATGTACGGGGTCGTTCCTTGACGAGAACGTGGATGAGCAGGTGCTGCAGGAACTGGCCAGGTGAGATGACCACAGCAGGTCACTCAATACAAGTTTCTACTTTCTCTCAGTAACTTGGCAAAGTTCACATTAAATTTATCGTGTTTTGCAGTGGTTCAAAATTGCAGCCAATACCAAAACACCTTCATCCCATCTGGTTAAATACATGTATCTGGGAGAGGACGCAATATATTTTACGTGGGTGGCCAATTGTTAATTCTGCAATCGAGTTGTCTCGCCACAATTAGTAACCCCTCAGACCGAAAAAATGAAATCAATACAATAATTAACCCTTTACACTCTTACCTTGCACCCAAATGAACTCACCAGTAATTAACCCATCACACCATCCACACTTATTATCAACACCTGATATACTAAATGGACTCACCACATTCAACACACCAGTAACAGTTAAGGGAACCCAGGTTCAAATCATGTGCTGCTGTGTTAAAACTTCATGCACGTTTTTTTCACTCTACATTACTCCAGGTCACTCAGTTGTATAAATGAATACCTGGCTATACACAGTGGTGGGTATGTGTACGCACAGCCTTCGCGCATTAACTGCAGCATATGGCTGGATGCTTCCCAGAGAAGCCGAGATGGTGTCTGGTTGAACGTACCTTTATTAACCCATTGCATTGTCGTGAATTGTATATTTTAACAACAGTTGCATTGATGTGGATGTAGCAGTGTATTTTGAGATGGCAAATTGAAAATCATACAACAACGTGGCATGGTCCCGTTATTAAATAAAATCACACACCATGGTCCCGTTATTAAACAAAATAACACAACATAGTGGCATGGTGGCACCAAATAACCGTATCACTACATTTGAGGGCTTTTACATACATATTTACATAGATTTGCGTGTCAATGAGCCGCCTGTGTTTCAGCCGTGTCGACGGCCTGTATCGTGGAGGGCGAGGTGTTCAAGCGGATCCTTCCTGCAGACGAGACAGAAGAAACATCTCGAGCTGTACCCAACCGACTACAGTTCTATCATCAGACCCAACACGACCAGATCGTCAAGGCCAAGGGAGTCGAGATACAACCTGACCTTTGCCCTGATGGTGGCATGTCCTGAACACGTGTACGTTGCTTCTCTCGTAGTGTGTACTGTTTCACAATGGAATATGTATAAGTGAGTTTTATTCAAGATTAACATGTGATTGTTGTCTCTATGCAGACATATTTCACTTAAGAATGGCCAGTCACAAGGTAATAATTATTAAAGGTGACTACTACCTTGATATGTAACCAGCGTGTTTATATTCAGTAGTCTTACTTCAATAAGTTAGCCTGTCCAACTTGGATCATCTCCTTTATGACAGAATGCATTCATAGGGTGTTTTGGACACACTAGAAATCTATGAAAATCAGTATTTACTCTATGTTTTCACTTTGGCTGAATGTTCTTGTTTGCAGTGTTAGACCAGTCGATTATGTTACACAAGGCCACTGTCATTTAAAGCCACCTTTATAATCTTGCGTATCAAATTTACCTCTCTGTTGTATCCATCTTTTGACAACTTCAGTAGTTTATAGATCAGGACAATGACCAAAACTCGCGCTTGTGGTTTGTTTGACGGTGGGAGAGGATTCTGATCTGAGCTGAGAGCTAAACAACTAGTGACATAACAGAGAGGTCAGTAGCTGCCTAGTGGACAGGTCAAATGCTGCCAGATGTCATATGATATGTAAACTCAGTCTTTCTTTCCAGTTGATGACCTTGATAATGGACATCAAAGACGTCCCAGAATCTCAACAAGACAGAGCTGTGTAGTGTTTCACGTGAAGAGTGACGTCAAAGTGGCCATTACTTCTCCCGTGAGTCCAGTATCGTCATTACCTACCTCCCTCTCTGCCACAGCCTATTTTCATTTACCCTTTTAGATCTCTGTCGTATTTTTAAAGTCCCCGTTTTCTTTGACCTGAAAAAGGTGAAAGTTTGAATGGTCAGCATTTCTAATGTGTTTTTGCAACTGTTCACTTTGTGACTCCACTGCACAATACAGTAGAACATGCCTTGTTTTTAGTTCTGCAAACAGAGTCGTGGTGAAAAGATGTGGATATGTTTGATTCCGTAACACTTTCCTCTGTAGCTTACAGATAAATGTATATATTAAATATGCATTAAAAATACCTGATCTAGTTTGTGTCCCTCCTTGATTCATTTTTTATCTCTCTCTCTCACTCTCACTCACTCAGTCTCTTTTGCTCTCCCTATCCCAGTATCTCTCCTATTATGTACCCTCTCTCTCCCATTCTCTACATTCTGATACAAGCACATTACAATACTTACCCAAATGGGGTACACAACAATGTTACATGTGTCCTTACACATGGTAAACATTGTTACATGTGAACTGACAAATTATTCCAGGGATGGACATTGTTGCTAGTGTAAAAATGGTGACAAGTGAAACAGTCATGTCAGAGAAGTTAGCTTCCTAGTGCCACCCGCTCCTATCAATCCTATGATATATATCGTGATGAGATGTTGCCTTATGTTTCTGCCAGGAGAAAGAAACCAACGACAACGGCTCAGGGGGTCATTCAACTGGACGGGGAGGTGGACAGCACGTCAGATAACGGTGACATCCCCAGTGTCACAATCCACTGTCGACGTTGACACCACTCATGTCAAGTTTGTCAGACAACTCGACAGTGCTCACAACACAGCTCAAATGATGATGGTGACTACAATGATGATGACTGATGATAACAAGATTAATGAAGAGGTAAGTCTAATGTTGGCTGCATGACAGTGCCCACTGCGCAAATAAAGTGCTGCTACCTCACGGCCCCTGAGTTATCTAAGCTAGGAGTCAGTTTGATTGGTAGCTAAGCAGTTCGCCATAGAGGGATGTGCACTGTTTCGCCTCTGATATAGTTCGCCATTTTGGAAACTATAATGTCGAACAAACACATTGCCTCTGACACAAAAGACAAGGCACCACAGGAAAAGTGACGAGTGTATTACCAACTGTTTCAGACATAATTTGTAATTACTTTCTTTAAGGGGATAAGTGGTTTTGTATTTTTATGCTAGAGAACTTAAACTTGGTGGGAATCATCTCTGTGGGTTCATATACATATAACAAGTTAATGTTTTCTTTTTGGACATGTGTGTACCCTGGAAATGGGAGACCTTTATTTGTTGGACCTTTTTTCAAGCACAAATTCAAAAACAATGCCTGTTGCTAGAACATGCTAAATAGGCTACATGTATTGTAGGAAAGTTTTAGTCACTGTGTAAATTTCATGTAAATCCTGAGAGAAAAACCATAAGACAGATCAACTCCAAACTTGGAAGACGTACATAAAGACATGCACTACAAGCTGTCAAGAGGGGCTTTGTATAAGCCCCGTTAATTTCCATTTTATATGGAAAATTTTATATACTATATATATATATATATTTCACTCCCACCGCTGCGACAATCACATATACATATCACGTCTATTACAGTGTGTGAGTGCTGCCGTCTGGTGACTGTTGCAGCGGTGGGAGAGCAAGACGCAGCAGTCGAATGCCAAGGACAACAGACCCAAGCAGCAGCAGACAGGATGTAGATGGCACCACTGCATGTATGATTTCGGTTTTGTCGTGTCACGCTCTAATGCCTTCAACACAAATCTTGTCCCAGACACAGGAGAGCTCAAATCACGACGCAGTGATTGTCGAAAGGTAGGTAGTTGTAAATGATTATGTCAAACCTAGTGTTCACGTTGTATTCTGAGATGAAATTGTTGTTAAAATGCCACTGAAAACTGCACATTTCATTTAGCACCAAGACTCTTTAATCATTAACTTTGTGATTTAGTGGTTAGTGAAGTAGTATTCGACTTTATTATTTATTTTATGGTACAACAAACTTGTCACACATGACATAACTTATGGTATCATGGTTCACAGAACATCATGTCTGACCATACCTATGATGTTACGGTTCACTGAACACGTCACATGACCAACTGGTGATGTAAATGGTCCGTAGATGAACCTGTATATGAACTTCCCGCTGGTCGTATCAGAGAGGTGGCAGCAAGAGGTCGCTGAGACGGTCTTTGACGTGATCAATGAGGAGATGGACGAGATCGAACAGAAGCGGAAACACTCGCCACAGTTAGTAATCTCTCAGACCACAATGAAGTCGCCACAGTCATTAACCCCTTACACTCTTACCTTGCACTGAATGAACTTACCAGTTATTAACCCATCACACCCTGGTGAACTCACCACAATCATTATCAACACCTGATATACCAAATGGACTCACAACATTGAACACACCACAATTATTAACCCATTGCACCTTTGTCAATTACACATTTTAATTTTTAAAATTATAGATGTGGATGCAAGAGTTTATTTAGATCGCCAATTGAACATCACAACTGACATGGTCCCCATCATTAAACAAACCTTGTACTTACTTTGAGTAAATTTGCATCTCACAAAAACAAATTCTTGAGAGGTAAATTTGCTAAATAACATGAACCATATAATCACATCACTACATTCGAGGACTTTTAGGTGGACATTGACATACATTTGAGTGCCTGTGTGCTGCCTGTTTCCCAGCCATGCCGACGGCCTGTAGCATGGAGGGCGAGGTGCTCAAGCTGGGCGGATCCTTCCTGTACCCAACCGACTAGAGTTCTATCATAAGAACCAAGACGGCCAGGTAATGGCCAAGAGTGTTGAGATAGGTCCCGACCTTTGACCTGATTTCTGGAGATGTGTTAGGAACATGTGTAAATTGCTTCTCTCGTAGTGTGTACTGTTTCATAGTGGAATATGTATAAGTGAGTTTTATTCAAGATTAACATGTGATTGTTGTCTCTATGCAGACATATTTCACTTAAGAATGGCCAGTCACAAGGTAATAATTATTAAAGGTGACTACTACCTTGATATGTAACCAGTGTGTTTATATTCAGCAGTCTTACTTCAGTAAGTTAGCCTGTCCAACTTGGATCATCTCCTTTATGACAGAATGCATTCATAGGGTGTTTTGGACACACTAGAAATCTATGAAAATCAGTATTTACTCTATGTTTTCACTTTGGCTGAATGTTCTCGTTTGCAGTGTTAGACCAGTCGATTATGTTACACAAGGCCACTGTCATTTAAAGCCACCTTTATAATCTTGCGTATCAAATTTACCTCTCTGTTGTATCCATCTTTTGACAACTTCAGTAGTTTATAGATCAGGACAATGACCAAATCTCGCGCTTGTGGTTTGTTTGACGGTGGGAGAGGATTCTGATCTGAGCTGAGAGCTAAACAACTAGTGACATAACAGAGAGGTCAGTAGCTGCCTAGTGGACAGGTCAAATGCTGCCAGATGTCATATGATATGTAAACTCAGTCTCTCTTTCCAGTTGATGACCTTGATGATGGATGTGATCCCAGAATCTCAACAAGACAGAGCTGTGTAGTGTTTCACGTGAAGAGTGACGTCAAAGTGGCCATTACTTCTCCCGTGAGTCCAGTATCGTCATTACCTACCTCCCTCTCTGCCACAGCCTATTTTCATTTACCCTTTTAGATCTCTGTCGTATTTTTAAAGTCCCCGTTTTCTTTGACCTGAAAAGGTGAAAGTTTTAATGGTCAGCATTTCTAATGTGTTTTTGCAACTGTTCACTTTGTGACTCGACTGCACAATACAGTAGAACATGCCTTGTTTTTAGTTCTGCAAACGGAGTCGTGCTGAAAAGATGTGGATATGTTTGATTCCATAAGACTTTCCTCTGTAGCTTACAGATCAATGTATATATTAAATGTGCATTAAAAATACTAGATCTAGTTTGTGTCCCTCCTTCATTCATTTTTTCTCTCTCTCTCACTCTCACTCACTCAGTCTCTTTTGCTCTCCCTATCCCATTATTTCTCCTATTATCTGCCCTCTCTCCCCCATTCTCTACATTCTGATACAAGCATATTACAATACTTACCCAAATGGAGTACACACAAATTATTCCAGGGATGGACGTTGTTGCTATTGTACTAATGGTGACAAGTGAAACAGTCCTGTCAGAGAAGTTAGCTTCCTAGTGCCACCCGCTCCTATCAATCCTATGATATATATCGTGATGAGATGTTGCCTTATGTTTCTGCCAGGAGAAGGAAACCAACGACAACGGCTCAGGCGGTCATTCAACTGGACGGGGCAGTGGACAGCACGTCAGATGACGTTGACATATCAGTGTCCCAACCCACTGTCGACATTGACATCACTCGTGTCAAGTTTGTCGGTCAACACGACGGTGCTCATGACAAATTGCTTCTCTCGTAGATTGTACTGTTTCACAGTGGAATATGTATAAGTGAGATTTATTCAAGATTAACATGTGATTGTTGTCTCTATGCAGACATATTTCACTGTAGAATGGCCAGTCACAAGGTAATAATTATTAAAGGTGACTACTACCTTGATATGTAACCAGCGTGTTTATATTCAGCAGTCTTACTTCAATAAGTTAGCCTGTCCAACTTGGATCATCTCCTTTATGACAGAATGCATTCATAGGGTGTTTTGGACACACTAGAAATCTATGAAAATCAGTATTTACTCTATGTTTTCACTTTGGCTGAATGTTCTCGTTTGCAGTGTTAGACCAGTCGATTATGTTACACAAGGCCACTGTCATTTAAAGCCACCTTTATAATCTTGCGTATCAAATTTACCTCTCTGTTGTATCCATCTTTTGACAACTTCAGTAGTTTATAGATCAGGACAATGACCAAATCTCGCGCTTGTGGTTTGTTTGACGGTGGGAGAGGATTCTGATCTGAGCTGAGAGCTAAACAACTAGTGACATAACAGAGAGGTCAGTTGCTGCCTAGTGGACAGGTCAAATGCTGCCAGATGTCATATGATATGTAAACTCAGTCTCTCTTTCCAGTTGATGACCTTGATAATGGACATCAAAGAAGTTGTCCCAGAATCTCAACAATACAGAGCTGTGTAGTGTTTCACGTGAAGAGTGACGTCAAAGTGGCCATTACTTCTCCCGTGAGTTCTTTATCGTCATTACCTACCTCCCTCTCTGCCACAGCCTATTTTCATTTACCCTTTTAGATCTCTGTCGTATTTTAAAAGTCCCCGTTTTCTTTGACCTGAAAAGGTGAAAGTTTTAATGGTCAGCATTTCTAATGTGTTTTTGCAACTGTTCACTTTGTGACTCCACTGCACAATACAGTAGAACATGCCTTGTTTTTAGTTCTGGAAACGGAGTCGAGCAGAACAAATGTGGATATGTTTGATTCCGTAAGACTTTCCTCTCTAGCTTATAGATAAATGTATATATTAAATATGCATTAAAAATATTTGATCTAGTTTATGTATATCTCCTTCATTATCTCTCTCTCTATCTGTCTCGTTCTCTCCCCTCCCCCCCCCCCCTCCCGATTCTCTCTTCTCTACACAAAAGCTCTACCCCAAAGAGCTGAATGCAACTGTGCTGGTGAGTGCATCAAACTTTGACAAGAGGGGGCAGCACTTGTACTCTGTGGAGATGTTTTCTTGCAGGGACAAAACGTCTCCAGCAGCCGGTGCTACTCAGAGTGAGTGAGTGTTGGGGAGCCCTTCGTCAGGTCTCAGTCAGACTATGTACATCGTGTGTTTCTTTTCCAACTACGCCCACAATTACTTAATGATCCCGGGGTCTGTCTCACTAAGATAGTCAGTTCATAAGTAAAAACCATCGTTAAACATAATTCATTGTTAAATGTGAAGGAACGTTTTGAAAATGGTATGGCCTGTTTTCAGCATACGAGATCACTTTTAATGAGCAAAATATCAGTAAATTCCATTGTTATACATAGTTGTCACCAAGGGGATGATCATTATAAACATCAATCACAACCAATAAACCATGAAAATATGTAACCATATATACACTATATATATGTGTGTATATATATATATATGTATATATGTATGTATATATATATATGTAATATATTATTATGTATATATATATATAAAACAATAATTATATACACTATATATATTGTAAAATAGCCATGGTGTAAATGTAAAAAAAACTAGGCTATATTTACAGGTATGTGCTTGAAAAACTCCACACATATGAAGGTATTAATCTCACAGGAGGTCTGTTGGTGAGAAATGGGACACTGTTGTGAACTTACGCCAGCTGTAAATGAGCCAGCGTACTGGTTGTGTCCTATGAGATAACGCGTGTACTACAGTGTGTAAATAATAACAGTAGTACACATATTACAAATACAACAAGTTGTCTGTCACGGCCCCATCTCATACGTCAGTCTAATTGTCAGGTTATTCAATAATAACAGTCTACTTTCCTAGTGAAAACAGTACACATGCACCAAGATGAGTGAGTTGTTTACTGTCCCAGTGCTTTGAATTTCATCAACAAATATGTCACTTCAGCTTATTGTGCTTTAAAACACTCTACCCGCCCACCCACCATCCTTCCCACCCGCCTACTCGCCCGCTTGCCCACCCACTGCATGTTGGCAGGTGGCCCTATTGGCAGGTGGCCCTATTGGCAGGTGGCCCTGTTGACAGGTGACCCTATTAGCAGGTGACGGTGTTCTCATGTTCTTTGTCTAACAAGACACCCCCAGTCGACACTGGTGGTTTACTTGTCCATTGTTGTTTTCTTGCAGATGTCAGTGTCATGGATGTGTGGAATGTGCGGGTGACAACATGTGCCAGTTGTTCACTTGTGTTGACCCGCAGTGAGAAGACGTCCACTGATGGTCTTTGTGCACATTGACAACAGGACAACAGGACAGTGAGCTCAGACACCTGGACTTGACATCTCAACTCAACAGGTGCAGTACGAAAGTCTACTCTATTTTAATTGGTTATGTCAGACCAACGTAACCTGTGGATTGAGACAAAGATAACAACACAATTATTTCATTATGTATGGTACATAAATAATAATCAGTACTACAGGTAGGAATTGTTCCCATTTTAATAAACCTGTTTAGAAAAAACATTTCATCTGAATGGTCAATCTTATTTTGTTTTCATTATATTTAAAAGCAAACTGTTCTGTCATGTAGCATTGATTATCACTGACACATCCAGACAGACGGTGGTCAAGGATGTGGTCAACAATGTACGGGGTCGTTCCTTGACGAGAACGTGGATGAGCAGGTGCTGCAGGAACTGGCCAGGTGAGATGACCACAGCAGGTCACTCAATACAAGTTTCTACTTTCTCTCAGTAACTTGGCAAAGTTCACATTAAATTTATCGTGTTTTGCAGTGGTTCAAAATTGCAGCCAATACCAAAACACCTTCATCCCATCTGGTTAAATACATGTATCTGGGAGAGGACGCAATATATTTTACGTGGGTGGCCAATTGTTAATTCTGCAATCGAGTTGTCTCGCCACAATTAGTAACCCCTCAGACCGAAAAAATGAAGTCAATACAATAATTAACCCTTTACACTCTTACCTTGCACCCAAATGAACTCACCAGTAATTAACCCATCACACCCTCCACACTTATTATCAACACCTGATATACTAAATGGACTCACCACATTGAACACACCAGTAACAGTTAAGAGAACCCAGGTTCAAATCATGTGCTGCTGTGTTAAAACTTCATGCACGTTTTTTTCACTCTACATTACTCCAGGTCACTCAGTTGTATAAATGAATACCTGGCTATACACAGTGGTGGGTATGTGTACGCACAGCCTTCGCGCATTAACTGCAGCATATGGCTGGATGCTTCCCAGAGAAGCCGAGATGGTGTCTGGTTGAACGTACCTTTATTAACCCATTGCATTGTCGTGAATTGTATATTTTAACAACAGTTGCATTGATGTGGATGTAGCAGTGTATTTTGAGATGGCAAATTGAAAATCATACAACAACGTGGCATGGTCCCGTTATTAAATAAAATCACACACCATGGTCCCGTTATTAAACAAAATAACACAACATAGTGGCATGGTGGCACCAAATAACTGTATCACTACATTTGAGGGCTTTTACATACATATTTACATACATTTGCGTGTCAATGAGCCGTCTGTGTTTCAGCCGTGTCGACGGCCTGTATCGTGGAGGGCGAGGTGTTCAAGCGGATCCTTCCTGCAGACGAGACAGAAGAAACATCTCGAGCTGTACCCAACCGACTACAGTTCTATCATCAGACCCAACACGACCAGGTCGTCAAGGCCAAGGGAGTCAAGATACAACCTGACCTTTGCCCTGATGGTGGCATGTCCTGAACACGTGTACGTTGCTTCTCTCGTAGTGTGTACTGTTTCACAGTGGAATATGTATAAGTGAGTTTTATTCAAGATTAACATGTGATTGTTGTCTCTATGCAGACATATTTCACTTAAGAATGGCCAGTCACAAGGTAATAATTATTAAAGGTGACTACTACCTTGATATGTAACCAGCGTGTTTATATTCAGCAGTCTTACTTCAATAAGTTAGCCTGTCCAACTTTGAACATCTCCTTTATGACAGAATGCATTCATAGGGTGTTTTGGACACACTAGAAATCTATGAAAATCAGTATTTACTCTATGTTTTCACTTTGGCTGAATGTTCTCGTTTGCAGTGTTAGACCAGTCGATTATGTTACACAAGGCCACTGTCATTTAAAGCCACCTTTATAATCTTGCGTATCACATTTACCTCTCTGTTGTATTCATCTTTTGACAACTTCAGTAGTTTATAGATCAGGACAATGACCAAATCTCGCGCTTGTGGTTTGTTTGACGGTGGGAGAGGATTCTGATCTGAGCTGAGAGCTAAACAACTAGTGACATAACAGATAGGTCAGTAGCTGCCTAGTGGACAGGTCAAATGCTGCCAGATGTCATATGATATGTAAACTCGGTCTCTCTTTCCAGTTGATGACCTTGATAATGGACATCAAAGACGTTGTCCCAGAATCTCAACAAGACAGAGCTGTGTAGTGTTTCACGTGAAGAGTGACGTCAAAGTGGCCATTACTTCTCCCGTGAGTCATATGTCGTCATTGCCTTCCTCTCTCTCATCCACAGCCTATTTTTAATTAACCTTTTAGATCTCTGTCCTATTTTTAAAGTCCCCATTTTGTTTGACCTTAAAAGGTGAAAGTTTGAATGGTCAGTATTTCTAATGTGTTTTTGCAACTGTTCACTTTGTGACTCGACTGCACAATACAGTAGAACAGGTCTTGTTTTTAGTTCTGGAAACGGAGTCGAGCAGAAAAGATGTGGATATGTTTGATTCCGTAAGACTTTCCTCTGTAGTTTATAGATAAATGTATATATTAAATATGCATTAAAAATATTTGATCTAGTTTATGTATATCTCCTTCATTATCTCTCTCTCTATCTGTCTCGTTCTCTCCCCCCCCCTCCCCCCCTCCCCTCCCCTCCCCCCTCCCGATTCTCTCTTCTCTACACAAAAGCTCTACCCCAAAGAGCTGAATGCAACTGTGCTGGTGAGTGCATCAAACTTTGACAAGAGGGGGCAGCACTTGTACTCTGTGGAGATGTTTTCTTGCAGGGACAAAACGTCTCCAGCAGCCGGTGCTACTCAGAGTAAGTGAGTGTTGGGGAGCCCTTCGTCAGGTCTCAGTCAGACTATGTACATCGTGTGTTTCTTTTCCAACTACGCCCACAATTACTTAATGATCCCTGGGTCTGTCTCACTAAGATAGTCAGTTCATAAGTAAAAACCATCGTTAAACATAATTCATTGTTAAATATGAAGGAACGTTTTGAAAATGGTATGGCCTGTTTTCAGCATACGAGATCACTTTTAATGAGCAAAATATCAGTAAATTCCATTGTTATACATAGTTGTCACCAAGGGGATGATCATTATAAACATCAATCACAACCAATAAACCATGAAAATATGTAACAATATATACACTATATATATGTGTATATATATATATATATATATATGTATGTATATATATATGTAATATATTATTATGTATATATATATATATATATATATATATAAAACAATAAGTATATACACTATATATATTGTAAAATAGCCATGGTGTAAATGTAAAAAAAACTAGGCTATATTTACAGGTATGTGCTTGAAAAACTCCACACATATGAAGGTATTAATCTCACAGGAGGTCTGTTGGTGAGAAATGGGACACTGTTGTGAACTTACGCCAGCTGTAAATGAGCCAGCGTACTGGTTGTGTCCTATGAGATAACGCGTGTACTACAGTGTGTAAATAATAACAGTAGTACACATATTACAAATACAACAAGTTGTCTGTCACGGCCCCATCTCATACGTCAGTCTAATTGTCAGGTTATTCAATAATAACAGTCTACTTTCCTAGTGAAAACAGTACACATGCACCAAGATGAGTGAGTTGTTTACTGTCCCAGTGCTTTGAATTTCATCAACAAATATGTCACTTCAGCTTATTGTGCTTTAAAACACTCTACCCGCCCACCCACCATCCTTCCCACCCGCCTACTCGCCCGCTTGCCCACCCACTGCATGTTGGCAGGTGGCCCTATTGGCAGGTGGCCCTATTGGCAGGTGGCCCTGTTGACAGGTGACCCTATTAGCAGGTGACGGTGTTCTCATGTTCTTTGTCTAACAAGACACCCCCAGTCGACACTGGTGGTTTACTTGTCCATTGTTGTTTTCTTGCAGATGTCAGTGTCATGGATGTGTGGAATGTGCGGGTGACAACATGTGCCAGTTGTTCACTTGTGTTGACCCGCAGTGAGAAGACGTCCACTGATGGTCTTTGTGCACATTGACAACAGGACAACAGGACAGTGAGCTCAGACACCTGGACTTGACATCTCAACTCAACAGGTGCAGTACGAAAGTCTACTCTATTTTAATTGGTTATGTCAGACCAACGTAACCTGTGGATTGAGACAAAGATAACAACACAATTATTTCATTATGTATGGTACATAAATAATAATCAGTACTACAGGTAGGAATTGTTCCCATTTTAATAAACCTGTTTAGAAAAAACATTTCATCTGAATGGTCAATCTTATTTTGTTTTCATTATATTTAAAAGCAAACTGTTCTGTCATGTAGCATTGATTATCACTGACACATCCAGACAGACGGTGGTCAAGGATGTGGTCAACAATGTACGGGGTCGTTCCTTGACGAGAACGTGGATGAGCAGGTGCTGCAGGAACTGGCCAGGTGAGATGACCACAGCAGGTCACTCAATACAAGTTTCTACTTTCTCTCAGTAACTTGGCAAAGTTCACATTAAATTTATCGTGTTTTGCAGTGGTTCAAAATTGCAGCCAATACCAAAACACCTTCATCCCATCTGGTTAAATACATGTATCTGGGAGAGGACGCAATATATTTTACGTGGGTGGCCAATTGTTAATTCTGCAATCGAGTTGTCTCGCCACAATTAGTAACCCCTCAGACCGAAAAAATGAAGTCAATACAATAATTAACCCTTTACACTCTTACCTTGCACCCAAATGAACTCACCAGTAATTAACCCATCACACCCTCCACACTTATTATCAACACCTGATATACTAAATGGACTCACCACATTGAACACACCAGTAACAGTTAAGAGAACCCAGGTTCAAATCATGTGCTGCTGTGTTAAAACTTCATGCACGTTTTTTTCACTCTACATTACTCCAGGTCACTCAGTTGTATAAATGAATACCTGGCTATACACAGTGGTGGGTATGTGTACGCACAGCCTTCGCGCATTAACTGCAGCATATGGCTGGATGCTTCCCAGAGAAGCCGAGATGGTGTCTGGTTGAACGTACCTTTATTAACCCATTGCATTGTCGTGAATTGTATATTTTAACAACAGTTGCATTGATGTGGATGTAGCAGTGTATTTTGAGATGGCAAATTGAAAATCATACAACAACGTGGCATGGTCCCGTTATTAAATAAAATCACACACCATGGTCCCGTTATTAAACAAAATAACACAACATAGTGGCATGGTGGCACCAAATAACCGTATCACTACATTTGAGGGCTTTTACATACATATTTACATAGATTTGCGTGTCAATGAGCCGCCTGTGTTTCAGCCGTGTCGACGGCCTGTATCGTGGAGGGCGAGGTGTTCAAGCGGATCCTTCCTGCAGACGAGACAGAAGAAACATCTCGAGCTGTACCCAACCGACTACAGTTCTATCATCAGACCCAACACGACCAGATCGTCAAGGCCAAGGGAGTCGAGATACAACCTGACCTTTGCCCTGATGGTGGCATGTCCTGAACACGTGTACGTTGCTTCTCTCGTAGTGTGTACTGTTTCACAATGGAATATGTATAAGTGAGTTTTATTCAAGATTAACATGTGATTGTTGTCTCTATGCAGACATATTTCACTTAAGAATGGCCAGTCACAAGGTAATAATTATTAAAGGTGACTACTACCTTGATATGTAACCAGCGTGTTTATATTCAGTAGTCTTACTTCAATAAGTTAGCCTGTCCAACTTGGATCATCTCCTTTATGACAGAATGCATTCATAGGGTGTTTTGGACACACTAGAAATCTATGAAAATCAGTATTTACTCTATGTTTTCACTTTGGCTGAATGTTCTTGTTTGCAGTGTTAGACCAGTCGATTATGTTACACAAGGCCACTGTCATTTAAAGCCACCTTTATAATCTTGCGTATCAAATTTACCTCTCTGTTGTATCCATCTTTTGACAACTTCAGTAGTTTATAGATCAGGACAATGACCAAAACTCGCGCTTGTGGTTTGTTTGACGGTGGGAGAGGATTCTGATCTGAGCTGAGAGCTAAACAACTAGTGACATAACAGAGAGGTCAGTAGCTGCCTAGTGGACAGGTCAAATGCTGCCAGATGTCATATGATATGTAAACTCAGTCTTTCTTTCCAGTTGATGACCTTGATAATGGACATCAAAGACGTCCCAGAATCTCAACAAGACAGAGCTGTGTAGTGTTTCACGTGAAGAGTGACGTCAAAGTGGCCATTACTTCTCCCGTGAGTCCAGTATCGTCATTACCTACCTCCCTCTCTGCCACAGCCTATTTTCATTTACCCTTTTAGATCTCTGTCGTATTTTTAAAGTCCCCGTTTTCTTTGACCTGAAAAAGGTGAAAGTTTGAATGGTCAGCATTTCTAATGTGTTTTTGCAACTGTTCACTTTGTGACTCCACTGCACAATACAGTAGAACATGCCTTGTTTTTAGTTCTGCAAACAGAGTCGTGGTGAAAAGATGTGGATATGTTTGATTCCGTAACACTTTCCTCTGTAGCTTACAGATAAATGTATATATTAAATATGCATTAAAAATACCTGATCTAGTTTGTGTCCCTCCTTGATTCATTTTTTATCTCTCTCTCTCACTCTCACTCACTCAGTCTCTTTTGCTCTCCCTATCCCAGTATCTCTCCTATTATGTACCCTCTCTCTCCCATTCTCTACATTCTGATACAAGCACATTACAATACTTACCCAAATGGGGTACACAACAATGTTACATGTGTCCTTACACATGGTAAACATTGTTACATGTGAACTGACAAATTATTCCAGGGATGGACATTGTTGCTAGTGTAAAAATGGTGACAAGTGAAACAGTCATGTCAGAGAAGTTAGCTTCCTAGTGCCACCCGCTCCTATCAATCCTATGATATATATCGTGATGAGATGTTGCCTTATGTTTCTGCCAGGAGAAAGAAACCAACGACAACGGCTCAGGGGGTCATTCAACTGGACGGGGAGGTGGACAGCACGTCAGATAACGGTGACATCCCCAGTGTCACAATCCACTGTCGACGTTGACACCACTCATGTCAAGTTTGTCAGACAACTCGACAGTGCTCACAACACAGCTCAAATGATGATGGTGACTACAATGATGATGACTGATGATAACAAGATTAATGAAGAGGTAAGTCTAATGTTGGCTGCATGACAGTGCCCACTGCGCAAATAAAGTGCTGCTACCTCACGGCCCCTGAGTTATCTAAGCTAGGAGTCAGTTTGATTGGTAGCTAAGCAGTTCGCCATAGAGGGATGTGCACTGTTTCGCCTCTGATATAGTTCGCCATTTTGGAAACTATAATGTCGAACAAACACATTGCCTCTGACACAAAAGACAAGGCACCACAGGAAAAGTGACGAGTGTATTACCAACTGTTTCAGACATAATTTGTAATTACTTTCTTTAAGGGGATAAGTGGTTTTGTATTTTTATGCTAGAGAACTTAAACTTGGTGGGAATCATCTCTGTGGGTTCATATACATATAACAAGTTAATGTTTTCTTTTTGGACATGTGTGTACCCTGGAAATGGGAGACCTTTATTTGTTGGACCTTTTTTCAAGCACAAATTCAAAAACAATGCCTGTTGCTAGAACATGCTAAATAGGCTACATGTATTGTAGGAAAGTTTTAGTCACTGTGTAAATTTCATGTAAATCCTGAGAGAAAAACCATAAGACAGATCAACTCCAAACTTGGAAGACGTACATAAAGACATGCACTACAAGCTGTCAAGAGGGGCTTTGTATAAGCCCCGTTAATTTCCATTTTATATGGAAAATTTTATATACTATATATATATATATATTTCACTCCCACCGCTGCGACAATCACATATACATATCACGTCTATTACAGTGTGTGAGTGCTGCCGTCTGGTGACTGTTGCAGCGGTGGGAGAGCAAGACGCAGCAGTCGAATGCCAAGGACAACAGACCCAAGCAGCAGCAGACAGGATGTAGATGGCACCACTGCATGTATGATTTCGGTTTTGTCGTGTCACGCTCTAATGCCTTCAACACAAATCTTGTCCCAGACACAGGAGAGCTCAAATCACGACGCAGTGATTGTCGAAAGGTAGGTAGTTGTAAATGATTATGTCAAACCTAGTGTTCACGTTGTATTCTGAGATGAAATTGTTGTTAAAATGCCACTGAAAACTGCACATTTCATTTAGCACCAAGACTCTTTAATCATTAACTTTGTGATTTAGTGGTTAGTGAAGTAGTATTCGACTTTATTATTTATTTTATGGTACAACAAACTTGTCACACATGACATAACTTATGGTATCATGGTTCACAGAACATCATGTCTGACCATACCTATGATGTTACGGTTCACTGAACACGTCACATGACCAACTGGTGATGTAAATGGTCCGTAGATGAACCTGTATATGAACTTCCCGCTGGTCGTATCAGAGAGGTGGCAGCAAGAGGTCGCTGAGACGGTCTTTGACGTGATCAATGAGGAGATGGACGAGATCGAACAGAAGCGGAAACACTCGCCACAGTTAGTAATCTCTCAGACCACAATGAAGTCGCCACAGTCATTAACCCCTTACACTCTTACCTTGCACTGAATGAACTTACCAGTTATTAACCCATCACACCCTGGTGAACTCACCACAATCATTATCAACACCTGATATACCAAATGGACTCACAACATTGAACACACCACAATTATTAACCCATTGCACCTTTGTCAATTACACATTTTAATTTTTAAAATTATAGATGTGGATGCAAGAGTTTATTTAGATCGCCAATTGAACATCACAACTGACATGGTCCCCATCATTAAACAAACCTTGTACTTACTTTGAGTAAATTTGCATCTCACAAAAACAAATTCTTGAGAGGTAAATTTGCTAAATAACATGAACCATATAATCACATCACTACATTCGAGGACTTTTAGGTGGACATTGACATACATTTGAGTGCCTGTGTGCTGCCTGTTTCCCAGCCATGCCGACGGCCTGTAGCATGGAGGGCGAGGTGCTCAAGCTGGGCGGATCCTTCCTGTACCCAACCGACTAGAGTTCTATCATAAGAACCAAGACGGCCAGGTAATGGCCAAGAGTGTTGAGATAGGTCCCGACCTTTGACCTGATTTCTGGAGATGTGTTAGGAACATGTGTAAATTGCTTCTCTCGTAGTGTGTACTGTTTCATAGTGGAATATGTATAAGTGAGTTTTATTCAAGATTAACATGTGATTGTTGTCTCTATGCAGACATATTTCACTTAAGAATGGCCAGTCACAAGGTAATAATTATTAAAGGTGACTACTACCTTGATATGTAACCAGTGTGTTTATATTCAGCAGTCTTACTTCAGTAAGTTAGCCTGTCCAACTTGGATCATCTCCTTTATGACAGAATGCATTCATAGGGTGTTTTGGACACACTAGAAATCTATGAAAATCAGTATTTACTCTATGTTTTCACTTTGGCTGAATGTTCTCGTTTGCAGTGTTAGACCAGTCGATTATGTTACACAAGGCCACTGTCATTTAAAGCCACCTTTATAATCTTGCGTATCAAATTTACCTCTCTGTTGTATCCATCTTTTGACAACTTCAGTAGTTTATAGATCAGGACAATGACCAAATCTCGCGCTTGTGGTTTGTTTGACGGTGGGAGAGGATTCTGATCTGAGCTGAGAGCTAAACAACTAGTGACATAACAGAGAGGTCAGTAGCTGCCTAGTGGACAGGTCAAATGCTGCCAGATGTCATATGATATGTAAACTCAGTCTCTCTTTCCAGTTGATGACCTTGATGATGGATGTGATCCCAGAATCTCAACAAGACAGAGCTGTGTAGTGTTTCACGTGAAGAGTGACGTCAAAGTGGCCATTACTTCTCCCGTGAGTCCAGTATCGTCATTACCTACCTCCCTCTCTGCCACAGCCTATTTTCATTTACCCTTTTAGATCTCTGTCGTATTTTTAAAGTCCCCGTTTTCTTTGACCTGAAAAGGTGAAAGTTTTAATGGTCAGCATTTCTAATGTGTTTTTGCAACTGTTCACTTTGTGACTCGACTGCACAATACAGTAGAACATGCCTTGTTTTTAGTTCTGCAAACGGAGTCGTGCTGAAAAGATGTGGATATGTTTGATTCCATAAGACTTTCCTCTGTAGCTTACAGATCAATGTATATATTAAATGTGCATTAAAAATACTAGATCTAGTTTGTGTCCCTCCTTCATTCATTTTTTCTCTCTCTCTCACTCTCACTCACTCAGTCTCTTTTGCTCTCCCTATCCCATTATTTCTCCTATTATCTGCCCTCTCTCCCCCATTCTCTACATTCTGATACAAGCATATTACAATACTTACCCAAATGGAGTACACACAAATTATTCCAGGGATGGACGTTGTTGCTATTGTACTAATGGTGACAAGTGAAACAGTCCTGTCAGAGAAGTTAGCTTCCTAGTGCCACCCGCTCCTATCAATCCTATGATATATATCGTGATGAGATGTTGCCTTATGTTTCTGCCAGGAGAAGGAAACCAACGACAACGGCTCAGGCGGTCATTCAACTGGACGGGGCAGTGGACAGCACGTCAGATGACGTTGACATATCAGTGTCCCAACCCACTGTCGACATTGACATCACTCGTGTCAAGTTTGTCGGTCAACACGACGGTGCTCATGACAAATTGCTTCTCTCGTAGATTGTACTGT
Source organism: Oasisia sp. SBJ-2009 (assembly GCA_964017155.1). Taxonomy (NCBI): domain Eukaryota; kingdom Metazoa; phylum Annelida; class Polychaeta; order Sabellida; family Siboglinidae; genus Oasisia; species Oasisia sp. SBJ-2009. Next base: position 38,661,998 of record OZ024867.1, read on the forward strand.
TTCACAGTGGAATATGTATAAGTGAGATTTATTCAAGATTAACATGTGATTGTTGTCTCTATGCAGACATATTTCACTGTAGAATGGCCAGTCACAAGGTAATAATTATTAAAGGTGACTACTACCTTGATATGTAACCAGCGTGTTTATATTCAGCAGTCTTACTTCAATAAGTTAGCCTGTCCAACTTGGATCATCTCCTTTATGACAGAATGCATTCATAGGGTGTTTTGGACACACTAGAAATCTATGAAAATCAGTATTTACTCTATGTTTTCACTTTGGCTGAATGTTCTCGTTTGCAGTGTTAGACCAGTCGATTATGTTACACAAGGCCACTGTCATTTAAAGCCACCTTTATAATCTTGCGTATCAAATTTACCTCTCTGTTGTATCCATCTTTTGACAACTTCAGTAGTTTATAGATCAGGACAATGACCAAATCTCGCGCTTGTGGTTTGTTTGACGGTGGGAGAGGATTCTGATCTGAGCTGAGAGCTAAACAACTAGTGACATAACAGAGAGGTCAGTTGCTGCCTAGTGGACAGGTCAAATGCTGCCAGATGTCATATGATATGTAAACTCAGTCTCTCTTTCCAGTTGATGACCTTGATAATGGACATCAAAGAAGTTGTCCCAGAATCTCAACAATACAGAGCTGTGTAGTGTTTCACGTGAAGAGTGACGTCAAAGTGGCCATTACTTCTCCCGTGAGTTCTTTATCGTCATTACCTACCTCCCTCTCTGCCACAGCCTATTTTCATTTACCCTTTTAGATCTCTGTCGTATTTTAAAAGTCCCCGTTTTCTTTGACCTGAAAAGGTGAAAGTTTTAATGGTCAGCATTTCTAATGTGTTTTTGCAACTGTTCACTTTGTGACTCCACTGCACAATACAGTAGAACATGCCTTGTTTTTAGTTCTGGAAACGGAGTCGAGCAGAACAAATGTGGATATGTTTGATTCCGTAAGACTTTCCTCTCTAGCTTATAGATAAATGTATATATTAAATATGCATTAAAAATATTTGATCTAGTTTATGTATATCTCCTTCATTATCTCTCTCTCTATCTGTCTCGTTCTCTCCCCTCCCCCCCCCCCCTCCCGATTCTCTCTTCTCTACACAAAAGCTCTACCCCAAAGAGCTGAATGCAACTGTGCTGGTGAGTGCATCAAACTTTGACAAGAGGGGGCAGCACTTGTACTCTGTGGAGATGTTTTCTTGCAGGGACAAAACGTCTCCAGCAGCCGGTGCTACTCAGAGTGAGTGAGTGTTGGGGAGCCCTTCGTCAGGTCTCAGTCAGACTATGTACATCGTGTGTTTCTTTTCCAACTACGCCCACAATTACTTAATGATCCCGGGGTCTGTCTCACTAAGATAGTCAGTTCATAAGTAAAAACCATCGTTAAACATAATTCATTGTTAAATGTGAAGGAACGTTTTGAAAATGGTATGGCCTGTTTTCAGCATACGAGATCACTTTTAATGAGCAAAATATCAGTAAATTCCATTGTTATACATAGTTGTCACCAAGGGGATGATCATTATAAACATCAATCACAACCAATAAACCATGAAAATATGTAACCATATATACACTATATATATGTGTGTATATATATATATATGTATATATGTATGTATATATATATATGTAATATATTATTATGTATATATATATATAAAACAATAATTATATACACTATATATATTGTAAAATAGCCATGGTGTAAATGTAAAAAAAACTAGGCTATATTTACAGGTATGTGCTTGAAAAACTCCACACATATGAAGGTATTAATCTCACAGGAGGTCTGTTGGTGAGAAATGGGACACTGTTGTGAACTTACGCCAGCTGTAAATGAGCCAGCGTACTGGTTGTGTCCTATGAGATAACGCGTGTACTACAGTGTGTAAATAATAACAGTAGTACACATATTACAAATACAACAAGTTGTCTGTCACGGCCCCATCTCATACGTCAGTCTAATTGTCAGGTTATTCAATAATAACAGTCTACTTTCCTAGTGAAAACAGTACACATGCACCAAGATGAGTGAGTTGTTTACTGTCCCAGTGCTTTGAATTTCATCAACAAATATGTCACTTCAGCTTATTGTGCTTTAAAACACTCTACCCGCCCACCCACCATCCTTCCCACCCGCCTACTCGCCCGCTTGCCCACCCACTGCATGTTGGCAGGTGGCCCTATTGGCAGGTGGCCCTATTGGCAGGTGGCCCTGTTGACAGGTGACCCTATTAGCAGGTGACGGTGTTCTCATGTTCTTTGTCTAACAAGACACCCCCAGTCGACACTGGTGGTTTACTTGTCCATTGTTGTTTTCTTGCAGATGTCAGTGTCATGGATGTGTGGAATGTGCGGGTGACAACATGTGCCAGTTGTTCACTTGTGTTGACCCGCAGTGAGAAGACGTCCACTGATGGTCTTTGTGCACATTGACAACAGGACAACAGGACAGTGAGCTCAGACACCTGGACTTGACATCTCAACTCAACAGGTGCAGTACGAAAGTCTACTCTATTTTAATTGGTTATGTCAGACCAACGTAACCTGTGGATTGAGACAAAGATAACAACACAATTATTTCATTATGTATGGTACATAAATAATAATCAGTACTACAGGTAGGAATTGTTCCCATTTTAATAAACCTGTTTAGAAAAAACATTTCATCTGAATGGTCAATCTTATTTTGTTTTCATTATATTTAAAAGCAAACTGTTCTGTCATGTAGCATTGATTATCACTGACACATCCAGACAGACGGTGGTCAAGGATGTGGTCAACAATGTACGGGGTCGTTCCTTGACGAGAACGTGGATGAGCAGGTGCTGCAGGAACTGGCCAGGTGAGATGACCACAGCAGGTCACTCAATACAAGTTTCTACTTTCTCTCAGTAACTTGGCAAAGTTCACATTAAATTTATCGTGTTTTGCAGTGGTTCAAAATTGCAGCCAATACCAAAACACCTTCATCCCATCTGGTTAAATACATGTATCTGGGAGAGGACGCAATATATTTTACGTGGGTGGCCAATTGTTAATTCTGCAATCGAGTTGTCTCGCCACAATTAGTAACCCCTCAGACCGAAAAAATGAAGTCAATACAATAATTAACCCTTTACACTCTTACCTTGCACCCAAATGAACTCACCAGTAATTAACCCATCACACCCTCCACACTTATTATCAACACCTGATATACTAAATGGACTCACCACATTGAACACACCAGTAACAGTTAAGAGAACCCAGGTTCAAATCATGTGCTGCTGTGTTAAAACTTCATGCACGTTTTTTTCACTCTACATTACTCCAGGTCACTCAGTTGTATAAATGAATACCTGGCTATACACAGTGGTGGGTATGTGTACGCACAGCCTTCGCGCATTAACTGCAGCATATGGCTGGATGCTTCCCAGAGAAGCCGAGATGGTGTCTGGTTGAACGTACCTTTATTAACCCATTGCATTGTCGTGAATTGTATATTTTAACAACAGTTGCATTGATGTGGATGTAGCAGTGTATTTTGAGATGGCAAATTGAAAATCATACAACAACGTGGCATGGTCCCGTTATTAAATAAAATCACACACCATGGTCCCGTTATTAAACAAAATAACACAACATAGTGGCATGGTGGCACCAAATAACTGTATCACTACATTTGAGGGCTTTTACATACATATTTACATACATTTGCGTGTCAATGAGCCGTCTGTGTTTCAGCCGTGTCGACGGCCTGTATCGTGGAGGGCGAGGTGTTCAAGCGGATCCTTCCTGCAGACGAGACAGAAGAAACATCTCGAGCTGTACCCAACCGACTACAGTTCTATCATCAGACCCAACACGACCAGGTCGTCAAGGCCAAGGGAGTCAAGATACAACCTGACCTTTGCCCTGATGGTGGCATGTCCTGAACACGTGTACGTTGCTTCTCTCGTAGTGTGTACTGTTTCACAGTGGAATATGTATAAGTGAGTTTTATTCAAGATTAACATGTGATTGTTGTCTCTATGCAGACATATTTCACTTAAGAATGGCCAGTCACAAGGTAATAATTATTAAAGGTGACTACTACCTTGATATGTAACCAGCGTGTTTATATTCAGCAGTCTTACTTCAATAAGTTAGCCTGTCCAACTTTGAACATCTCCTTTATGACAGAATGCATTCATAGGGTGTTTTGGACACACTAGAAATCTATGAAAATCAGTATTTACTCTATGTTTTCACTTTGGCTGAATGTTCTCGTTTGCAGTGTTAGACCAGTCGATTATGTTACACAAGGCCACTGTCATTTAAAGCCACCTTTATAATCTTGCGTATCACATTTACCTCTCTGTTGTATTCATCTTTTGACAACTTCAGTAGTTTATAGATCAGGACAATGACCAAATCTCGCGCTTGTGGTTTGTTTGACGGTGGGAGAGGATTCTGATCTGAGCTGAGAGCTAAACAACTAGTGACATAACAGATAGGTCAGTAGCTGCCTAGTGGACAGGTCAAATGCTGCCAGATGTCATATGATATGTAAACTCGGTCTCTCTTTCCAGTTGATGACCTTGATAATGGACATCAAAGACGTTGTCCCAGAATCTCAACAAGACAGAGCTGTGTAGTGTTTCACGTGAAGAGTGACGTCAAAGTGGCCATTACTTCTCCCGTGAGTCATATGTCGTCATTGCCTTCCTCTCTCTCATCCACAGCCTATTTTTAATTAACCTTTTAGATCTCTGTCCTATTTTTAAAGTCCCCATTTTGTTTGACCTTAAAAGGTGAAAGTTTGAATGGTCAGTATTTCTAATGTGTTTTTGCAACTGTTCACTTTGTGACTCGACTGCACAATACAGTAGAACAGGTCTTGTTTTTAGTTCTGGAAACGGAGTCGAGCAGAAAAGATGTGGATATGTTTGATTCCGTAAGACTTTCCTCTGTAGTTTATAGATAAATGTATATATTAAATATGCATTAAAAATATTTGATCTAGTTTATGTATATCTCCTTCATTATCTCTCTCTCTATCTGTCTCGTTCTCTCCCCCCCCCTCCCCCCCTCCCCTCCCCTCCCCCCTCCCGATTCTCTCTTCTCTACACAAAAGCTCTACCCCAAAGAGCTGAATGCAACTGTGCTGGTGAGTGCATCAAACTTTGACAAGAGGGGGCAGCACTTGTACTCTGTGGAGATGTTTTCTTGCAGGGACAAAACGTCTCCAGCAGCCGGTGCTACTCAGAGTAAGTGAGTGTTGGGGAGCCCTTCGTCAGGTCTCAGTCAGACTATGTACATCGTGTGTTTCTTTTCCAACTACGCCCACAATTACTTAATGATCCCTGGGTCTGTCTCACTAAGATAGTCAGTTCATAAGTAAAAACCATCGTTAAACATAATTCATTGTTAAATATGAAGGAACGTTTTGAAAATGGTATGGCCTGTTTTCAGCATACGAGATCACTTTTAATGAGCAAAATATCAGTAAATTCCATTGTTATACATAGTTGTCACCAAGGGGATGATCATTATAAACATCAATCACAACCAATAAACCATGAAAATATGTAACAATATATACACTATATATATGTGTATATATATATATATATATATATGTATGTATATATATATGTAATATATTATTATGTATATATATATATATATATATATATATATAAAACAATAAGTATATACACTATATATATTGTAAAATAGCCATGGTGTAAATGTAAAAAAAACTAGGCTATATTTACAGGTATGTGCTTGAAAAACTCCACACATATGAAGGTATTAATCTCACAGGAGGTCTGTTGGTGAGAAATGGGACACTGTTGTGAACTTACGCCAGCTGTAAATGAGCCAGCGTACTGGTTGTGTCCTATGAGATAACGCGTGTACTACAGTGTGTAAATAATAACAGTAGTACACATATTACAAATACAACAAGTTGTCTGTCACGGCCCCATCTCATACGTCAGTCTAATTGTCAGGTTATTCAATAATAACAGTCTACTTTCCTAGTGAAAACAGTACACATGCACCAAGATGAGTGAGTTGTTTACTGTCCCAGTGCTTTGAATTTCATCAACAAATATGTCACTTCAGCTTATTGTGCTTTAAAACACTCTACCCGCCCACCCACCATCCTTCCCACCCGCCTACTCGCCCGCTTGCCCACCCACTGCATGTTGGCAGGTGGCCCTATTGGCAGGTGGCCCTATTGGCAGGTGGCCCTGTTGACAGGTGACCCTATTAGCAGGTGACGGTGTTCTCATGTTCTTTGTCTAACAAGACACCCCCAGTCGACACTGGTGGTTTACTTGTCCATTGTTGTTTTCTTGCAGATGTCAGTGTCATGGATGTGTGGAATGTGCGGGTGACAACATGTGCCAGTTGTTCACTTGTGTTGACCCGCAGTGAGAAGACGTCCACTGATGGTCTTTGTGCACATTGACAACAGGACAACAGGACAGTGAGCTCAGACACCTGGACTTGACATCTCAACTCAACAGGTGCAGTACGAAAGTCTACTCTATTTTAATTGGTTATGTCAGACCAACGTAACCTGTGGATTGAGACAAAGATAACAACACAATTATTTCATTATGTATGGTACATAAATAATAATCAGTACTACAGGTAGGAATTGTTCCCATTTTAATAAACCTGTTTAGAAAAAACATTTCATCTGAATGGTCAATCTTATTTTGTTTTCATTATATTTAAAAGCAAACTGTTCTGTCATGTAGCATTGATTATCACTGACACATCCAGACAGACGGTGGTCAAGGATGTGGTCAACAATGTACGGGGTCGTTCCTTGACGAGAACGTGGATGAGCAGGTGCTGCAGGAACTGGCCAGGTGAGATGACCACAGCAGGTCACTCAATACAAGTTTCTACTTTCTCTCAGTAACTTGGCAAAGTTCACATTAAATTTATCGTGTTTTGCAGTGGTTCAAAATTGCAGCCAATACCAAAACACCTTCATCCCATCTGGTTAAATACATGTATCTGGGAGAGGACGCAATATATTTTACGTGGGTGGCCAATTGTTAATTCTGCAATCGAGTTGTCTCGCCACAATTAGTAACCCCTCAGACCGAAAAAATGAAGTCAATACAATAATTAACCCTTTACACTCTTACCTTGCACCCAAATGAACTCACCAGTAATTAACCCATCACACCCTCCACACTTATTATCAACACCTGATATACTAAATGGACTCACCACATTGAACACACCAGTAACAGTTAAGAGAACCCAGGTTCAAATCATGTGCTGCTGTGTTAAAACTTCATGCACGTTTTTTTCACTCTACATTACTCCAGGTCACTCAGTTGTATAAATGAATACCTGGCTATACACAGTGGTGGGTATGTGTACGCACAGCCTTCGCGCATTAACTGCAGCATATGGCTGGATGCTTCCCAGAGAAGCCGAGATGGTGTCTGGTTGAACGTACCTTTATTAACCCATTGCATTGTCGTGAATTGTATATTTTAACAACAGTTGCATTGATGTGGATGTAGCAGTGTATTTTGAGATGGCAAATTGAAAATCATACAACAACGTGGCATGGTCCCGTTATTAAATAAAATCACACACCATGGTCCCGTTATTAAACAAAATAACACAACATAGTGGCATGGTGGCACCAAATAACCGTATCACTACATTTGAGGGCTTTTACATACATATTTACATACATTTGCGTGTCAATGAGCCGTCTGTGTTTCAGCCGTGTCGACGGCCTGTATCGTGGAGGGCGAGGTGTTCAAGCGGATCCTTCCTGCAGACGAGACAGAAGAAACATCTCGAGCTGTACCCAACCGACTACAGTTCTATCATCAGACCCAACACGACCAGGTCGTCAAGGCCAAGGGAGTCAAGATACAACCTGACCTTTGCCCTGATGGTGGCATGTCCTGAACACGTGTACGTTGCTTCTCTCGTAGTGTGTACTGTTTCACAGTGGAATATGTATAAGTGAGTTTTATTCAAGATTAACATGTGATTGTTGTCTCTATGCAGACATATTTCACTTAAGAATGGCCAGTCACAAGGTAATAATTATTAAAGGTGACTACTACCTTGATATGTAACCAGCGTGTTTATATTCAGCAGTCTTACTTCAATAAGTTAGCCTGTCCAACTTTGAACATCTCCTTTATGACAGAATGCATTCATAGGGTGTTTTGGACACACTAGAAATCTATGAAAATCAGTATTTACTCTATGTTTTCACTTTGGCTGAATGTTCTCGTTTGCAGTGTTAGACCAGTCGATTATGTTACACAAGGCCACTGTCATTTAAAGCCACCTTTATAATCTTGCGTATCACATTTACCTCTCTGTTGTATTCATCTTTTGACAACTTCAGTAGTTTATAGATCAGGACAATGACCAAATCTCGCGCTTGTGGTTTGTTTGACGGTGGGAGAGGATTCTGATCTGAGCTGAGAGCTAAACAACTAGTGACATAACAGATAGGTCAGTAGCTGCCTAGTGGACAGGTCAAATGCTGCCAGATGTCATATGATATGTAAACTCGGTCTCTCTTTCCAGTTGATGACCTTGATAATGGACATCAAAGACGTTGTCCCAGAATCTCAACAAGACAGAGCTGTGTAGTGTTTCACGTGAAGAGTGACGTCAAAGTGGCCATTACTTCTCCCGTGAGTCATATGTCGTCATTGCCTTCCTCTCTCTCATCCACAGCCTATTTTTAATTAACCTTTTAGATCTCTGTCCTATTTTTAACCCTTTTTATACCAGACGTCCGCCCAGAAATTATACCCATGTTACCAGCACATTTGGGAGAAAAAACGGATATGGAAAAATTGTTTACATGGTGTGTGTCGAATTTGATTTTCTCAGCAACTACATAACATATATACAAGTGTTGTATATCAAATGAAAGCTAAGAAATGCAGCTTTCTATTGATGTGCATCATATAAATAGAACTGTTTATTCAACTATGATATTATAAGTTGAAATCAGAGGAAAGTTTTTTGATTTTTTTTACAAAATGCATGACTGAACTTCAGCACAACTTTTCGACTGTTTCTTGCATGAATAGAAAGCAACTTCAATTACAAGAGTTATAGAAAAATTCAATAGCTACATTTTGCTATAAGAATTATTCCTGTGTGACGGGTAGAAGGAATGTTATGAGCAATATTCATCAGGTATGTCAGTCCGAAAATATTAGTTTTGTAAGATGACAAGTAACAACAATGGATATTATCATATTATTTCCTTCCAGCAGTCAATAATAACTCTGCTACTGTTTTTTGCATGAATAGAAAGCAACTTCAATTACAAGAGTTGTAAAAAAATTCAATAGCTACATTTTGCTAATATACCTGTGTGACAGCTAGAAGGAATGTTATGAGCAATATTCATCAGGTATGTCAGTCCGAAAATATTAGTTTTGTAAGATGACAGGTAACAACAATGGATATTATCATATTATTTCCTTCCAGCAGTCAATACTATCTCTCCTACTGACAAAATGAGTTCCAGAAATATGTATGCTATGTGTAAACAATAAATTTATTACAAAACGACAACTAGAACTACAGAACGATCCATCGATTTACATGACAACCCTGTCTGCCAATGTTCGACTGGTTGATGTGTGCCCTCAGGCATTTCTGGTGCAGAGGCACAGAGCACTCACTACAACCATAGTTCGTGGCCTGTGCCATCCAGGGAGCAATCTGGCGCACTGACAGGGCGAAAGCGGCGAGGATCAGTCACCCAGTCGGGGTGGAAACCCTATAAATCATCCCCAGACTCGTTGGATTCGTGAAACAAATTGTCAATCCACTGCGGTCTGGTTTCGTCGCCGCCATCCTGCACTCGATCCAGGGCAGTGGGTCGACATTCTCTCCCGCTAATTCTCCTTCAAAATCGTCGTTTATAAACTTGTCAACTCCCGAAATATCACTGCCTTCGCTGTATGAAGCACCATCGTCCGCCATTTTTAAATGCCGCGACGAACAACACAAAACAAAACTTTCCAAAAACACGTTTAAAACCACTGAAATTGCCGCAATAAAATGGCGTCTGCCTTGCAGGAAGTGTGGTGTAGCCTCGTTCTCTTCGTATGACGGAAGGGGGGGATTTTAATTTATTCAATATGGCCACAACATGGCCGCATGGGCGGACACGTTGGTAAATACGCACCGATGCGTATTTGGTAACATGCGGCAACTACGCATCGGTGCGTATCTGGTATAAAAAGGGTTAAAGTCCCCATTTTGTTTGACCTTAAAAGGTGAAAGTTTGAATGGTCAGTATTTCTAATGTGTTTTTGCAACTGTTCACTTTGTGACTCGACTGCACAATACAGTAGAACAGGTCTTGTTTTTAGTTCTGGAAACGGAGTCGAGCAGAAAAGATGTGGATATGTTTGATTCCGTAAGACTTTCCTCTGTAGTTTATAGATAAATGTATATATTAAATATGCATTAAAAATATTTGATCTAGTTTATGTATATCTCCTTCATTATCTCTCTCTCTATCTGTCTCGTTCTCTCCCCCCCCCTCCCCCCCTCCCCTCCCCTCCCCCCTCCCGATTCTCTCTTCTCTACACAAAAGCTCTACCCCAAAGAGCTGAATGCAACTGTGCTGGTGAGTGCATCAAACTTTGACAAGAGGGGGCAGCACTTGTACTCTGTGGAGATGTTTTCTTGCAGGGACAAAACGTCTCCAGCAGCCGGTGCTACTCAGAGTAAGTGAGTGTTGGGGAGCCCTTCGTCAGGTCTCAGTCAGACTATGTACATCGTGTGTTTCTTTTCCAACTACGCCCACAATTACTTAATGATCCCTGGGTCTGTCTCACTAAGATAGTCAGTTCATAAGTAAAAACCATCGTTAAACATAATTCATTGTTAAATATGAAGGAACGTTTTGAAAATGGTATGGCCTGTTTTCAGCATACGAGATCACTTTTAATGAGCAAAATATCAGTAAATTCCATTGTTATACATAGTTGTCACCAAGGGGATGATCATTATAAACATCAATCACAACCAATAAACCATGAAAATATGTAACAATATATACACTATATATATGTGTATATATATATATATATATATATATATGTATGTATATATATATGTAATATATTATTATGTATATATATATATATATATATATATATATAAAACAATAAGTATATACACTATCATCATGCTGTCGGTCGCGAAGCGACAAAGACTGCTTCCATCACTTGACTGTTGCTCTCCATTTATCTCTCTGCTGTGAGAGTGATGTCCAGGAGTCGATCTTTATGTCTCTCAGCTTCAGGTTTCTCTTGATGGTATCCTTGAACCGGAGACGAGGGCGCCCTCTCTTTCTCTGACCAGAAGACAGTTGGGAGTAGAGAACCTGCTTTGGTAGCCTGTCTGGTGACATCCTCATGAGGTGTCCAGTCCACCGGAGATTCTTTCTGATCAGAAGATCTTCCATAGATGGTAGCCCTGTCCGTTCGAGTATTTCCTTGTTTGTCACTTTGTCCATCCAGGTTATCCTCATGATCGATCGCAGATGTCGCATCATGAAGGCATGCAGCTTTTTCACCTGTCGTCTGTACACTGTCCAGGCCTCGGCTCCGTATAGGAGGGTGGACAGCACGATTGCACGGTATATCTTGCCTTTAACCCGCATGGACACATGGTGGTTGTTCCAGAGTCTCTGGCGTAGTCGGCCAAAAGATGCACTAGCCTTGGCCATCCTCCTCTGTATTTCATCGTCAATACATCCATCACTTGATATAGTGCTTCCGAGGTAGGTGAATTCCAGAACAGAGTTCAACTTGTTTCCATCAACCATGATATCCTCCTCTCGGGTTCTTGTAGAGTTGGGTTGGTACAGCACCTCGGTCTTCTTGATGTTAATCTTCAGGCCAAACTTCTTTGACGCATTGGAGAAAGCATCCACTATATTCTGCATCTCTTCAGCAGAGTGTGCAACCAGTGCACTGTCATCTGCGAATAGCAGCTCTCTCATCAGTATCCGAGTAGTCTTGGTCTTCGCTCTGAAGTGTGCGACGTTGAATAGGTCAGCGCTCTGTCTGGACTGTATGTAGACGCCATCCCCCATGTCTCGGAAAGCATCATCGAGCATTGCTGATAGGAAGATGGAGAACAGCGTGGGGGCCAGTACACATCCTTGCTTGACCCCATTTGTGACACTGAACGATTCCGAGACTTCCCCTCCAACACTAACATTCGCCATCATTCCGGTATGTAGTGCCTCGATCATTGTTGTGAACTTCTCTGGGCATCCATATTTTCTCAGTAGCTGCCATAGCCCGGTCCTCCCAACTGTATCGAACGCCTTACTGAAGTCGACAAATACCATGTACAGTGGTCGGTCCTGCTCAATGCACTTTTCTTGTAGTTGTCGGAGACAAAATATCATATCCACGGTGCTCCGGTTACCTCTGAAGCCACATTGAGTCTCTGGAACTACCTCTGGTGTTATGTGGGTAGATAGTCTGTTGAGTAGGATCCTGGCGAAGATCTTGCCTGCTATGGAAAGAAGAGAGATTCCTCTATAGTTCCCACAGTCTGTTCGATCACCTTTCTTGTAGATGGTTACAATGCTGGCATCCTTCCATGCTTGTGGTACAGAACCCACCTCCCAGGCATTGGTGATTAGTTGGTGCAATCTGCTGAACAGATTGTCTCCTCCGTGCTTCCATACTTCTGCAGGAATTCCATCTCCTCCAGGTGCTTTGCCATCTTTCAGGCCGGCGATTGCTTTAGCCGTCTCATCCATAGTTGGAATCTCATCTAGGCTTGTCTTGATAATGCGCTGCGGGATGTTTTCCAAAGCTTCGTGATCTATGTCTCCAGGGACGTTGAGTAGCTTCTGGAAGTGTTCACTCCATCTTGCCACAACTCTCTTGCTGTCAGAGAAGGTCTCCATTCCATCTGCTGATTTCAGTTGAACAGGTCCCTTCTTTTTGGGTCCCCACACTTCCTTCAGTCCACTGTAGAAGCCCTTCATGTTGTTACTGTCAGCAGCTCTCTGCAGCTCCACTGCCTTCCTTTCCCACCAGTCTGACTTCAGTGCACGGGTGTGTTTTTGTAGCAGTCTGCAGGCGTCTTTATATGCTGCAGTGGTGGATCTAGTGCTCCTGGTTTGCAACACTCTCTGGTGGGCTTGGTCTCTTCTGCTCATAAGAGTTTGTAGCTCCTGGTCTTTGGGGTCGAACCAGTCCTGGTGTTTTCTGTCTGGCTTGCCAAGATATGTCTTGGCTGTGTTGTACACGACCTGCTGCAGAGCAGCCCATTTCTCGTCTGGTGTTGAGTTTTCCTTCTCCTCCCATTGGGCGAGAGCACTGTCCATCTCCTGCTCAAAACTCTCCCTATGGCTGGTGGTACTTAGTTTTGCTGTGTTGAGCTTGGTCGGCTTACTTGTTCCTTGCCTGCTGTGCTTTTGTCGTATTCTGAAAGCCACTTTTGACCTCAGCATCTGGTGATCGGTCCAACAGTTTGCTCCACGCATGGCTCGGGTACTGTGGATGTCCATCTTATCGCGACACCTCGTGATGATGAAGTCGATCATATGCCAGTGTTTCGAACGAGGATGCATCCAGGTGGTCTTGTGTTCATCCTTCTGCTTGAACATGGTGTTCGTCACTATCAGCTCGAACTCAGAACACAGAGCCAGTAGAAGCTCGCCATTGGAGTTGCATTTCCCAATCCCATGTTTGCCCATGACCAAGGGCCACTTGTCATTCTCTCTTCCTATCCTCGCATTGAAGTCTCCTATCAGCAGTAGCTTATCTGTACGAGGGATGCCACTGAGCACACTTGCCAGCTGGTTGTAGAAGGCCTCCTTGTTTTCGTCTGGGTTTGTCATTGTCGGAGCATACACGCTGATAATTGTAGCAAAGTTGTCCTTGCTCAGAGGTAGTCTCATCGTCATTATTCTGTCACTTACTGGCCGTGGCATTTCTGTCAGCTTTGTGACGATATCCTTTTTGATAGCAAAGCCCACTCCGGCCTCCCTTCTTTCTCCTTCGGGTTTGCCACTCCAGAAGAAAGAGTATTCCAAGTCGTTGAGACTACCAGACTCTGAGAACCTTGTTTCACATAGGGCGGCGATGTCGATGTTGTATTTGGCAAGTTCCATTGCTACTAGTGCCGTACGTCTTTCTGGTCGGTTAGCTCCTTCTCGGTCGAGGAGAGTCCTGACGTTCCATTGTCCAATTGTCAGTAGTTGTCTTCTTTGTCTTCGTCTTCCTAGCTGATTTTTCACTGTCGATGGAAGATGAGGTCGAGCAGCGCGGTCCTTGGTAACCCGGGTGACGGCCGATCCGGTATCATGTTTCGTGCAGTTGTACATTTCATGGAAGCTGCTAGCAAAAATTGTTGAAGTGCCGCTGGCTTTTGCAAGTTACTAGCGACACTCTCTCGGGGAACAAATAGAGGTCTCACACCGGCAAGAACATGTCAAGACAGGCGCAAACTATTTGTCCCTGCAGTGGCTGGTCGAGAGATGTTGGGAGTTCCATACATCAACCGCCCTTGATGCTGCCACAGTGACATGGTTTTCTGTTTAGGGTTTGCTCCCTTAGCCTTCGGTTCTGATAAGAACCTGTACCACAAGGCAGTGGTTTACAGCTCTGCATGGCAGGGGCGTCAAACTCCCTGAGGTATTGCAATACCTGCAATGCAATACCTGCATACCATAATATACACTATATATATTGTAAAATAGCCATGGTGTAAATGTAAAAAACTAGGCTATATTTACAGGTATGTGCTTGAAAAACTCCACACATATGAAGGTATTAATCTCACAGGAGGTCTGTTGGTGAGAAATGGGACACTGTTGTGAACTTACGCCAGCTGTAAATGAGCCAGCGTACTGGTTGTGTCTTATGAGATAACGCGTGTACTACAGTGTGTAAGTAATAACAGTAGTACACATATTACAAATACAACAAGTTGTCTGTCACAGCCCCATCTCATACGTCAGTCTAATTGTCAGGTTATTCAATAATAACTGTCTACTTTCCTAGTGAAAACAGTACACATGCACCAAGATGAGTGAGTTGTTTACTGTCCCAGTGCTTTGAATTTCATCAACAAATATGTCACTTCAGCTTATTGTGCTTTAAAACACTCTACCCGCCCACCCACCATCCTTCCCACCCGCCTACTCGCCCGCTTGCCCACCCACTGCATGTTGGCAGGTGGCCCTGTTAACAGGTGACCCTATTGGCAGGTGGCCCTGTTGACAGGTGACCCTATTAGCAGGTGACGGTGTTCTCATGTTCTTTGTCTAACAAGACACCCCCAGTCGACACTGGTGGTTTACTTGTCCATTGTTGTTTTCTTGCAGATGTCAGTGTCATGGATGTGTGGAATGTGCGGGTGACAACATGTGCCAGTTGTTCACTTGTGTTGACCCGCAGTGAGAAGACGTCCACTGATGGTCTTTTGTGCACATTGACAACAGGACAACAGGACAGTGAGCTCAGACACCTGGACTTGACATCTCAACTCAACAGGTGCAGTACAAAAGTCTACTCCATTTTAATTGGTTATGTCAGACCAACGTAACCTGTGGATTGAGACAAAGATAACAACACAATTATTTCATAATGTATGGTACATAAATAATAATCAGTACTACAGGTAGGAATTGTTCCCATTTTAATAAACCTGTTTAGAAAAAACATTTCATCTAAATGGTCAAATTTATTTTGTTTTCATTTTATTTAAATGGAAACTTCTGCCATGTAGCAGTGATTATCACTGACACATCCAGACAGACGGTGGTCAAGGATGTGGTCAACAATGTACGGGGTCGTTCCTTGACGAGAACGTGGATGAGCAGGTGCTGCAGGAACTGGCCAGGTGAGATGACCACAGCAGGTCACTCAATACAAGTTTCTACTTTCTCTCAGTAACTTGGCAAAGTTCACATTAAATTTATCGTGTTTTGCAGTGGTTCAAAATTGCAGCCAATACCAAAACACCTTCATCCCATCTGGTTAAATACATGTATCTGGGAGAGGGCGCAATATATTTTACGTGGGTGGCCAATTGTTAATTCTGCAATCGAGTTGTCTCGCCACAATTAGTAACCCCTCAGACCGAAAAAATGAAATCAATACAATAATTAACCCTTTACACTCTTACCTTGCACCCAAATGAACTCACCAGTAATTAACCCATCACACCATCCACACTTATTATCAACACCTGATATACTAAATGGACTCACCACATTGAACACACCAGTAACAGTTAAGGGAACCCAGGTTCAAATCATGTGCTGCTGTGTTAAAACTTCATGCACGTTTTTTTCACTCTACATTACTCCAGGTCACTCAGTTGTATAAATGAATACCTGGCTATACACAGTGGTGGGTATGTGTACGCACAGCCTTCGCGCATTAACTGCAGCATATGGCTGGATGCTTCCCAGAGAAGCCGAGATGGTGTCTGGTTGAACGTACCTTTATTAACCCATTGCATTGTCGTGAATTGTATATTTTAACAACAGTTGCATTGATGTGGATGTAGCAGTGTATTTTGAGATGGCAAATTGAAAATCATACAACAACGTGGCATGGTCCCGTTATTAAATAAAATCACACACCATGGTCCCGTTATTAAACAAAATAACACAACATAGTGGCATGGTGGCACCAAATAACCGTATCACTACATTTGAGGGCTTTTACATACATATTTACATAGATTTGCGTGTCAATGAGCCGTCTGTGTTTCAGCCGTGTCGACGGCCTGTATCGTGGAGGGCGAGGTGTTCAAGCGGATCCTTCCTGCAGACGAGACAGAAGAAACATCTCGAGCTGTACCCAACCGACTACAGTTCTATCATCAGACCCAACACGACCAGGTCGTCAAGGCCAAGGGTGTCAAGATACAACCTGACCTTTGACCTGATGGTGGCATGTCCTGAACACGTGTACGTTGCTTCTCTCGTAGTGTGTACTGTTTCACAGTGGAATATGTATAAGTGAGTTTTATTCAAGATTAACATGTGATTGTTGTCTCTATGCAGACATATTTCTCTTAAGAATGGCCAGTCACAAGGTAATAATTATTAAAGGTGACTACTACCTTGATATGTAACCAGCGTGTTTGTATTCAGCAGTCTTACTTCAATAAGTTAGCCTGTCCAACTTTGAACATCTCCTTTATGACAGAATGCATTCATAGGGTGTTTTGGACACACTAGAAATCTATGAAAATCAGTATTTACTCTATGTTTTCACTTTGGCTGAATGTTCTCGTTTGCAGTGTTAGACCAGTCGATTATGTTACACAAGGCCACTGTCATTTAAAGCCACCTTTATAATCTTGCGTATCACATTTACCTCTCTGTTGTATTCATCTTTTGACAACTTCAGTAGTTTATAGATCAGGACAATGACCAAATCTCGCGCTTGTGGTTTGTTTGACGGTGGGAGAGGATTCTGATCTGAGCTGAGAGCTAAACAACTAGTGACATAACAGATAGGTCAGTAGCTGCCTAGTGGACAGGTCAAATGCTGCCAGATGTCATATGATATGTAAACTCGGTCTCTCTTTCCAGTTGATGACCTTGATAATGGACATCAAAGACGTTGTCCCAGAATCTCAACAAGACAGAGCTGTGTAGTGTTTCACGTGAAGAGTGACGTCAAAGTGGCCATTACTTCTCCCGTGAGTCATATGTCGTCATTGCCTTCCTCTCTCTCATCCACAGCCTATTTTTAATTAACCTTTTAGATCTCTGTCCTATTTTTAAAGTCCCCATTTTGTTTGACCTTAAAAGGTGAAAGTTTGAATGGTCAGTATTTCTAATGTGTTTTTGCAACTGTTCACTTTGTGACTCGACTGCACAATACAGTAGAACAGGTCTTGTTTTTAGTTCTGGAAACGGAGTCGAGCAGAAAAGATGTGGATATGTTTGATTCCGTAAGACTTTCCTCTGTAGTTTATAGATAAATGTATATATTAAATATGCATTAAAAATATTTGATCTAGTTTATGTATATCTCCTTCATTATCTCTCTCTCTATCTGTCTCGTTCTCTCCCCCCCCCTCCCCCCCTCCCCTCCCCTCCCCCCTCCCGATTCTCTCTTCTCTACACAAAAGCTCTACCCCAAAGAGCTGAATGCAACTGTGCTGGTGAGTGCATCAAACTTTGACAAGAGGGGGCAGCACTTGTACTCTGTGGAGATGTTTTCTTGCAGGGACAAAACGTCTCCAGCAGCCGGTGCTACTCAGAGTAAGTGAGTGTTGGGGAGCCCTTCGTCAGGTCTCAGTCAGACTATGTACATCGTGTGTTTCTTTTCCAACTACGCCCACAATTACTTAATGATCCCTGGGTCTGTCTCACTAAGATAGTCAGTTCATAAGTAAAAACCATCGTTAAACATAATTCATTGTTAAATATGAAGGAACGTTTTGAAAATGGTATGGCCTGTTTTCAGCATACGAGATCACTTTTAATGAGCAAAATATCAGTAAATTCCATTGTTATACATAGTTGTCACCAAGGGGATGATCATTATAAACATCAATCACAACCAATAAACCATGAAAATATGTAACAATATATACACTATATATATGTGTATATATATATATATATATATATGTATGTATATATATATGTAATATATTATTATGTATATATATATATATATATATAAAACAATAAGTATATACACTATCATCATGCTGTCGGTCGCGAAGCGACAAAGACTGCTTCCATCACTTGACTGTTGCTCTCCATTTATCTCTCTGCTGTGAGAGTGATGTCCAGGAGTCGATCTTTATGTCTCTCAGCTTCAGGTTTCTCTTGATGGTATCCTTGAACCGGAGACGAGGGCGCCCTCTCTTTCTCTGACCAGAAGACAGTTGGGAGTAGAGAACCTGCTTTGGTAGCCTGTCTGGTGACATCCTCATGAGGTGTCCAGTCCACCGGAGATTCTTTCTGATCAGAAGATCTTCCATAGATGGTAGCCCTGTCCGTTCGAGTATTTCCTTGTTTGTCACTTTGTCCATCCAGGTTATCCTCATGATCGATCGCAGATGTCGCATCATGAAGGCATGCAGCTTTTTCACCTGTCGTCTGTACACTGTCCAGGCCTCGGCTCCGTATAGGAGGGTGGACAGCACGATTGCACGGTATATCTTGCCTTTAACCCGCATGGACACATGGTGGTTGTTCCAGAGTCTCTGGCGTAGTCGGCCAAAAGATGCACTAGCCTTGGCCATCCTCCTCTGTATTTCATCGTCAATACATCCATCACTTGATATAGTGCTTCCGAGGTAGGTGAATTCCAGAACAGAGTTCAACTTGTTTCCATCAACCATGATATCCTCCTCTCGGGTTCTTGTAGAGTTGGGTTGGTACAGCACCTCGGTCTTCTTGATGTTAATCTTCAGGCCAAACTTCTTTGACGCATTGGAGAAAGCATCCACTATATTCTGCATCTCTTCAGCAGAGTGTGCAACCAGTGCACTGTCATCTGCGAATAGCAGCTCTCTCATCAGTATCCGAGTAGTCTTGGTCTTCGCTCTGAAGTGTGCGACGTTGAATAGGTCAGCGCTCTGTCTGGACTGTATGTAGACGCCATCCCCCATGTCTCGGAAAGCATCATCGAGCATTGCTGATAGGAAGATGGAGAACAGCGTGGGGGCCAGTACACATCCTTGCTTGACCCCATTTGTGACACTGAACGATTCCGAGACTTCCCCTCCAACACTAACATTCGCCATCATTCCGGTATGTAGTGCCTCGATCATTGTTGTGAACTTCTCTGGGCATCCATATTTTCTCAGTAGCTGCCATAGCCCGGTCCTCCCAACTGTATCGAACGCCTTACTGAAGTCGACAAATACCATGTACAGTGGTCGGTCCTGCTCAATGCACTTTTCTTGTAGTTGTCGGAGACAAAATATCATATCCACGGTGCTCCGGTTACCTCTGAAGCCACATTGAGTCTCTGGAACTACCTCTGGTGTTATGTGGGTAGATAGTCTGTTGAGTAGGATCCTGGCGAAGATCTTGCCTGCTATGGAAAGAAGAGAGATTCCTCTATAGTTCCCACAGTCTGTTCGATCACCTTTCTTGTAGATGGTTACAATGCTGGCATCCTTCCATGCTTGTGGTACAGAACCCACCTCCCAGGCATTGGTGATTAGTTGGTGCAATCTGCTGAACAGATTGTCTCCTCCGTGCTTCCATACTTCTGCAGGAATTCCATCTCCTCCAGGTGCTTTGCCATCTTTCAGGCCGGCGATTGCTTTAGCCGTCTCATCCATAGTTGGAATCTCATCTAGGCTTGTCTTGATAATGCGCTGCGGGATGTTTTCCAAAGCTTCGTGATCTATGTCTCCAGGGACGTTGAGTAGCTTCTGGAAGTGTTCACTCCATCTTGCCACAACTCTCTTGCTGTCAGAGAAGGTCTCCATTCCATCTGCTGATTTCAGTTGAACAGGTCCCTTCTTTTTGGGTCCCCACACTTCCTTCAGTCCACTGTAGAAGCCCTTCATGTTGTTACTGTCAGCAGCTCTCTGCAGCTCCACTGCCTTCCTTTCCCACCAGTCTGACTTCAGTGCACGGGTGTGTTTTTGTAGCAGTCTGCAGGCGTCTTTATATGCTGCAGTGGTGGATCTAGTGCTCCTGGTTTGCAACACTCTCTGGTGGGCTTGGTCTCTTCTGCTCATAAGAGTTTGTAGCTCCTGGTCTTTGGGGTCGAACCAGTCCTGGTGTTTTCTGTCTGGCTTGCCAAGATATGTCTTGGCTGTGTTGTACACGACCTGCTGCAGAGCAGCCCATTTCTCGTCTGGTGTTGAGTTTTCCTTCTCCTCCCATTGGGCGAGAGCACTGTCCATCTCCTGCTCAAAACTCTCCCTATGGCTGGTGGTACTTAGTTTTGCTGTGTTGAGCTTGGTCGGCTTACTTGTTCCTTGCCTGCTGTGCTTTTGTCGTATTCTGAAAGCCACTTTTGACCTCAGCATCTGGTGATCGGTCCAACAGTTTGCTCCACGCATGGCTCGGGTACTGTGGATGTCCATCTTATCGCGACACCTCGTGATGATGAAGTCGATCATATGCCAGTGTTTCGAACGAGGATGCATCCAGGTGGTCTTGTGTTCATCCTTCTGCTTGAACATGGTGTTCGTCACTATCAGCTCGAACTCAGAACACAGAGCCAGTAGAAGCTCGCCATTGGAGTTGCATTTCCCAATCCCATGTTTGCCCATGACCAAGGGCCACTTGTCATTCTCTCTTCCTATCCTCGCATTGAAGTCTCCTATCAGCAGTAGCTTATCTGTACGAGGGATGCCACTGAGCACACTTGCCAGCTGGTTGTAGAAGGCCTCCTTGTTTTCGTCTGGGTTTGTCATTGTCGGAGCATACACGCTGATAATTGTAGCAAAGTTGTCCTTGCTCAGAGGTAGTCTCATCGTCATTATTCTGTCACTTACTGGCCGTGGCATTTCTGTCAGCTTTGTGACGATATCCTTTTTGATAGCAAAGCCCACTCCGGCCTCCCTTCTTTCTCCTTCGGGTTTGCCACTCCAGAAGAAAGAGTATTCCAAGTCGTTGAGACTACCAGACTCTGAGAACCTTGTTTCACATAGGGCGGCGATGTCGATGTTGTATTTGGCAAGTTCCATTGCTACTAGTGCCGTACGTCTTTCTGGTCGGTTAGCTCCTTCTCGGTCGAGGAGAGTCCTGACGTTCCATTGTCCAATTGTCAGTAGTTGTCTTCTTTGTCTTCGTCTTCCTAGCTGATTTTTCACTGTCGATGGAAGATGAGGTCGAGCAGCGCGGTCCTTGGTAACCCGGGTGACGGCCGATCCGGTATCATGTTTCGTGCAGTTGTACATTTCATGGAAGCTGCTAGCAAAAATTGTTGAAGTGCCGCTGGCTTTTGCAAGTTACTAGCGACACTCTCTCGGGGAACAAATAGAGGTCTCACACCGGCAAGAACATGTCAAGACAGGCGCAAACTATTTGTCCCTGCAGTGGCTGGTCGAGAGATGTTGGGAGTTCCATACATCAACCGCCCTTGATGCTGCCACAGTGACATGGTTTTCTGTTTAGGGTTTGCTCCCTTAGCCTTCGGTTCTGATAAGAACCTGTACCACAAGGCAGTGGTTTACAGCTCTGCATGGCAGGGGCGTCAAACTCCCTGAGGTATTGCAATACCTGCAATGCAATACCTGCATACCATAATATACACTATATATATTGTAAAATAGCCATGGTGTAAATGTAAAAAACTAGGCTATATTTACAGGTATGTGCTTGAAAAACTCCACACATATGAAGGTATTAATCTCACAGGAGGTCTGTTGGTGAGAAATGGGACACAGTTGTAGTAATGTTGTAAATGAGCCAGCGTACTGGTTGTGTCTTATGAGATAACGCGTGTACTACAGTGTGTAAGTAATAACAGTAGTACACATATTACAAATACAACAAGTTGTCTGTCACAGCCCCATCTCATACGTCAGTCTAATTGTCAGGTTATTCAATAATAACAGTCTACTTTCCTAGTGAAAACAGTACACATGCACCAAGATGAGTGAGTTGTTTACTGTCCCAGTGCTTTGAATTTCATCAACAAATATGTCACTTCAGCTTATTGTGCTTTAAAACACTCTACCCGCCCACCCACCATCCTTCCCACCCGCCTACTCGCCCGCTTGCCCACCCACTGCATGTTGGCAGGTGGCCCTGTTAACAGGTGACCCTATTGGCAGGTGGCCCTGTTGACAGGTGACCCTATTAGCAGGTGACGGTGTTCTCATGTTCTTTGTCTAACAAGACACCCCCAGTCGACACTGGTGGTTTACTTGTCCATTGTTGTTTTCTTGCAGATGTCAGTGTCATGGATGTGTGGAATGTGCGGGTGACAACATGTGCCAGTTGTTCACTTGTGTTGACCCGCAGTGAGAAGACGTCCACTGATGGTCTTTTGTGCACATTGACAACAGGACAACAGGACAGTGAGCTCAGACACCTGGACTTGACATCTCAACTCAACAGGTGCAGTACAAAAGTCTACTCCATTTTAATTGGTTATGTCAGACCAACGTAACCTGTGGATTGAGACAAAGATAACAACACAATTATTTCATAATGTATGGTACATAAATAATAATCAGTACTACAGGTAGGAATTGTTCCCATTTTAATAAACCTGTTTAGAAAAAACATTTCATCTAAATGGTCAAATTTATTTTGTTTTCATTTTATTTAAATGGAAACTTCTGCCATGTAGCAGTGATTATCACTGACACATCCAGACAGACGGTGGTCAAGGATGTGGTCAACAATGTACGGGGTCGTTCCTTGACGAGAACGTGGATGAGCAGGTGCTGCAGGAACTGGCCAGGTGAGATGACCACAGCAGGTCACTCAATACAAGTTTCTACTTTCTCTCAGTAACTTGGCAAAGTTCACATTAAATTTATCGTGTTTTGCAGTGGTTCAAAATTGCAGCCAATACCAAAACACCTTCATCCCATCTGGTTAAATACATGTATCTGGGAGAGGGCGCAATATATTTTACGTGGGTGGCCAATTGTTAATTCTGCAATCGAGTTGTCTCGCCACAATTAGTAACCCCTCAGACCGAAAAAATGAAATCAATACAATAATTAACCCTTTACACTCTTACCTTGCACCCAAATGAACTCACCAGTAATTAACCCATCACACCATCCACACTTATTATCAACACCTGATATACTAAATGGACTCACCACATTGAACACACCAGTAACAGTTAAGAGAACCCAGGTTCAAATCATGTGCTGCTGTGTTAAAACTTCATGCACGTTTTTTTCACTCTACATTACTCCAGGTCACTCAGTTGTATAAATGAATACCTGGCTATACACAGTGGTGGGTATGTGTACGCACAGCCTTCGCGCATTAACTGCAGCATATGGCTGGATGCTTCCCAGAGAAGCCGAGATGGTGTCTGGTTGAACGTACCTTTATTAACCCATTGCATTGTCGTGAATTGTATATTTTAACAACAGTTGCATTGATGTGGATGTAGCAGTGTATTTTGAGATGGCAAATTGAAAATCATACAACAACGTGGCATGGTCCCGTTATTAAATAAAATCACACACCATGGTCCCGTTATTAAACAAAATAACACAACATAGTGGCATGGTGGCACCAAATAACCGTATCACTACATTTGAGGGCTTTTACATACATATTTACATAGATTTGCGTGTCAATGAGCCGTCTGTGTTTCAGCCGTGTCGACGGCCTGTATCGTGGAGGGCGAGGTGTTCAAGCGGATCCTTCCTGCAGACGAGACAGAAGAAACATCTCGAGCTGTACCCAACCGACTACAGTTCTATCATCAGACCCAACACGACCAGGTCGTCAAGGCCAAGGGTGTCAAGATACAACCTGACCTTTGACCTGATGGTGGCATGTCCTGAACACGTGTACGTTGCTTCTCTCGTAGTGTGTACTGTTTCACAGTGGAATATGTATAAGTGAGTTTTATTCAAGATTAACATGTGATTGTTGTCTCTATGCAGACATATTTCTCTTAAGAATGGCCAGTCACAAGGTAATAATTATTAAAGGTGACTACTACCTTGATATGTAACCAGCGTGTTTGTATTCAGCAGTCTTACTTCAATAAGTTAGCCTGTCCAACTTGGATCATCTCCTTTATGACAGAATGCATTCATAGGGTGTTTTGGACACACTAGAAATCTATGAAAATCAGTATTTACTCTATGTTTTCACTTTGGCTGAATGTTCTCGTTTGCAGTGTTAGACCAGTCGATTATGTTACACAAGGCCACTGTCATTTAAAGCCACCTTTATAATCTTGCGTATCAAATTTACCACTCTGTTGTATCCATCTTTTGACAACTTCAGTAGTTTATAGATCAGGACAATGACCAAATCTCGCGCTTGTGGTTTGTTTGACGGTGGGAGAGGATTCTGATCTGAGCTGAAATCTAAACAACTAGTGACATAACAGATAGGTCAGTAGCTGCCTAGTGGACAGGTCAAATGCTGCCAGATGTCATATGATATATAAACTCAGTCTCTCTTTCCAGTTGATGACCTTGATAATGGACATCAAAGAAGTTGTCCCAGAATCTCAACAAGACAGAGCTGTGTAGTGTTTCACGTGATGAGTGACGTCAAAGTGGCCATTACTTCTCCCGTGAGTCCTGTGTCATCATTACCTACCTCCCTCTCTGCAACAGCCTATTTTCATTTACCCTTTTAGATATCTGTCGTATATTTAAAGTCTCCAATTTCTTTGACCTGAAAAAGGTGAAAGTTTTAATGGTCAACATTTCTAATGTGTTTTGGCAACTGTTCACTTTGTGACTCAACTGCACAAATTCAGTAGAACATGCCTTGTTTTTAGTTCTGGAAACGGAGTCGAGCAGAAAAGATGTGGATATGTTTGATTCCGTAAGACTTTCCTCTGTAGCTTATAGATAAATGTATATATTAAATATGCATTAAAAATACCTGATCTAGTTTACATATCTCCTTTATTCTCTATCTCTCTCTCTCTCTCTCTCTCTCTCTCTCTCTCTCTCTCTCTCTCTCTCTCTCTCTCTCTCTCTCTCTCTCTCTCTGTCTGTCTCTCTATGTCTCTCTCTCTCACCCACTCAGTCTGTTTTGCTCTCCCTATTCCACTATCTCTCCTATTATCTCCCCTCTTTTTCTCCCATTCTCTACGTTCTGATATGAGCACGTTACAATATTTACACAACAATGTTACATGTGTCCTTACACATTGTAAACATTGTCACATATGAACTGCCAAATTATAGTGTCCAGGGATGGACATTTTTGCTAGTGTACTAATGGTGACAAATGAAACAGTCCTGTCAGAGAAGTTAGCTTCCTAGTGCCACCCGCTCCTATCAATCCTATGATATATATCGTGATGAGATGTTGCCTTATGTTTCTGCCAGGAGAAGGAAACCAACGACAACGGCTCAGGCGGTCATTCAACTGGACGGGGCAGTGGACAGCACGTCAGATGACGCTGACATCCCCAGTGTCACAACCAACTGTCGACATTGACAACACTCGTGTCAAGCTTGTCAGACAATTCGACGGTGCTCACAACAGCAGCTCAAATGATGATGGTGACGACAATGATGATGACAACAAGATTAATGAAGTGGTAGGCCTAAGTGCTGCCACCTCGCGGCCCCTGAGTTATCTAAGCTTGACAGACGCATCACTGGCCAGCTACACCAACTAGCTCTTACCTCGGAGAGACAGCGTCAGGCTGAGATGGCGCGACGACATTGCGACCCCGAGACAACACATGATGAAGGAACATATGGGGAACTTCCTGCGACTACCTGTGTCACAGGAATAACACACAATCATCTTAATTATCATGTGTATCTCTACACACAATGTGCATACGTCCCAACCTGTGACTGTGTACGGTGCTTGGTACACAATATATGACATGTATACAAGGGCTGCATTGCTGCAGCAGATGGACCCACTCATTATAGACGTAATGAGAACAATACAATTACTTCAGATTCCATCATGACTGTTTTATCCACAAACCGCAAAAAGTTCCATTTTTGTCCAGACCCCTCCTGTACATTTCCCACCCTGGGCATGCAGATAATGGTGTCAATGTAGCAATACTGCATTGATTTATTCCGTAATTGATCGCTGGCTCCTATGATACCAAATTTACTGGGGTGCGATTACAACATATAATATCAGCCATTTAAAACTATTATTTCTTTTGTTGAGCAGTATATATTAATAATCACAGGAACCATGCACTCACAACGAATACCGCACAAATGTTCGATAAGTATTGTATGTTTACTACACTGTTACAGTGGTGGATGATGTGATTTCTGCATTGCACTGTTTATAGATGTTGTGTGTTTTATGTGTTGAAATGATACAAGGTGTGCTTTCAGTACTGTAGGTTTGCGACTGATGTCCATAGACGTGGTGATTTGTTATGATTTACGCTGTCACATTTGATAGCACATTGTAGTGCGAGGACTGTGTCATTACATTGTAAGCAACACTGGTCGTTAGTCCAGTAGAAACTGAAGATGACCCGAACATTTTGGATAAATAGCCAATTGTTTTAAATTGATAAGTTGGATTTCTTGAACTCCCACAAAAAAGTCCAACCAAAATAAAACCTTGGGGAAATTGATTATTTTTCAAGAAAACTTTACATACTATGTCTACTGAAAATTTTCTTTGTACTGGCTTTCCATGCATAAATGACAATTTGTTGCGTATGTATGGTATGGAAAGCCAAATACAGTATACGTTCACAATGTTGTTGCCAGTGCATAACAGTGATATCATTGATTTACATAGAAATTATGCATACACAC
This sequence comes from Oasisia sp. SBJ-2009, assembly GCA_964017155.1. Taxonomy (NCBI): domain Eukaryota; kingdom Metazoa; phylum Annelida; class Polychaeta; order Sabellida; family Siboglinidae; genus Oasisia; species Oasisia sp. SBJ-2009. Next base: position 38,689,439 of record OZ024867.1, read on the forward strand.
TCCGGGACTCGCCAGTAAAGGCTCTCAAATAAACCCTGAAAATATTGGAGGCCATCAGGAAATATTGACAAGGATCAGCCACGCCACCCCGTAAGCCAACCCCACATCTATTAAATGAACAGGCATCTCTATGTATGGCCAGCCAGTACAAATCTTTAGTAGATGTTTTTCCTGAATGAAATTGAGATTCCCGAAATATATCTTGTGTTTGGCTTTCCATGCTACATATATTCAATGAACTGGCATCTACATATTGACAGCCAGAACATCTTCAGTACAATAATGTTATGGTAAAGGCGTTCTGTTTTGTAAACATACTTTTTTATATTCTGTAATTTATACATATTTTGTCCTGCTCAATGTATTTACTGAGATGCACAGTATACAAGGTATGTTTTAGGTAGCATGACTGTATGTTAACAGATATATTTCCACAGTTATGAAATACCTACATAGGTAGATTTATTTTATATTGAAAATATGTATTTATTAGTAATGTTTTATGTGGTTACTCAGAGAATTTCACAACTGCATTTCGTACACAGAGATGCATCGATCTCATTATGCAATGAACATAGTCATTCTAAATGACGACTACATCTTGACGAGTATGACGATCCTCTGAGTAAATGAGCTTGGGTGATGGGTAGATAAATTTAGTATATTATTTCTACGAATGCAATTTTTTTATTAAAAATGCCATTTTGAAATTGTGTCATCAATTGGTGTTTCTGGTTGTATTTCAATGTGTTGTACAGTAGACATTCTGAAACGGCTTTTCCTTTATTGTTAACATAAAAGTGTGATGCAATGCATTGGGTTATTATCATATAGTACACAGTTACATAAATTGACTTCACCAGTCACTACTGTGCCAGCCGTGGGAACAGCACAAATACTGCCCTAATTTGAAGATGGATACATGACTGGTGGGAATCCCAATATAATGACCCATTCACGTCCTAAACATATTGCATGTAACATGAGCAACCTGTGGCTGAAATCACCCAAAATGACCACTTGGCTGGAGGCTGATCACACCCCTCGTGGACGATGTAACTGGCAGACGTTAAAAGAGGAATTCATTAAAGGGATGTTCCGTGGCATAGAAGAGCTGGTACTAAAGTCATCAGCCACATCGACCCTTGGCATGCAAGGATTCCTACAAGTGAATCAGCCTTATCTGCAGAAGGTTATTACATACAGTAAACACAGGCAGATTAAATCAGCACAACACTTGCGTATTCCAGAGTTATACAGCACAGCGGACCACCTTTGTCAGAAGTAATGCACCAGGCCATACAAGATATGTTCACTGCCAGTCACAATTGAAGCGTTCCAACAAAATGTTTCCACAGCTCATCTGCAAGCAAATTGGCTTGATGCTTTGAGCCCAAGTCCACCATTACTATATTCTGAACTCTGAGGCTTACAGTTGTTGTAGGAAGAGAAATCTACTGCATTCAGTCCAACTCCTGTCTTCCCAGACACCCTCCTGCCCCCCCCCCCCACTGGGTTGCTAAAGCTGATCATTTACTATGTCAAATAGAAGTTTAATGTAGCACTGCAAGTCCTGCAACAGCTCTGACCTGACCTGACACTGTATGTTGGATATGAGGATGGACAGACTTGCT
>OZ024867.1:38696072-38698204 GCA_964017155.1 Oasisia sp. SBJ-2009
CCCACCGGCTGGTTGACGTCGGTATTCTTTGTGTTTCACAGTCAACTCGAGAGCGCGATAGTGTAGTGGTTATCACATTCTCCCGCACATGGTAGACGATGAGATATGGTGTATTGGGGTAAAAACTCGGTTCTCACCATTTGGTTTATGTACCCCTCGTTACTCTGAGATACGTTAATGTCGGTTCCGTCTCAATTAATTTTGGAACGAAGTAAATCACCGAGAACGACATGCACCCTGACACTGACCGTCCTCAGTGTCAGCATAGAACCGTCAGCTTGGTGACAATGTTCTCAAGAAGGCTGGTTGACTGAATGAGACTTCATAAGCTCATAAGTATCAGACATAACAGTGTAATGTGTGTGTGTGTGTGTGTGTGTGTGTGTGTGTGTGTGTGTGTGTGTGTGTGTGTGTGTGTGTGTGTGTGTGTGTGTGTGTGTGTGTGTGTGTGTGTGTGTGTGTGTGTGTGTGTGTGTGTGTGTGTGTGTGTGTGTGTGTGTGTGTGTGTGTGTGTGTGTGTCTGTGTGTGTGTGTGTCTGTATGTCTGTGTGTCTGTGTGTCTGTGTGTCTGTGTGTCTGTGTGTCTGTGCGTCTGTGTGTCTGTGCGTGCGTGCGTGCGTGCGTGCGTGCCTGTGTACAAAATATATTTATAAATATGTTCAACACTTTAAACAATGTTCATTACATACTCGGCAGCAACAAACACCTAATGGCAACGATTTCCATAATTATTTCGTCTTGTTGCAGTCGACGTATCCAGGAGTTGACAAGTGGCTCAAGTCACAACTAGAAGCATACGCAAGAAACACTTAGCATTTACAAACAATGGTGATAACATTTAAATATGTGAATTACATATTACATTACTACTGCGACATGACGTCTCATGGAGCAAATGATACTTCACACAATTACATTACTACTGCGACATGACCAGTGGCGTCGATCCGGTTTTAAAAGTGGGGGGACGGGGGACCAATTTATATACATATATATGTATGCATAATGTATATATATATACTATATAATATATATATATATATATATATATATATATATATATATATATATATATATATATATATATATATATAAGTGTATGTATATATAGATATATATATATATGTATATTTATGACATGCATAATATATATATATATATATATATATATATATATATATATATATATATATATATATATATATATATATATATATACGACCTGTAATACACGTAATTATTTTTTTATAAATATAAAACATAATTCATTGTTGGTCTGGTGCTAATTCTAAATAAACTAAAAAAAAACTTTATGTTACGCTATTTAAAATAGTCATGTTGGCAACATATATTTGAAGAGGAGCCATGGCCCACCGCAATCGCTGAACATTTGGGGGTAGACTTTGGATCCAACACTGCTTGTCTGATTCACAGAGTGACAAGATGCAGAGCTTACAGGGGTGCCTGCATAGGACTTCCCAATCCCACCTTTTGGCAAATAAATTTTTCATAACTAAATTAAATGAGATCAAATTTCACAAAGTGCATAAATCCGCTGGTTACGCCGTAGGCGATATAACTATCAACCAGGGCGACCAGGCTGCAATCCGAGGGGTGACAGGACAAGCAAAAATTAATAATCTTTAATGTGCTTGATGGCTAATGCCTATTAATATATCAACACAAGAGTGCAAAATGACAGAGCCCGGCGTGATGACAATTTACTGGACTAAGATCAAGTTGCGGGCCAACCAAGCAATTTATCTAGTGATTTTCCACTAGGTAATGGGAAGTTTATATCTTATTATTAATTTTACTACTAGATCGATGTTGAGTTTTTAAGAGAGGGGAGTGATCAGTCTCGTTATATATGCCTATAATTGTTTTATTAACTGAAAAAGTATGAGGACATTTTCTATGCTGACCCCCTCAAGCCGTCGTGGGGTGGTCAGCGTCCCCCTCGTCCCCCACTGATCGACGCCCATGTTGTCCCTGTGTTGAACTTCCCAATCCAACATTTTGGCAAAGAAATGTATCGTTACTCAAATGGGAATAAGTTACACAAAGTGCAAGAATCAGCCGCTTCTGTCGTAGGCGATAAGCATCAAGCAGGCGAGGTGTGAAAGTGCAAC
>OZ024867.1:38698404-38743404 GCA_964017155.1 Oasisia sp. SBJ-2009
GATAGAGCCCAGCAGCGGCTTACATTTTCCCGGTAGTTATAAACTTTCCGATTGGCCTTTCTGCGTATGCGCGACAAATTAAAAATCATCAGTGTGCAGCTAAATAACAAAACATTTTTGGTATAAATGCCACGGGCTGTTCGATAACTCTCCTGTGATGACTACTTTGAAGAGTTGTCTAACACTACATTAAAATATTACGTTTGTTTAAATAACTATCACGGATTATGGCGCACTAACAGCAAACATGCCTCAACATAAAATATGTTTGCCTCGTGTTAATTTGCGATAAATAACTTTGCTTAACTTCATATCGCGAGTTTATTGTCTAGCTAGTCCTACGTAGCAGCGTTTAAGAGAGAGAGAGAGAGAGAGAGAGAGAGAGAGAGAGAGGAGAGAGAGAGAGAGAGAGAGAGAGAGAGAGAGAGAGAGAGAGAGAGAGAGAGAGAGAGAGAGAGAGAGAGAGAGAGAGAGAGAGAGAGAGAGAGAGAGAGAGAGAGAGAGAGAGAGAGAGAGAGAGAGAGAGAGAGAGAGAGAGAGAGAGAGAGAGAGAGAGAGAGAGAGAGAGAGAGAGAGAGAGAGAGAGAGAGAGAGAGAGAGAGAGGAGTGTTTAGTCAGGCTACATGCCTCGCAATTTTTCTGAACTGAAAGTGGGGGGGGACAATTCCTATGCTGTCCCCCCACCCTGAAAAGTGGGGGGGGGACGCGTCCCCCCGTCCCCACCGATCGACGCCCGTGGACATGACGTCTCATAGAGCAAATGATACTTCACACAATTACATTACTACTGCGATATGACGTCTCCTGGAGCAATAATACTTCATACAATTACATTACTACTTCGACATGACACCTCCTAGAGCAAATAATACTTCACACAATTATATTACTACTGCGACTAGAGCAAATAATACTTCATACAATTACATTACTACTGCAACATAATGATAATCTGAGATGATGTTAACTTATATTACACACACACACGCACGCACGCACACATACACACATACACACATACACACATACACACATACACACATACACACATACACACATACACACATACACACATACACACATACACACATACACACATACACACATACACACATACACACATACACACATACACACATACACACATACACACATACACACATACACTCATACACACTGTGTTTTTTTCAATAAAGAAATAACGATTGCTTGCTGATTTTCCCAAATTTGACAATGCACATTCACTGAGCGAGGCAAAGGTGGCGTATTATCCGGACCCGTGGCTTTGTTCATTTTATGATCTCAGTGTCAGTGAAGCTGGTGATAGATTCAGCTGGCCGTGGCTGTTTCCACCCAGGATCCACCCATCATTCCCTCTGTGATCCACCCAGGACCCCCTCTGTGATCCACCTAGGACCCCCTCTGGGGTCCACTTAGGACCACCTCTGTCATCCACCCAGGACCCTCTCTCTGGTCCATGTAGGACCCCCTCTGTGGTCCATCCAGGACCCCCTCTGTGATCCACCCAGGACCCCCTCTGTGATCCACCTAGGACCCCTTTGTGATCCACCCAGGACCCCCTCTGTGATCCACCCTGGACCCTCTCCCTGGTCCATCTAGGCCCCCTCTGTGATCCACCCAGGACCATCTCTCTGGTCCATGTAGGACCCCCTCTGGGGTCCACTTAGGACCACCTCTGTGATCCACCCAGGACCCTCTCTCTGGTCCATGTAGGACCCCCTCTGTGGTCCATCCAGGACCCCCTCTGTGATCCACCCAGGACCCCCTCTGTGATCCACCTAGGACCCCTTTGTGATCCACCCAGGACCCCCTCTGTGATCCACCCAGGACCCCCTCTGTGATCCACCTAGGACCCCTTTGTGATCCACCCAGGACCCCCTCTGTGATATACCCTGGACCCTCTCCCTGGTCCATCTAGGCCCCCTCTGTGATCCACCCAGGACCATCTCTCTGGTCCATCTAGATCCCCTCTGTGATCCATCCAGGACCCTCTCACTGGTCCATCTAGGATCCCCTCTGTGATCCACCCAGGACCATCTCTCTGGTCCATCTAGGACCCCTCTATGATCCACCCAGGACCATCTCTCTGGTCCATCTAGGATCCCCTCTGTGATCCACCCTGGACCCTCTCCCTGGTCCATCTAGGACCCCTCTGTGATCCACCCAGGACCATCTCTCTGGTCCATCTAGGATCCCCTCTGTGATCCACCTGGACCCTCTCCCTGGTCCATCTAGGACCCCTCTGTGATCCACCCAGGACCATCTCTCTGGTCCATCTAGGACCCCTCTGTGATCCACCCAGGACCCTTTCTCTGGTCCATCTAGGACCCCTTTGTGATCCATTTAGGATCCCCTCTGTGATCCACCCAGGACCCTCTCTCTGGTCCATTTAGGACCCCTTTGTGATCCATTTAGGATCCCATTTGTGATCCACCCAGGACCATCTCTCTGGTCCATCTAGGACCCCTTTGTGATCAATTTAGGATCCCCTTTGTGATCCACCCAGGACCCTCTCTCTGGTCCATTTAGGACCCCTTTGTGATCAATTTAGGATCCCCTTTGTGATCCACCCAGGACCCTTTCTCTGGTCCATCTAGGACCCCTTTGTGATCCATTTAGGATCTCCACTGTGATCCACCCAGGACCCCATCTGTGATCCACCCAGGACCCTCTCTCTGGTCCATCTAGGACCCTCTCTGTGATCCATCCAGGACCCCTTTGTGATCCAGCCAGGACCCCTTTGTGATCCACCCAGGACCTCCTCTGTGATCCATCCAGGACCCCCTCTGTGACCCCCCAGGACCCCCTCTGTGATCCACCCAGGACCCCCACTTCACATCATCCAGGGTGTTTAGTACACTGTCAGAACAGTTACTTTTGATATTAATTAATTAATGTATTCATTTATATAACGAATTTATTTACTTATTTATTTGAGTTAATTTTAGTGTATTTAAAAAGAAATTGTTTTAGAGAATGAATGCAATGTGGATTTCATTGAATGAATCCAACTGAAAAGGTTGCGAAATTGGAAATGTTTTTTTTCTTCCGGAAATCCCCGAGAAGGCAGCGTGGGACGTCGCCTGTGGACGCGCTAGTTGGGCTGTGTAGACAATGACTACACACAGTCGCGTCGTCTACGCCGCTAGATTTTATGTCGTTATATAGTTCAACCATTTGTCTTCTTCATCTTCTCTCGGATAGTGTAGAAGCCCCGAATTCTGGCTAAAGTGCACGCGCAGAAACACGCGCAGAAGCACGCGCAGAAGCACGCGCAGAAGCACGCGCAGAAGCACGCGCAGAAGCACGCGCAGAAGCACGCGCAGAAGCACGCGCAGAAGCACGCGCAGAAGCACGCGCAGAAGCACGCGCAGAAGCACGCGCAGAAGCAGAATCACGCGCAGAAGCACGCGCTGAAGCACGCGCACGCGCAGAAGCACGCGCAGAAGCACGCGCACGCGCAGAATCACGCGCAGAAGCACGCGCTGAAGCACGCGCACGCGCAGAATCACGCGCAGAAGCACGCGTACGCGTCGGTGGCATCCCTTTCATGCAATCGCCTGTGAGCGAGCCGACGCACACGCCAATCAATAATAATGGGAGACTTCTAGTATATCCGCCAGATGGCAGATCATACTAGGCTTGCTTGCTACTTCAGATTTTCAGAACAAGTTCATGCCAAGATCATGCCTGCGTATACAAATAATAAATATGACATTTACTGCCACTTAAATGTCTGTTCTGTTCACGAATTTAGGAGTAAGGGCAGGCATACATTTACCCAAATATAAAGAGAAATACAGTGCTTGGGTGATACCAATGAGTGGATACCTCAATGAGTCGATCTGAGGCTGAGCCAGACGGAAAATTGTATGTCAAAATCCGCTAGGTGGCAGCATCGCTCAGTGTCCGCAGCGTTCCAGAAATAGCACAGCTAGCGACTGGCTGGATCACGTGGTCGCGGAAAACGGCGTGTTTCTCGCTATGCATGCTAATTTTGTTTACTGTTGACATTGATATCGACCAATGAATGCCTTCAGAAGATGATCGGCGGCGAAAGTTTGTTACATTGCATTCGGCCGTGGATGTTTAAGGTTGGTGAACTTTGCCGGGTTGCGTTTATTTATACAAATGTCAATATATCTTAGCGTGTCGACTGTCGTAACCTAAACATGCTTAAATGTAACCCATATCTATAACATCTTAGCTTTCATATGGTATAAATATGAACTATATATATCCATGCAGGACGCGAGGAAAACTTTCTGAGAAGCCAACACTAAAAACACAACAAGGCTTTTACAAGCTCATTTCAATACGACGGATTATAAATTTAAAACATTAATTGGGACGGATGCAATGTTGCGAATTTCACGTCAATAGTACGGTTTTTATTTCATGTAACCTGTCAATTTTTATTTGTGCCTGCGGAGGGAGGGGGCGCGTCGCATACAGAATATTCAGAGCAGGTCGAAATTCGTGGTACTTAATTAATTACACTAAAACTTGCGTTCTAACCTGGCGTATGTTACTTTGTTTCCACAACATTTATAATTCACACGTATGTAAGAGAGTTAGAATGAGACTTCATTACGGACGGATTCTTATCCGGTACTGATTTGTACCTCGCATATTGCCCACGCCATTAAACAATGTGTTATTATTATTAATACGCGTATTACCCCGTATTATGCGTATACATTTATAATATTATCTATATAAAATAATATCTATGACTATGCACATAAGCCTCATGTCATGATGAGGCATTATTATTTAATTACACTGCCGGACAAGTTGTTGGTTTTACATTACTGACATCAGTTGGAAACCGGAATTGTCAACAATTGTCTAGCTGTATTTTCTGTCAATAAATGTTATTGAAATACTCAAAGTTCAAACATTAGTAGTTGTATCTAGCTATAGTTTATTGCTCGCAGATGCAGTACACTGTAGGCTCAATACTTTATAAATAGCTGACATGACATAGCCATAGGCACATAGCATTATTCACAGTTGATGGTTCCATCTATCCAAGGAATGGTAGTATATAGACATTCATACCATGGTCCATGCTGCAAACATTCTGCAGGCAAAGCAATATTCATATTTAGGTGTTTCATCACGTCATGTATATGTTACAATAATATGCTAATAAATTACCAAAACGAATCCCATGTTTGCATAGACAATTAAGTATGCTGAGACAAGGTGTTCTGGCCATGTTAATATGCTATGTTAGCTGTGTCAGAGGTAGAGCTCAAACTACTGATCCTTTGAGTGAAGCATATAGGTAACAGCTTTCGTTTTAAAGTGTGGTAGCTGTAATAATAACAATAATAATGACACTTTATTTGTAAACTAAAATCCAAAGTACAAACTCCGAAGACTTTACAACAGTATATATGTATTTAGGTTGTATATAAACTATCTATAGTAGGCAACTGCAGAAGAAATAAGTATATAATATTATACATAATAGGTAATTAATAATACATTACTACAGCATTACAATATCTGTGTCAATTGTAATTAATAAAAAATAATATATTTGTAAACTATGCTACACAGCAGGCTGTGCAGTGGTCACTGAAAGTAAAAATTACCATAATCTTTGAATGCATAAAGACGTTTAGACTCTGTCAACAGTATCTTATTACCTGTTATACATACAATTAACCTGCACCATCATAAACATGGTAAAGTTATTAGTGATTTGTTTGCAGGTCCCTATCAATGGTAAACATTGAACATTTACATTGAGTAGACAGGAGCCAGTGAAACCAAATGTGTGGTGAATGAAGTCGTCTGTGGCGCCAGTGCAGAGAGACGAGTGAGTGGGCGGGCGCTCGTACTACAGAAGAGGTACAGTCGATGGTCAACTGGAGCGCGCCGGTGTATCGCCATGCCGCAGTCGGGAGAGGTTAGTCGAGCAGCCCGGCAACCGACTGAAACGTAAACAAGTTTCGCTCACTGTAGGTGCCAGAAAGGGCGGGAAAACCTGCAGTAAGTAGCAGCGATTCGGCGTTGACGATGACAAGATGAGCTCACGACAGACATGCAGCAAGGGATGATGGAAACACGACGAGAAAATCTGTCGATTCACGCCTCAGCCATTTCCTGGCGACGAAAGACTCGACCAGGGCGACACCACGTCTGTACGACGAGAAACGCCGCTTCGGTTTGTCCCGTGTTGTCTGCTCCAGAGAATATAGAGATCATTATTAGTATATTACATAATGCGTTTAGGGCAGTCGGTGACAGCTGACTCGCCAGGTTGGATTAACGTGTAACGACGCAACTTACAGTGACGAGTTTGAGCCCCGATGCGCCGGCGTTTAACTCTCAAGCACAGTCTCGCGGGATCACCAGCGTTGTCGTGTTCTTAACCCAATCTATCTCAGCCCTGTCGTCGCTACCCCTTGAATCCACCCCATTCGGCCTGCTGTCAGTGTGGGTGACGTCCTCGGTGTCTGTGTCACTTTACTCCTCCTTGTCAGCCATCTTGGATTAAGTCTCACTGCTGTGGCGAACGGCATCAGCCCTGTGTTTGTGTTTGCGTCCAGTCACCAGCGTCTGTCATCCGGGTCCCAGTCACTCACGGAATACTTCGTCGACCTGCTGAACGTCTCGGCGCCGACAGTCGCGTGCTGCCCTCTACTGCACCAGCGTCTCACGCGTATGGAGGCGTCTGCTATGCACTGTCAGTTGGAGGAGGCCCTGTGTCACTTCCACTGTCGCTCGGAGTATTCGTGTCACTGGACGTGTCCGCACTGCAAGGTGAGTCGTAGTCCACAGGTAGTGCAACATGTCTGCCTTGTTCTGCTTTTCACAGGTGACAGAGTGGTTTATATAATTTGCAACATCCACATTGTAAATATCATCGAATAAATGCGACGCTTACACTTTGCACACAAAAAGTTTCAGAAGTTGCACTGTACTTTTTCCTATTAATTATATCTAGATAGTAATTGATGCCACAGCACAGAAATCTTTGTCTAAGTTGAGGCTAAGGTAGGTGAGACTGATGTATCTGCAGTTTTCTTTTTGGAAACTTCATTTGTCGTAATTATCATAATTTATTATTCATTTTTCCTAACATACTTGGTGTCACATTGAAAAGGATCAGACAATTTCCATATTGCACCCAATATTCCAGTCTTCCTGGTTTTTCCCTAATTTGCCAGGCCCAGTCATCCCCAGTCAGCCAGCCCCAGTCAGTCCCAGTCAGCCAGCCTCAGGCAGTCACATTCAGTCAGCCCCTTTCAGCCCCAGTCAGCCAGCCTCAGTCAGCCCCATTCAGCCAGCCTCAGTCAGCCCCATTCAGCCAGCCTCAGTCAGCCCCAGTCAGCCAGCCCCATGCAGTCATCACCAGGCAACCAGACCCAGTCATCCATAGTCAGCCAGCCCCACTCAACCCTAGTCAGCCAGCCCCATTCATTCCTAGTTAGCCAGCCAGGATCATCCCTAGTCAGCCAGCCCCAATCATCCCAAATAATACCCAGGCAGTCATCCCCAGGCAGTCAGCCCCAGTCATCCCCAGTGAGCCAGCCCCAGTCATCCCCAGTGAGCCAGCCCCAATCATCCCCAGTGAGCCAGCCCCAGTCATCCCCAGTGAGCCAGCCCCAATCATCCCCAGTGAGCCAGCCCCAATCATCCCCAGTGAGCCAGCCCCAATCATCCCCAGTGAGCCAGCCCCAATCATCCCCAGTGAGCCAGCCCCAATCATCCCCAGTGAGCCAGCCCCAGTCATCCCCAGTGAGCCAGCCCCAATCATCCCCAGTGAGCCAGCCCCAGTCATCCCCAGTGAGCCAGCCCCAATCATCCCCAGTGAGCCAGCCCCAATCATCCCCAGTGAGCCAGCCCCAGTCATCCCCAGTGAGCCAGCCCCAATCATCCCCAATGAGCCAGCCCCAGTCATCCCCAGTGAGCCAGCCCCAATCATCCCCAATGAGCCAGCCCCAGTCATCCCCAGTGAGCCAGCCCCAATCATCCCCAGTGAGCCAGCCCCAATCATCCCCAGTGAGCCAGCCCCAGTCATCCCCAGTGAGCCAGCCCCAATCATCCCCAATGAGCCAGCCCCAGTCATCCCCAGTCAGCCAGCCCCAATCGTCCCTAGTCAGCCAGACCCAGCCAACCAGTCATAACCCAATCAGCCAGCTGTGGTCAATCCCCAGTCAGGGCTAATTTATGCAGGACCAAATTATTGCCAGTCACACATGTTTTGGTGGTCACATTCATGTGAAGTGTTAAGCCATTTTACAAACTTTAAAATGTGTTTGATGACCTGAAGTGGACTACAAACATGCATGTGACACCATTTACACTCACTTCTAAGGCATAACTGACAATATCTATGGTTTTGGAAGACCTTTTTTTGGTCCTACATTTTATATCCGTCCACCACCCATCCACCCATGGTTTTTACCCATCCAAATGATGGGTGGGTGGGTCTCTCTGCATAAAGCAATGCTTCTACATCTCAATCATTGCACGTAACAAGAGCAGCGTGTGGCAGAAATCACTCAAAATTATCACATGACCGGAATACAACCACGCTCAGGGACTGGTTGTTGATTTCATTGGCTGAGCTTAAATTCAAAGTCCTCGAAACGGGTCAGCCAGGAATACTGCTGCCTGGTACTGACATAATCAGTAGAAGTGACCCCTGGTGTGTGAAGTTGATATTACTGTCCCTGGTGCATATATTAACCATATTATTATTAATATTTCTACAGTTATTTTTGTAGCAGTGTCATATGTATCTTGCACAAGTCTGTTGAGTAGCGTTGTTCATTTGGACGGGTAAAAACCATTGTGGATGGGTAGAAATATGGGTGGACGGGTGGTGGATGCTGTAAAGCCCTGTGCAGGCTGGAGATCTGAGCCTGCAGCCAGCAGCCTGCCCCACACATTACAATTCAGGCCGTAGCCCGCCTTGGCCTGCAACCAGTAACCTGGCCCACATCGTGGCCCACAGCCCACCCCGCCCCATGGCAACTTGGCCCGCCCCGCCCCACATTAACTTGGACCACAACCCACCCAGCAACCCGCCCCGCAGTAATTTGTCAAAGGTCAGCCTGCAGCCCATAACAGATGAAATATGTAACATGGCATCATAAAAAATAACCAATTCTTGTTGATCTTAATTAATTTATGTAACTAAATTTTATTATTTTATTGACTAAAAATACTTTTAATTGGGTATGAGAATTGATATATGACTAGTTATATTTTATAATCACCTGTCTTTTTTAACTATTTAATTACTTGAAATTCAATTAACCGCATTTTTCAGTCAGATAGAAATAGTTATGTTGGAAGTCATTGGGGTCATTCACCATGACAACATTGAACATATCAGAGAAGCTAAAATCCACTAGTAGTCAACTGTCACTTTTGATCAAGGTGGACCCAGCTGCAGTTAGCAACAACATACCTCTTTTGCAGCCTTTTGATCTTGGCTTTCATGCCCCTTGCCCCTTTCTAACCAGCTCAGCTAGATGGCAGCTGCCTGTTATTGTGTCATTGTCATTGGTGGTGCAAAGTGATAAGAATTATTTGCTGAAGGGAAGGAAGGGGTATCCCAAGCCAGATAGGATCTTCACTTGCTTTACATTGTTGTAGTTTTACAGCTTAAGTACCAGACTGGGTAATTGCATCCTAACAGACATTGCCATTACTCTGTAACATATGTACACCATATGTATGTGTGTGTGTGTGTGTGTGTGTGTGTGTGTGTGTGTGTGTGTGTGTGTGTGTGTGTGTGAGTGTGTGTGTGTGTGTGTGTGTGTGTGTGTGTGTGTGTGTGTGTGGGGGGGGGGTGGGTGGGTGGGTGTGGGTGTGTGTGTGTGTGTGTGTGTGTGTGTGTGTGTGTGTGTGTGTGTGTGTGTGTGTGTGTGTGTGTGTGTTTATGCATCATTCATGCACGCGCGCGCGCCATGCATGACATCTAGTTGCACGCACACATGTATGAACAGCATTAGACGCACACACACCAAGGGCTAACAGACCCAAACAATGTGCACATTTTGAGAGAAACTGCGCGGGCTGAAAAACCTGAGCTCGCATCCGCCCCGCAACTATATCATTCAGCCCCCACCCTCCCCGCCCCGCATATTGTGCCATATCCACACCACACTGGTCAGGCCCGCAGTCCGGCCTGCACCGCACCACAACAAACAAGCCCGTGGGGGCCGCGGACTGGCTGCAGTATGACAGTGTGGACGGGTAAACAAATGAAGGAGCAAAAAAGGTGTTCCAAAACCATACATTTATGCTTTAGAAGTGTCACATGTGAGTTTGTAGTCCATTTCTGGTCATCAGACACATTTTATAGTTTGTAAACTGGCTTAACAGTTAACATCCATGTGTCCTCCACCAAAACGTGTGTGACTGGCAATAATTTGGTCCTGCTGTTGTCGGGTGCATATTAGTGTCAACGTGCTAGTGCTTTCACTCACTAGGGGGCAGTACTGTTCAAATTGGAAATACTAGCAAACATTCCAGAACTCTGGAAAGCATAATTCATACTCAAAAAGTCTCTAAATTATAATAAGATGTTTTCATGGTTGGGTAGAAATTGATGAAAAGTCATTTTTTTAAGGTGACCATATGCTTGGTTTAATGTTATTTTCAGTGTTGTATCCATCTAGACCTGGGGTTGGGGTTTGAACTGGACATTTAATGATTTGGCAAAACAATTTGGCTAATAAAATAGACAACATCTTGTGAAACTGGTGAATGGAAAAGATAGTAATGTGAGTACGTTGGTTTGTTTGATAAACCTAATGGTGTCTGACACTGACCACTGTTGGTCAGTCCAAGTCCAGTCAAATGTTCAGGTTTCTTGGTTTGTTTGATAAACCTAATGGTGTCCAATACTTACCACTGTTGGTCAGTCCAAGTCCAGTCAAAGGTTCAGGTTTCTTGGTTTGCTTGATAAACCTAATGGTGTCTGACATTGACCACTGCTGGTCAGTCCAAGTCCAGTCAAAGGTTCAGGTTTCTTGGTTTGTTTGATAAACCTAATGGTGTCTGACATTGACCACTGTTGGTCAGTCCAAGTCCAGTCAAAGGTTCAGGTTTCTTGGTTTGTTTGATAAACCTAATGGTATCTGACACTGACCACTGTTGGTCAGTCCAAGTCCAGTCAAAGGTTCAGGTTTTTTGGTTTGTTTGATAAACCTAATGGTGTCTGACACTGACCACTGTTGGTCAGTCCAAGTCCAGTCAAAGGTTCAGGTGTCCAGGAAATGTACTGGTGTGTTGTGTGAGACGGCTCCAGGAGTCAGACTAGGATTCCTGGCATTGTACGGAAATAAATGAGACAGCAATCTGTGTTTAACACAACCTTTAGTGATGTCACATTTGATGACAGTCAGGGCCTGTCACATGATCACACTGATGTTGTGCCTCTGTTTCTGACTCTGTCTCTCTCTGTCTCTCTCTGTCTGTGTCTGTGCCTCTGATTCTGTCTCTGACTCTAATTCGGACTCGTCTCTGTCTCTGAGTCTGATCCCGACTCTGTCGCTGTCGCTGTCTCTGATTCTGTCTCTGTCTCTGTCGCTGTCTCTGTCGCTGTCTCTGTCGCTGTCTCTGATTCTGTCTCTGTCTCTGATTCTGTCTCTGTCACTGTCTCTGATTCTGTCTCTGATTCTGTCTGTCTCTGATTCTGTCTCTGTCTCTGATTCTGTCTCTGTCTCTGTCTCTGTCTCTGTCTCTGTCTCTGTCTCTGTCACTGTCTCTGTCTCTGTCTCTGTCTCTGATTCTGTCGCTGTCTCTGTCACTGTCTCTGATTCTGTCGCTGTCTCTGATTCTGTCTCTGTCGCTGTCTCTGATTCTGTCTCTGTCCCTGTCTCTGTGTCTGATTCTGTCTCTGTCTCTGTCTCTGTCTCTGTCTCTGTCTCTGTCTCTGTCTCTGTCTCTGTCTCTGTCTCTGTCTCTGTCTCTGTCTCTGTCTCTGTCTCTGTCTCTGTCTCTGTCTCTGAATCTGAATCTGATTCTGTCTCTGTCTCTGATTCTGTCACTGTCTTTGTCGCTGTCTCTGATTCTGTCTCTGTCGCTCTCTCTGATTCTGTCTCTGTGACTGTCTCTGTCTCTGTCTCTGTCTCTGTCTCTGTCTCTGTCTCTGTCTCTGTCTCTGTCTCTGTCTCTGTCTCTGTCTCTGTCTCTGTCTCTGTCTCTGTCTCTGTCTCTGTCTCTGTCTCTGTCTCTGTCTCTGTCTCTGTCGCTGTCTCTGTCTCTGATTCTGTCTCTGTCGCTGTCTCTGATTCTGATTATGTCACTGTCTCTGATTCTGTCTCTGATTCTGTCTCTGTCGCTGTCTCTGATTCTGTCTCTGATTCTGTCCCTGTCTCTGATTCTGTCTCTGTCGCTGTCTCTGATTCTGTCTCTGATTCTGTCTCTGTAACTGTCGCTGTCTTTGTCTCTGGCTCTGTATCTGTCTCTGTCTCACGTGCTTTGGTTTTATTAATCCCAACTATTTCTGGTGACATTGATCTCTGAACTTGACGACAGACGTCCATTTGTACACTTAGTGTACACAGGAGATGATGATATTGATCTGTCTAGTCACGTGTCTGTGCCCTGTAGTGATAATGATATCTCTGTCGTGTGCTCCTTAATGAGATCTCTGTCGTGTACAACAAGTGATATCTGGGTCATTTATTGCCAGTGACATGTGTGATGTACTGTGTGTGATATATGTTGTCACGTACTACTATTTATGTGTGTCATGTACTGCCACAGATATCTGTCATAGACTACCATAGATATATTTGTCATATACAACTG
The DNA here is from genome assembly GCA_964017155.1 of Oasisia sp. SBJ-2009. Taxonomy (NCBI): domain Eukaryota; kingdom Metazoa; phylum Annelida; class Polychaeta; order Sabellida; family Siboglinidae; genus Oasisia; species Oasisia sp. SBJ-2009. The sequence goes on from OZ024867.1 coordinate 38,711,221, forward strand.
ATGTATCATGCAATATCAAATTATTGCCAGTCACACATGTTTTCGTTGTTAACTAAATATTAAGCCAATTTACAAACTTTAAATGTGTCTGATGACCTAACATGGATTACAGACACACATGTGACACCACTCACTTTTGAGGTATAAGTGACAATATCTATGGTTTTGGAAGACGTTTTTTGCTCCTTCAATATTTAATCCATCCACCACTCGTCCACCCATATTTCTACCAGTCCACAACAATTTTTACTTGTCCAAATGACGGGTGGATGGGTCTCTGCCTGAAGCTATGCTGTCATGTAGTGCCAGTGATATATGTATATTACCTTTGATGTTGCTGTCATTTACTACCAGTATATATCTGTCATATGCTGCCATTGATGTCTCTGTCATGTAATGTCAGTGATATCTGGAGTATACTACCACTGATGTCTCTGTCATGTACTGTCAGTGATATCTGTCATGTGTCACCATGCGTCTGTCCCCGAAGCAGCCAATGTGTCGGTGGATGACAGGTTGTGTTTGATGTCACAGCAAATGTTCTCCCGTTGCAATCCAATTGATTTCCTGTAGTCTAAGCAGGCCTGGACGCCACCTTGCTCTGTCAGTGGTCGGCAGCCACCTTGTGATGTCTCAATGCTTTTTGCGTGTCTACTTTGTGTGTGTCGCGGCTGTCAGTCTGTACTGTAGTAAACGACGTGACACTGTGATGTGTCTGTACTGTAGTAAACAACATGACACACCCACCCACCCACCCACCCACCCACCCACCCACCCACCCACACACACACACACACACACACACACACACACACACACACACACACACATTATGACTCAATAGCCAAGGCTTTTTACATAGAAAGACAACTGATTAATGTGTACAGTTGATGTTCCTTTAACTGTACACGGCAGTACATGGTTGGTACACACCTGTCTCAGTTGTGTTACCTCAACGGAGTCTGTCATCGAGTTGTCATCATAGACTGGTGACATTATAAGACCAGTGAAGGAATAAACCAGCAAAACTGTGTACACAGGATTCAAACAGGTGACTCTACACTGAACAGTTTCACTGAATTTGATGTGCAATCAATTCTACCTTCCACAACATTAATTGACCCCTCAATAGACAGTGTTGGTTGCAGTTTCACTGTTGATATACAGACAGTTTAGGACACGGAGACAAATCAGAAGCCATTAAAAACAGACAGACTGCAGCAGTCTTCACGTCATCTTTATGTCTGTGGTTGTCCTTGGATATACTGCTGTAACAATGTCGTTGACACTGATAATGTTTGACAAATCATATAAAATGGCTGACATGAAATATATCTCCACACAGACGTCACGATAAACTGACACCCATAATGGTGATTAGCTCAGATACGAGACATTCACACGGAACTTGCTGTCAGAAACTGAGAAATTGACACAATGTCCAGTGGCATCAGCTCATAAACAACTTGGAACAAGTCACATGTCCAATGTCCCTCTGGTCAACACTGCAGACGTCATCAACACTGTCACTTTGAAATGACAATTGTGTGTCATCAACATTCTGCCATTGAAGTGATAGTTGTACATTTCATCTACATTGTGACATTGAAGTGCCAGTGGTACATGTCATCAACATTGCGGCATTGAGGTGACACTTGTATGTGTCCTCAACATTGTGATATTGAAGTAACAGTTGTGTGTGTGTTTAACATTAACATTGTGACATTGCAATGACAGTGGTACATGTCATCAACATTGTGACATTAAAATGACAATTATACATGTCATGAACATTGTGACATTGAAGTGACAGTTGTGTGTGTCATCAACATTATGACACCGAAATGACATGTGTACATGTCATCAACATTATGACATTGATGTGACAGTTGTGTGTGTTATAGATCTACATTGTGAGATTGAAATGCCAGTTGTACATGTCATCAATATTTTAACAGTGAGGTGACAATTGTGTATGTCATCAATATTGTGAAATAGAATATTAATGACAGTTTTTTGTGTTATTGGCATTGTGACATTGAAATGACAGTTGTACATGTTTTCAACATTATAACAGTGAAGTGACAATTGTGTGTCATCAATATTGTGACATTTAAATGACAGTTGTACATGTCATCAACATTGACTTTGAAATGATAGTTGTACATGTGTCCGCCAAGTGTCCATATGTTAGATGCGGATGTGATGGATGATATTAATACGAGTTACACTACAGGTGTTAGTTTATGAAGTGTCAGACATGAGTTACACTACAGGTGTTAGTTTATTAAGTGTCAGACATGAGTTACACTACAGGTGTTAGTTTATGAAGTGTCAGACATGAGTTACACTACAGGTGTTAGTTTATGAAGTGTCAGTCATGAGTTACACTACAGGTGTTAGATTATTAAGTGTCAGACATGGGTTACACTACATGTGTTAGTTTATGAAGTGTCAGACGACATGAGTTACACTACAGGTGTTAGATTATTAAGTGTCAGACATGAGTTACACTACAGGTGTTAGTTTATGAAGTGTCAGACGACATGAGTTACACTACAGGTGTTAGATTATTAAGTGTCAGACATGAGTTACACTACAGGTGTTAGTTTATGAAGTGTCAGACATGAGTTACACTACAGGTGTTAGTTTCTGAAGTGTCAGACATGAGTTACACTACAGGTGTTAGATTATTAAGTGTCAGACATGAGTTACACTACAGGTGTTAGTTTATGAAGTGTCAGACATGAGTTACACTACAGGTGTTAGTTTATGAAGTGTCAGACATGAGTTACACTACAGGTGTTAGATTATTAAGTGTCAGACATGAGTTACACTACAGGTGTTAGTTTATGAAGTGTCAGACATGAGTTACACTACAGGTGTTAGTTTATGAAGTGTCAGTCATGAGTTACACTACAGGTGTTAGTTTATGAAGTGTCAGTCATTAGTTACACTACAGGTGTTAGTTTATGAAGTGTCAGACATGAGTTACATTACAGGTGTTAGTTTATGAAGTGTCAGTCATGAGTTACACTACAGGTGTTAGATTACGAAGTGTCAAACATGAGTTACACTACAGGTGTTAGTTTATAATAATAATATATAATACACTTTATTTAGACACTAAAATCCAAAGTACAAACTCTGTTCGGTAGTGTTGACAACATTAAAACATCCTAAGAAATAAATGAAAGTACAAGTAAAACATATGAGAACGTTTGTGTAAATCAGTGTTGTAGAGAACTACAAGAGAAACTAAAATTAAACAGAGATGGCATTGTTGTAGTCTATATCATATGTCAATGTAGTCAAGAAAATATGCATACATATATATGTGTGTATAAAGTAGCAGAATAAATAAATATATAATAATATACATAGTACTTAATTTTTAACAAATGACTACAGCAATGTAATAGTTGTGTCAATTGTAATTATTAAAAACTCAAATATATGTTAATTTGTAAACTATTAATTAATAAATAATTAAAATGACATGCTGGTTGAGCTAATTAAGAGTAAATAAGTAATAAATAAAGTAGCAGAATAAATAAATATATAATAATATACATAGTACTTAATTATTAACAAATGACTACAGCAATATAATAGTTGTGTCAATTGTAATTATAAAAAACAAAAACTCAAATATATGTTAATTTGTAAACTATTAATTAATAAATAATTAAAATGACATGCTGGTTGAGCTAATTAAGAGTAAATAAGTAAATAAATAAAAATATAAAAGGATGAAAGGTGTAGAAAAACTAGACATTAAAAGCAATCTTGAAATAATAAGTCTTAAGGTGTGTTTTAAACTTGTTCATGCACACTGTAGAACGCAAGTCCTCAGGTAGTGCGTTCCAAAGAGTTGGTCCTGCACGAGAGAATGAGCGGCGTCCATAACGTTCGAGGTTGTGCCGAGGAACCACTAGCAACGCGCGGTCTGCAGATCGCAGGGCGCGACGCGGCACGTACGGTGTGATCAGCGAGGCAATGTACGCCGGCGTCCGCTCGTGTAGGGCGCGAAACACAATGACGAGTATCTTGTACTCGATGCGATATTTCACGGGCAACCAGTGCAATTGTTTCAATGCGGCCGTCATGCTTCGCCGGTCACCGCGCCTGAGCCACAGCACTACTCTGGCCGCCGAGCGCTGCACCATCTCAAGGCGGTGCAAGAGGCGGTCGGAGATGCCATACAGGACTGCGTTTCCGTAGTCTAGCCGTGATGTGACGAAGGTGTGGACTAGAGTCTTGCATGCTGCAGTTGTCAGACTTGTTCGTATTTTGGCAATACGAAATAAATTTGAGTATGCAGCACGGCAGACATTCGATACTTGCACTGACATGTCAAGTCGGCTGTCAAGTAAAACGCCTATATCATGAACAGTTAGCGACAGTGATATAGATGACCCGCATACACAGATGGTGGACAACGAGGAAGGTGAGTGGACAGCGGAGGAACGAAAAACGATTGCTTCGGTCTTCGTCTCGTTTAGAAGAAGGTGGCTGTAATCCAGCCACTGTCTAATATCACTCACGCATTCCTCGATTTTTCGTTGTGCATCAGCGTGACTCGATGGCGGGCACTCAGCGTACAATTGAGTGTCGTCTGCGTATATATGATAGCGGATCTGGTGGCGATCGAAAATGTCCGTAATAGGTAAAAGGTAAATGTTAAATAGTAGTGGACCAAGGACCGAGCCCTGTGGAACACCATGATGAGTAATCACTGGAGCAGATGTAACTTCGCGTATCTTTACTGCGTTCGTGCGGCCTACTAAGTATGAACTAAACCAAGCCAGCACTGTCTGGTTTAGTCCGATAGCACGAAGACGATGCAGGAGAGTGCTATGGTCCAGCGTGTCAAACACTGCGCTGAGATCTAATAGCACAAGCAGTACGCCACGCCGTGAATCCACTGCCTGTATCAGGTCTTCATGTATTCGCACTAGCGCTGTTTCTGTGCTGTGTTTGGGCCGGTACGCGCTCTGAAATGGGTCGTTGAAGCCGTTTGTGTCAAGGTAGTGGCGAAGTTCACTGGCAACGTACCGCTCTAATGTTTTCGATAGAAAACTTAAGTTCGATATCGGACGGTAGTTTGTCAGACAGTTAACGTCGAGACCGCGTTTCTTCAGGATCGGTGTTACAATTGCGTGCTTCATGGCCGCAGGTACGATACCGGATTCTAGTGACGAGTTAACGATGACTGTATAAACCGGTACTAGTATGTCGATGTTTTCTTTGAGCAGGCTCGTTGGCATCGGGTCAAGGGTGCAGGATTTCGCAGACGACTGCAAAATGATCCGTCTGATATCTGCAGTCGTTGCCGGCGTAAATTCTCAGAGTTGCGCAGGTTGGTAATCATCACACGGCTGCCGATCAAAAGTGGTGGTCGTCACGGCACGCGAGTCAATTGAACGACGTATGTCAGTGATTTTCTCGAGGAAAAACTGTTGAAATGTCCCAGCAAGAGCTACGTCATTAGATGTCTCAGGTAACTGAGCTGGTACAGATCGGCCCAGCAGTGCATTCGTGACGCCGAACATTTTTTTCATGTTGTGTCCAGCCTCACTTATAACTGCACAGAAGTGACTGGCCTTCGTAGCAGCGAGATGGCGGCGATATTCGTCTCGAAGCGTCGTATAGATCTGTCTGTGGACAGTGAGTCTTGTCTTTCGCCATCGGCGTTCGGCGCGACGGAGGTCACGTTTCACACAGGACAATTCTTGCGTGTGCCGCGGGGTCTTGGGACGATCAGCAATGACACGTGTGACGACCGGCGCGAGCTTGTTGACGATGGCCTCGATAGCGGTGTTGTAGTTGTCCATGGACTCAACGGGGGTTCCGGAGGTCACGGCGAATGCGTCACGGATGTCAGCAGTGAAAGCCCGCTTGTCAATCGACGCGAACTTTCGATAACGCACTCGCCGTTTCGGACGTTCAGGCTTTTCGACGTTAAGGTCACACTCGAGCGCATAATGGTCTGTGAGCAGAGTAGTCGGGCTTACAGGTGTTGTGAGTAGATTAGATGTTTTAGCAGTTATGATCAAGTCTAGTGTGTTACCACGTTCGTGAGTAGCACCACTGACATGTTGTACAAAACCGGATGTGTCGAGCAAATCTGCTAGGTTAATCGCGTCGGTGCAGGTTGAATCTTTATATCTAGTGTTGAAGTCACCACATACGATCGTTTCTTTGGGGTGAGCAGCAGCGATTAACAATACCTTAGAGACATCATCCAGGAAAGTTTTAAAACATGAACTTGGCGGTCTATACATTACAATAACACGGGTTGTGCAGTCGATGCGGGCATTACGTAGAGTAACGGAAAGCGTTTCGGATGCGCACGTGTCAACACTAACACGTGACACGAGCTGGAATGCTTTACGAAAAAGTACTCCAACGCCTCCTCCGCGACGAGCGCCACCACGTGGCTGGTGAGCAAACGAGAAAGTATCTCTACAGAGTTCGGACACTGAAACGTTGTCCTCATCTCTCAGCCAGGTTTCCGTTAGAGCCACAATGTCCGCAGAACAGTCATCGATGTAGTCATGGACAAGTAAAGTTTTATTTCGCAGAGACCTGGCGTTAATCAGGGCAAATTTGGTCTTTGTCACAGTTTCAGGCAAGCGCACAATTGGTATTTGCAGTAGGTTGTTGTTAGTGTCAGACATGAGTTACACTACAGGTACACACCCTTTCAGTGAACATGATGATTCAATTCGTGCAGAGATGGCTCTTTGTCTGTCGATGTTAGGCCACCGAATGCACTAGATAACAGAATGAGAAAGACAATGTTTAAGGAATTGACAAATTTATATAATTTTTAATCCATAAATACCACCATTATAACTGTAGCAGGTGTCATGTGTACAATACATATCTAGAACTATGTCCTATGTATTAGTAAATGTTAAAGGTTTTCTGAAACATTAAATGACATTGTAACATTACTACATATTATGGAACACAAGACAAACATTACACATATATTTGATTACTAATTTGTTCTATGCTAAATGTGAAACATATGCACATCACTGTAATCATACATAGGATCATGGATGACCATAAAAAAAAAACAAGTGCAATGTTTATCATAAACTTTTCCTGCATTATTACATAGATAGAAACATTTAAAGAAATTTGTTGATTCAGTGAATGTGCTCACGAGCAGTGTCTGCATTGCACACAGCACGACACCAGCAGGAATTGAACCTGCTACACACCACTGAACCAACATTTGTACACCTGAAAGGAGTAGTGATATTATGGTAAGTAGCAGTGCTTAAAGTGTAAAAGAAAACATGCATGTTAGTGATGTAACATAGTATACCGTATTGTCCCTAATAGACGCACAGTGCACGAGTGGGAAGGCTTGGGTGCACGTCTTGGTAATAATGTTAAATAAACGAAATGTGAACATAGATAATCAGAGAGTGGATTTACTGCGTGTAAAAACTGCATTAGCCATAATGATATGCATTCGAAACGGCAAATCAGTGTTCGACACACGATATCGATGTCGATATTGTAATCATTAAATTATGTACGTGGTCCTGACTAGAACTGTAACGAACCATGGGTCAATAACAGGCGAAATTAGTCAAATTGTCAACTGTCTGATGTATCGATAGAAGGAAAGCTTATTATTTTATTAATTAAAACACATGCCTGAATATGATTTTATATGACCATTACTCTGACTTATTCTTGTTATTGAAGTTGGTTGATGCCAGTCGCACTCCGCGCCCGCGGGTGATTCATCTGGAATGGAGTTGTGAAATGGACGCAATTTCAACTTTGTCTCTAGTCAAATTCATTTGCATAATTCCATCAAATATTTCGTAATTGCATCAACTTGATTGACGCAATAAAATACGCAAGCAGCATCGTATGTTGTCACTTACAACTTCCACTGACTCTTTGCCTGATCATAAGACAAAATGCATAATTAAAAATATCTTAAATACATTGATCTGTGAAAAACATTAACATATGTGCATATCACAAACGATAGTAATTAAAAAAAGGAAAAGGAAATATTAAAATTGTTTTTTTTTAACTAGAATATTTGCAGGTAAGCATATTGAAAACCGTACACAGTTACTCTTATACATATACCTCTGGTAGCTGTATACATCAAAATAATATGATACCAACACTTTAATATTAATTACTAATCCATTAATAAGATGCAACATGTAATTTATTAACTACGTAATTACTACTTACATAATTCCATATATTGACACATACCTCCACAACCTGATTTTGTCACGTATGGGCTCAAATTCCTGAAGATCCGGGCATAAGATTCAGGATTCAATCTGAAATAAAAATGAATGGAGTTTTTTTACACATTTGTTTAATAAAATTATTACAGTTCAAATAATTTATATGTATATTATTGCTAGAACCTCAGCATTTATTTTACAAAACAGCAGAAATAGAAGGTCGCCAAATGGTTTACTAGTGTGGCAACAGATTTTTTTTTAAAGCAGTGCATTTTTGCAACCCCAGTTAAATAACAATGCAATGTTCATAAATATAACAAAGTAGTAATACGTAATTAACAAAAGTCATTAATGAAGAACTGAACGTGATTTGTATTAAGACATTGCACAATTGAAAAAGGATGCCAACTGTGCTCATTGTCCAGTAGTAGGGCCATTTCACGGTATTCGTTTTGTTGCGGACAGGACATTTAGAGACTTGTTTCTTTCACAGAAATTATTCTTGGGTATATTTTAAAAGTTTGAATGCATGAAAATTCAGTACTTTGGTACCACTTCATATGATAACAAAATCAAATCTTTGGAATTTGGGGGGGGGGAAATGTGAAATAAAATGCGTTGCAGACAGGACAGAAAGTGAAGTGGGTTTTATTGTATGTTAGAAAAACCCAGTCTTGTCCATCCACTCGTTTTCTAAGATATTAAACCCTGCATATTTATACCTAAATGCCATAGGTATATTTTGGAGAAAATTTGATTCCAAAATTTTCAAGAATGTCGGAGGGTACCGGGTAATTAACTGTGCGTTGCGGACAGGACACTTTTTCACTTTGCATATAAATGAATTAAAATGCATTTTAATAAGAATAAAATAACTTTATTATCTAGTGTGACATGTATACGGCGTTCTCCATGATGGATTAAAAATATTAATTAACATTTAACAGTTTTCTTTTCAAAACTCACTTTTGAGTCATTTTATGTCCTGTCCGCAACGTTTTTGTCCTGTCCGCAACAGAAATGAGTTGTGGTTTCCCATGAAGTGTGTTATATTGTTGTCTTTACTTTTGGTTGACATTATTCAGATATACCCCAGCTATAGTTATAACATAATAACAGTTTTCTGTTCAAAAATCACTTTAGAGTCATTTTATGTCCTGTCCGCACTCCGCAACGTTTTAGTCCTGTCCGCAACAGAAATGAGTTGTGGTTTCCCATGAAGTGTGTTATATTTTTTTCTTTACTTTTGGTTGATATTATTCAGATATACCCCAGCTAAGAGAATATAAAGTTTGGGTTTTCAAATCCAGCTATTTTTTGGTGAAATTAAAACTTTTCGACCGAAAACGTTGCGGACAGGACACCTTGGGTCTGTTAAGTGGATTTTGTATGGCTTCACATTTATCAAAAAAATTAAAACTGCATCATGTTATACTTAGGCATAACACTAATGTTGTCAACAACAGAGATTGACCTAAAGTTAAATACACCACGAGAAAACTTAAAAAAACATTTGTCCTGTCTGCAACGCTGAAATCCATTGTTTCGTGATAAATAGCTAATTTGCATATTAAAAATGCACAATTTTGACCCAAATGTCAATTTCCAGTAACTTCAGATACCTTGTCTAACATATACATTGGTATTTTGCTCAAATTCAGACTTTAATATGTTTTATGACACTTCACAAATACCGTGAAATGGCCCAGTACCACCCTACCAGACACAGGGCAGCCTACCATTAGGAATTGTCCATAATCATTCCGTAAATTAACCTTATATTATGGTCTTATTAAAACAGCTCTGCTGGACTGTATTAATGGGGGAAAATAAAACACTAGAACATCATACTATAGACATGTAGACAGTTATTCTTACAATTAATGCCTACACAAGTTGTCAAGTTCATAGCTGGTGGCTATGCCTAAGAAAATGTCATCATTTATCAGTTAATGAAACACTTTCACTAAGTACTGCAGCCAGTTGTTCACTGGCAGCAATATATCAATGTTGGAATTAAGTTACAGGGCATGTGGATGGGTTAAGGGTTTAGGGTCACAAACACTTGACTGACTACTTTAGGGTGGGGTAGATGACACATTGACCTTTACTAGACAACCGGACTAGTTATTAGGCAGGTTTACTAGTTCGTCCTTATCTTTACTAGTGTACGGACTAGCGGTTTAGTGGGTAGTTCTATCCCTATATATCATGTATAAGCATTACTCCATTATCAGTATTAAAATATTGCTGTAGAATACTTACACAACCATACTCTATAATGAACCATTATCCATAACATCTGTCATTCATAGTTAGTAGAAACTAAATACTTAACATTTACAATTTAAAACAAGTATTATTCATGTACATTGTGTATAGTATGCGTTGCTATTAGATATCATTATATATGCATTAATTACAATATACATACACTCCTTGCCTCTTCGTCAAAATTTCGTTACATCACCAGTCAATTTGTCATTATAGTTCATAATAAGCATACACTAGACAACAGTACTAAGTTCGTAGACAATACGCCAGCTGTCCTTCCACCTGTATCATCAGGCCGCTCATTCTCAGCAAATTTATATTAGGATTTAGGTGTGTATTGGAAGAAGATGATATTACTAGATATGTGCAAATTCATAGGCAATTAGAGTACGACATGAGGAGGACATATTTACTAATTGTTGCTATATAAATTATGATGTATAAATTATTATTACATAATTTGCCGGCATAACGCTGGTGTTTGTGTCAGTTACCATGAATCATTGTAGGCCTTCGATGATTGTATCTACCTGAAATATTGCCTGAAATCTTCTTCACAGTAATCACAGATGATATCCTCCATGTACCCACAGATTCTAGGTACAGTATCTCTTCTAATTAATGCCAATGCATACTGCCTGATATCACACTATAATATACTTCTACCATGTCTAGTAACTTGAATAAAATTACATCTCTCACTACCGCTGCCATTTTGAGTCCGTGATCACGATTGTCGCTGTTCAGTTGGGTTACGCACGTAGTACTGTGCGTGCAGTGTAAATTATCATAAACCAGATACCATGTTGGGGTTACGCGAGTAGGAGTCGGACCACACTTGCAATTTTCATAGGTGACCATTATAACGTTTCCTTCATTTCCTATTAAACTTGAAGAGATCTGTTATTGACAATTTCATAGCATATTTACCCTCCATAGACAGACGTTCTGTGAAAAATTTGTCATATTCTCACACCTCAAGCTCCCACATACTTCTTTCAAATCTTACACACCTCCATTTCTGTTTGAACCACCCACGGATTGCCCCTGATTACATCACCAAGCAAAATGACAACTGTATGAACACGCAGAAATGCACCGACTGAGTGACAGCTGTCATACTCATAATTTGACAGCTCTGTCCCAGGAGGTGATGGCACGCTGCACAAAAACATCATTTCTACTCACTCCACACTACATATTTGATCACAGAAATTCAGACAACCTGCATAATGCTGTTTCTTTAAAGGTTACTCTTTGGTCGCACGGGTAAAATAATGTTGGTATTACAATACTGTCGTTACTGACGTTAGTAACTCGAGTAGGCCAATCGAAGTCGGCCCTCAGTTACACTAACTGGCGTCCACTCACCTCTTAACATAAAAACTGCTCCGTTGTAATGTAATTGTCTCTACTCAAATTTGTTTGCATAATTCCATCAAATTTGTTGTAATTGTTTGTCTATTGATGCAGTAATATCCGCAAGCAGCACCGTATGTTGCTTCCTTGTAGCTCAGAATCTTTCCGTTAACAGTTGGCATTTAATTCAACGTAAACAAATCCGTCATTTTGTTATGACATCCTCTCTGATAGTACCTTAAAATTAAACCCTATGTGTGGTACGCATTTACATTGACCATATATTTACTTACGAAAGTCTCACCAGAAACGGTTCGGTTGCCCTACCCACAATTATTATTTTCGAATAGCATTAGTCTGGGTGTCATCTTTGCTAATTATTGTAGCATCTACTCTGTTGCATTTTTGCATCACTCAAATAAATGTTCATGGATTGTTTCACATCTAAAAATGGCGGTGGACGTCTATTAGGTAGTGCGCATCTATTAGGGGCAATATGGTAGTTATTAACGTTTATGATCATACTAAATCATTCTTTACAATACAGTTTATTTATTATAATAACAAATATAACATAGTTAATTTGAATCTTTTCACTCGTATCATTCCACCAACTGGCATATATTTCTCCCATTTCCTTAATTCGACACCCGCATTGTGGCCCACTCCGTAGAGTTCATCCCCTCCTTCCTTCTTTCCATAATCGTCCTCAATCCCTTTCAGTTCATCCCTCCGTCACCGATTCCATCTTCCTCCCGTCAACACACTGAAATAATCCCTCCTCCCCCCCTTGGCAATAAAACCTGTCACCCTCACAACTCCCTCTGTTCTCCTTGCTTCCCTCCTTCCTTCTTTCCATAATCGTCATGTCTACACGTCGGTCATCAATCCCTTCAGTTCATCCCTCTGTCCACCGTAAGTTTCACTGACACCCTCTTCCTCCCACTAACCACCAACATGTTGAGATGCGCCCTCCTTCCTTCCTCCCCCAATTGTCACATCTACAAGTCGGTCCTCAATCCCTTCATTTTATCTCCATCCATCGTAAGTTTCACTTAACCCTTTTCCTCCCACTCATGCACTGAAATACTTCCTCCTTCACCCTCCCCCTTCAGCAGTCAAACCTCTCCCACCTCTGCCCGTTCCCCTTCCTCCACCTTCTTTCTCTGCCCTTGGTCCTCCCGCCGTCTTCCCTATCACCATTCCTGGTACCACACCACCGTTCTCCCCTTTCCCATATTATCCCTATCACCATTCCTGGTACCACACCACCATTCTCCCCTTTCCCATATTATCCCTATCACCATTCCTGGTATCACACCACCATTCTCCCCTTTCCCATATTATCCCTATCACCATTCCTGGTACCACACCACCATTCTCCCCTTTCCCATATTATCCCTATCACCATTCCTGGTACCACACCACCATTCTCCCCTTTCCCATATTATCCCTATCACCATTCCTGGTACCACACCACCATTCTCCCCTTTCCCATATTATCCCTATCACCATTCCTGGTACCACACCACCATTCTCCCCTTTCCCATATTATCCCTATCACCATTCCTGGTATCACACCACCATTCTCCCCTTTCCCATATTATCCCTATCGCCATTCCTGGTACCACACCACCATTCTCCCCTTTCCCATATTATCCCTATCGCCATTCCTGGTATCACACCACCATTCTCCCCTTTCCCATATTATCCCTATCACCATTCCTGGTACCACACCACCATTCTCCCCTTTCCCATATTATCCCTATCACCATTCCTGGTACCACACCACCATTCTCCCCTTTCCCATATTATCCCTATCACCATTCCTGGTACCACACCACCATTCTCCCCTTTCCCATATTATCCCTATCGCCATTCCTGGTACCACACCACCATTCTCCCCTTTCCCATATTATCCCTATCACCATTCCTGGTACCACACCACCATTCTCCCCTTTCCCATATTATCCCTATCACCATTCCTGGTACCACACCACCATTCTCCCCTTTCCCATATTATCCCTATCACCATTCCTGGTACCACACCACCATTCTCCCCTTTCCCATATTATCCCTATCACCATTCCTGGTACCACACCACCATTCTCCCCTTTCCCATATTATCCCTATCACCATTCCTGGTACCACACCACCATTCTCCCCTTTCCCATATTATCCCTATCACCATTCCTGGTACCACACCACCATTCTCCCCTTTCCCATATTATCCCTATCGCCATTCCTGGTACCACACCACCATTCTCCCCTTTCCCATATTATCCCTATCACCATTCCTGGTACCACACCACCATTCTCCCCTTTCCCATATTATCCCTATCACCATTCCTGGTACCACACCACCATTCTCCCCTTTCCCATATTATCCCTATCACCATTCCTGGTACCACACCACCGTTCTCCCCTTTCCCATATTATCCCTATCACCATTCCTGGTACCACACCACCATTCTCCCCTTTCCCATATTATCCCTATCACCATTCCTGGTACCACACCACCGTTCTCCCCTTTCCCATATTATCCCTATCACCATTCCTGGTACCACACCACCATTCTCCCCTTTCCCATATTATCCCTATCACCATTCCTGGTACCACACCACCATTCTCCCCTTTCCCATATTATCCTTATCACCATTCCTGGTACCAAACCACCATTCTCCCCTTTCCCATATTATCCCTATCGCCATTCCTGGTACCAAACCACCATTCTCCCCTTTCCCATATTATCCCTATCGCCATTCCTGTTACTCCCACCTGTCACCCTCCCCCTCGACTCCACACACATTCCTCACCCCGCCCGACTCCACCTTCGTTCCCCGCGCCCTCCTCGTGTCATCCACCCTAGTTGGACAGAGAAAGGGTGACAGGGAGGGGAGAGGGGAGGGTGTGTAGAGGAAGGGTGAGGGTTTGAACAGAGAGGGTGCTATAGGAAGCGACGTACTCTGTCAGGCAAATGTGAAAGAAGGAACAAAGAAACTTGCGCCGTGTCGACTCTCGCACTGATTTGGGAGAACTGTGTAATTACAATTGTGTTGAAACCTGAAGCACCAATTAAAATGTCCACCTCTAGTGTCGAGTGCGTAATCATTAGAACAAATCAGACGACTTGAATAACATTTCATGGTTATTATCAATCCTAGTATACACATTAATTATTATTTTAACGTCACTAATTACTAGTCAATGTTATTAGTGTACTTACAGTCAGTAGGAGAAAAATAGTTAATACGGTTAATGTTAAAGTAACGCTACCAATTATACTGGAGAACAATAGACCAGTGAGTTTAACATCGGTGATTTGTTCACTATTAGAAAGACTAATTAAAGATCACTTGGTTGATTTTATTGTTAAAACTAATTTGATAAAAACATCTCAACATGGGTTTCTAAAAGCGAGGTCATGCAATATGTTATGTTTTTTTGAAGAAAGTGGGTAGATGAGGGATCACCAGTAGATATAATCTACTTAGATTTTTAAAAACCTTTGACAAAGTGCCACATCAAAGACTTCTACTTAAACTAAAGGCCCGTGTCATGGGAAATGGTATGTACTGCAGGGATCAGTATTGGGACCTATTTTATTCTTAATATATATCAATGATTTGGATGGTGACATAACAAAGCAAGGTGTTGAAGTTTGCAGATGATACAAAAGTGTTTAGAAATTATTTTAATAAGTTGCCCAAATGGTCTGAGAAGGGGCAAATGTTGTTTTTAATTTTGGAAAGTGTAAGTGCCTCCACACAGGACATGGGAATGAAGATGCACAATATACAATGGGTTGTACTGTACTAAATACTACCTTAAAGGAAAAGGACTTAGGATTAACTATTAGTGCTGATATGAAGGGATCAGAGCAGTGTGGAATTGCTGCAGTGAAGGGAAACAAAATTCTTGGATTAATTAGGCGAAATATACAAGGAAACATAATTAATACTACCGCTGTACAAAACAATACTTAGGCCTCGTTTCTAATATTGTAAACAAGCAAAGTGGCCATATCGTAAAAAGGATATTGATATGCTTGAAATATTACAGAGGAGTGCAACAAAAATGATACAAAATATTGTATTTCAGCAATATTAGTTATGAAAAGATTGTGGTTTTACAACACCAGAAACCAGGAGATTGAGATGAGATCAGATAGAAGTATTTTAATTTTGAATGGATATGAAAATATTGACAGAAATATTTTTCTCGGTTATGGAAAACGAAGGACTAGAGGACATGGAGTTACATTAGCAAAGAAACAGTGTAGACTAGATATTAAAAAAATCATTTTAACAAAGAACAGTAAATGAATGGAACAGATTATCAGCTGATTGTGTAGATGCTAATAGTGTTAATATATTTAAAAATAAAATCGACATATACCTAAGAAGGGCGGGCCGCGGGGTACACTTAGATAGACAGGTTGGACTCTCGATAAGCCAAAGGACTTCCTGGTTCACCTGCCATCTAGTCTAGAGTTGACTCTCTCGGTGGCAGTCTTCTTAAGATTGTTGTATGAGGACCCCACTGAAAAGAAATCCTGTGTTTATTTTAATGTGAACTGTATTTAGTTGGGCCATCCTGAATAAATATAATTATTTATACGAGACGAGTTGGAATTCTTAGTTACCTATGTATTCGCCAGATGTCACCATCGGCGTTTGCGGTTTCATCGTAGTGAATAGAGAGTGTTAGCAAATGTTTTCGTCGGTCCATTTTCGTGGGGGTTCCCCTTTATTAATAGCACAGCGGTGCTGCGCGTGCGCGGCCTCGCGACGCCTCGCTGCGCGAGCGACGAAAATCAGAATTTTCGTGGGTGAAATCGGCATTTCAA
This sequence comes from Oasisia sp. SBJ-2009, assembly GCA_964017155.1. Classification (NCBI taxonomy): domain Eukaryota; kingdom Metazoa; phylum Annelida; class Polychaeta; order Sabellida; family Siboglinidae; genus Oasisia; species Oasisia sp. SBJ-2009. The sequence goes on from OZ024867.1 coordinate 38,727,949, forward strand.
CGAAAGTTTTTGAGACGACTTCGGTGAGTAATTTTGGTAATTTTGTATCGCTTGTTTTGTGTTTTAACAGTCTTTGGTCAAAGTTTAATATATGTGCTGTAGCAGGACGCGTTATACGCCAGAGTTGAAGGGTGAATTGGCCCTGCATTGACTCGATCAAAAAGGGACCCAAATCCGATCCGTCATGTTGAAAGCAAGAGTCAACGCTAGATTGGTGTTCGGTGTTGGAATGATGGGCAGAGAACATACACATGCACTTTGTATGTTTTGAAGTTGAACAGAATGGGTAAACTTCCTTTTTTATTCCAGCATATGCCACTGGAACAAACTGCCTTCCCGAAATATAGCAATGTCAAGTTAAAAACAGTTTTAGAAAAAAGGTAACGACCCTATTATACAGCAGATTGATGGCTGACGAATTATCACCTTAATAATTTTAATTAAGTGACATTTAAATACTTTTTTGTTAATTTAATCTTACTACGTACTATCATGTTATTATATTTTAATAGAGCACCTTTTATGTTAGCACATTATCTTATTGATGCCATTTGTTTACCTGTCTTTGAAAATATTTACATTTTAATTATTGTATTACTGTGTTTATTTATTTATGTATTTATTTTCATATTTTCTTAAATGCATTATTTGTATTTTTGGGAGGTCCACATTGGAAACACGTGTGCTATTGTGTGCTTTAATGTGTCTATCCTCGGTAAATATTATGTTTATATGTATTATAATGTTTTACCAAGTAAACTCACTCACTCACTCATAAGCTTTTTATTCACGTCAAGGATGAAGGAAGTGATTTTAGGCAGACTTGAACTTGCAGTCACTGAATCAGTCCTTGCTTCATTCACACATGACACACACAGTATACATCCGTAGAAAACTTCTAATGGGTACTAAATTGAAAGGGGCGCGAGGGAGGGGGTGGTACTAGCAGCATACATGTATTATACTATACATACATGCATACCTAACAAGCATAATAAGATGCACTCCTGCGAGAAGAAGAAAAAAGGAGTAGGTAAACCTGTAGACCTATAGTATACTTTGTGCAGGGGTTGTGGAAAATCCTTTGTTGTGTGCAGTTTCTGTGTGTTCACTTGATAATTTTATCAGGTTCGGGGGGTGGGGGTTGCCACTAATTGAAGTGTTGGGTATTTGGTTAGTGCGATAAATGAAAATGTGTATGTTGCTAATGACCCAATTAGGTAACAGGTCAGTAGAAGATATCTTCTTCTTTTCTTTCTCTCTTTTATATTTTATTGTTTTACTTAAAACAATTATTGTATAAATACATACATGTACATTTTTGGTATGATTTCAGCCCTTTTTTCAGGAAACAAAATGGAAGGGATTACTGATGAAGTCCTTGCTGACTTTGCGCTGGATTCTTCGGCGTAGTTTGAGCAACACCTGTTAAACAAATGTTGAAAACAATTTAGCCAGATATAATTTAAAATTTCTTTCACTAAACTGAATTGGAAATGAGGCAGTTATATATTTGGAGAAGAACATACTACTGCAGCATATTTTGTGCATGGGCTAACTATAATTTGGATTCTAGCCTGTTTATCAAATGGGCACAGTATTAAAAATTTTGCATCACCTGCATCAGTGTTCTCTTTTTTCCTGTGCTTTGATCTCAGTTGGGAGAAAAAAGCGCTACACAAATGCAATTATTATTAGTATTAGTAGTATTAACTGGGAACATAATCCAAGTAAAAGAGAGACCTGCCTAATGCCTCACAGTCACAAAACAGTACTTGTCTCACCAGCAAAGTAATTACATGGTTTACCTGTCAGGGTCATCCCATGTCAAACCAATCACTCAAAACATCACCCTACTTCAATTTTGATGAAATTTAGTACAGTTGTTGGCTCATGCAAGAATATAAAAATTAAATAATAATCTCGGTCAAGTATCATTGAAGATATAGGTCACTGAACTTTGGCCCAATTCGCATACTGACTGCTACAATAAAAACCAATAAACATGCACACATAACTATTATAAAAATTAAAACATTAGTATAAATAAGAATGTTGTAATTTTTGAAATGTGATTTTTGACCTCAGATATCCAAAAAATGTATCTTTTGAGTTTGCTAATATGTTTTACACAATATCCTATACTATTGCAGAAGAGTCCCTGAAAATATTAGAGTGGGCAAATAATAATGTTCAGAGATGCATTAAATTAAGTACACCCTTGGTTGAAAAACGGCACCAGGATAGCACTGTATATCCCAATACGAACCTACAGCACGTACAGTCTCTGATGTGTAAATCATATATATATATATATATATATATGCCCGCTAATTATTAATTTTGTTACTTCACCTTTTTCAGATCACTTGACATATTATGTCTTAGTATAATAAAACTGCAATCATCCCACATGAAGCTAATCAACTGTCAATACAATTCAATCTGCAAAGGTTACTATATGTATTATGTAATATATAATAATAATATAATAACATAATAATATTACAAAAAAACAATACTTTCTCACCTATAGCTGTCGTAATTCACAAACCGAGGACGCGACGAAAATGACGCCTGCTAACTCGCATGTGGCATTGACGGTGGTGGTTGTGTCTGACGTCACTTGACTTAGTTTCCTTGCAGCCCGCACTACGAAAAAGGACCGACGAAAACATTTGCTAAAACTCTCTAATGTCTATCTTCGTGTGTGTGTATGCGTGTGTGTATGCGTGTGCGCGTGCGCGTTCGCGTGCGCGTTCGCGTGCGGTGTCGTGTGTGGTGTCGTATGTGGTGTGGTGTGGTGTGGTGTGGTGTGGTGTGGTGTGGTGTGGTGTGGTGTGGTGTGGTGTGGTGTGGTGTGTGGTAGAATTAATTTTTAAGTGCTAATACCCTTGGAAAATCCACGCACAGTGACCAAACCATGCATTGTCATCATCGTGTTTTTGTATTTAGGTACAAATGTTAAACAAAAAGTCCAGTTCAAAATCTAGCATTATTTGCAATAATGCTGAGACGGGTCAAGTTAGCTGCAAAACTGAACTTAATACACAATGTTGCAGTGTTCTATACAGACAGCCTGCTACAGTTAATTCCAGGCAGACGAACAAATACTTTGTCTTCAACGTAAAGTATTCAAGACTGATTAACAATGTTGTCAACATTCTTTACCTTGTTTGTAAAGCGTAAGACGGGGGTAAAGCGTGAGACGGGGGTAAAGTGTAAAACGGGGGTAATGTAAATCGCTCTGACAGTCACGATGACGTCGTGTAACAAACTAAGTTTGTTGAACAAAATATGTTGTTACTATTTTGTAGAAAAAAGAGAAGAAGAAACAAAAGAAAGAGACGAAGGAAGAGAGTAAGTCGACAAGACGGCCCTTTGACCGCCAACTCGACATGCAGGTGAACAGATAGTACCAATACCTCTTCTGTGACGTTGGTTGTTGTACTGGTAGGATGACGTCATCGATGACGTCAAGAACAGCTGTTTGTTCCTGTATTTGTTCATTTAGTATTCGTCGTTGTGAAGAAGCTGTCCTGACTCGGTTGGCTAAAGTGAAAGTTATGGTAATAATAAACGTGTTATAAGTCAAAGATGAACTACTTACGAATACGAATACATTTATTTCAGGTAAAACCCATATACAATTGGTACATACATTAGAACACCTAAATAGCCTGTTAAAGATCCAATATGTTAAACAATTAATAGATAAAAAATAAATCAGGTTATAAGTTAGATAAATGTAAAATTGTAGAAAAACAGATAAAATAACGAGCAATATACAGGATGTGATTGTAAAATAAATATGCAATTAGTTCATGTAAATAAACACCTTTTGAAAAGTAAGTTATATAAACAACTTATTGACTTTAATATATATATATATATATATATATATATATATAATAAATAAATAATAAAGTTATATGCGAGATATGATGAATATCTTACAGATTTACTGTGTACAATGAATTGGCCCAGCTAATCCACATTGGGCCATTTACTATTTCAAAGCAATTGTACATAACCCTAATCAAGTCATTATTTATGTTAAAAATGCTTCTTTTAAAACCATAAATGTTCTTACGCAATTGGGCGTCAAATGTATCAATAGCATTATTAGCAAACATGCCACTCGCGCTGTCCCGTCGGCTATATCCCAAAATCCGTCTATGCATATTGTTGTAGGCAACTTTAGCTTTTAAATAAGAGCCCTTATTAAAGTTAACCCATAATTGGCAACAATAACTTGTACAACAATATGCATGAAACAGATGTAAGTTAACACCCACGGAACAGTGGTGAAATGTTCTGATAATGCTATTTGACCTAGCATACAAATTACGTAGATGTCTTAAAATATCTCCGTCATCTCTCAGGTCATTGCATATTATCACACCTAAATATTTTGCTTCTTTGACATATGCAAGCTTGTTTAGCTTCATATACATATCTGGACATTTCAGGTTAAAACCACGTGGTTTGAAGACCATACATAATGACTTGATAGGGTTATATTCAACATAATTTTCATAAAGTCATCAGTTAGATGACCATGAGAAATCACTCTATTATAAATAATGGACAACGGTATAGTTATGCGCCTATCTGAATGAATAAAGTGTTCGGCAGATAGTCCATCATTACCACATGCTTTTCCACATTTCAACTTATCGATAGCATGTTTTACCATGCAAGGAGTTATGACTAAGTTATTTCCATAACACAAATATTTTGTGTTATGTACACACTCTTTCACATTTTGCATATTTACATCTGTGGTTACATTGTTTAATAAGGATTCAAAATGTGTTTTCCACATGGCGGATATGGCCGTAGGTTCATTAGCACCATTGACATTTGTAGCATTTGGTATACCTTTTTTGTATGTTTTGGATACGTTTTTCCAAAAACTGACTGCATCTTTAGCTTGCATGGATTTAGCCATGGCATCTGCTCGCGCCATATCTTCGCGTTGTTGACACTGTTTAAGCAGATGTTTAAAATGTAACCTAGTTTTCCGCATTAGTTCACAGACTGGGCCATGCTTAGGTTTTCCCATATCACGCCATAAAATATAGTAATATCTAGCTTCAGTGTGCGCTTCCTTAACATAATCATTCCATCCAGGTACAATGTAGTCTTGGCACAATGTTTTTTTGCATGTAGTAATCGTTTCAAGACTAGACACCCGAAGCGCATTACATATATCATCAAATAAATTGTCAATATCAGTTATATGCTGTCTGTTTGAACAGTTAGGATTAGTGCACGTACACGAGTCTGAAGTGTGTATTCTGTCTAGATGAACAGCACTACACTTTCCATATTCTTTGATATTACAATCTTTTGCATTAGACCATCTAAAGATAGGAGGCATTTTGTCAGCATGTTTCTCATTATTAACACCTCTTTCTGCAGTTAGAGCAGTAGATATCTCTAGTCCTACAGGGAGGTGATCCGAACTAAGACATTTATCTAATATATACCAATCCGTGATCATCGAGTTTACACTGTGAGAGCAGATAAAGTGATCTAACCACGAGGTAGAGTTGTGAGCATCACTTACATACGTATACGTATTGCTAGCTCGACCAAAAATCTCATAATCTGCGATAACCAAACCAGTATTCTCACACATAGCAATTAATTCAAATTCAAATGGAGTGTTAACAGCAGCATTAAAATCACAAGTGATAACAACATTGGTCGTATCCTTTTCTTCAATTATACACGCAATTTTACCCAAGTAGTTAAAAAATTCCTCAAAGTTGTCAGATGACTGGTAAGGCAGGTATACATTTAAAATAAATAATTTGCCATCATTTCTATCAATGTCAATTCCAAGTAATCTGTTATCTTGTAAATCACAAATAGTACCAAGCATGTGAAATCGATTTTCTCCATAAAACACCAATACCACCAAATGGGCGTCCAACTTGTATACCGAGTTGGTCATTCATAGCGCTGACCGCATATGCTTCAAATGCTTTATGAATAGAACGCAATAGAGAGATACCTTCATTGGAGAGCCACAGCTCTTGCAAAACTATGACATCAAACTGTTCACAAAGAAGTATAATATCATATACAGATGACTTAAACCCATGACAGTTAAATGTTACAATTTTCAATCCATTAAGTATTGTATGATTGAATGTTAGCTAGAAACAATGCGGTTTGGGCAAGCGGTTTGTAAGCGTTGTATTTAAATGTTTGTTGTGAAATTGATCATTAAAGATGCGCCATGTGTGTTATATTGATGTCCCAGTGTGATACAGGAGTCCGTTAACTGTGCTGACTGTATCGGGAACGGTGACACAAGGCTCAGAATCCAGGCGATCCAGGTCCGTGTTGGTTCATCCCCACGTGACCATGTATGTCACCACGGACACGGCGAAGGATTCGTATATATATATATATATATATATATATATATATATATATATATATATATAATATATATTTATATATATATATATTTATATATATATATATGTGTATATATATATATATATATGTATATATATATATGTATATATATATATATATATATATATATATATATATATGCAATATTTCTGTCGCGGCAATTAATTTGCTTGCGTAATTCTCGTAGTAATTATTTCAATTTTGATTTTCGAATGGTATCGACTACATTCGGGTGTAGTTGTAAACAGTATCAATAGTTTCTTGAACTTTATTGTGTAGACATGGCACGAAAAACGAATTGCTGATGGAAACTACATGGAAATTAGCCATGTCAAAAGAATCCCCCTTGATGTAGAATTTGATGTTCTTGCCCGAAGCATGTTAACATTATTTAGATCATGTTGCATTTACAATACGACACATCAGGAAGTAAAAGGAGACAGTATGCAATAAACTAATATTAGAAAATAAGAATTACAATTAATAACTACATCACACAGTATTGTACATGGTTTCTTGACAGCATCTGTAACATATAGCAACCTGTCGTGGGCTTAACACATTTTGATTGTCGAAGGTAACAATTCTGCGATGACCAACATGCACTTGTCCGATATATTACTATTGTAAATTATTAAGTCATTTGTTATTGACCGTTATGCCATGCAAAACCAGTAGTATAAATTTACAGGCCCGATGACTAGGTTATATATTTTAAACAAATAATCATACCCTATTGACTTTAATGGTGTTTCTATTTCCGCTGCGGGATTTGTTTCCTTCGGTTGTTCGTAGTTGCTAAATACATTCGCTGACGTTTCAGTAAATGTGCGCAAGTAAGCCTCTTGAAAGTCTTGTCATAACATATTTCGCAATATAAAAACAAGTGTGTAACTGTTCGCTTGGTTACCTCGGTGGATCATATTGCACAACATATGCAACATCGTTCATTATGGCTATTCCTGTTGGATCCCCAGTTATTTGGTACACTTTATTTATCGAACAAGTCGGAACATTGTATATTCCTACGACCTGTAACGAAAACACTTGCATTAAAGTGATCATGATAGTAATTACGTCTACAATAATAGCAATAAGATTACTATACTACTTGTACTGTAGCAATTAACTATTATTACTGAACAATATAAAATAATCGTTTGTTCATTGGTGCATATTATATGGTGGACAATAATTCGTAGTAATAAAATGTTGGTTTGTTAAAATTCGTTATTTTATTGATGCTAGTTCGGATATAATGTACGTTTTATGATAGGATCTGGGTTGAAGTGGTACCACTAATAACACGCATGGTGAAATCGCCTGCTTCATTTTATCGCTCCTATAACCATCTGAGGCATTTCATTTAAGTAGTAACGTTTGCGAAATGGTTCACTTGTTTGTTTTCCATTAATAAAATATCATCCGCTTACATCAGTGTTGTTTGTATGATTGTTGAAGTCACATCGTGTTGTATTTTGCAAGAAATAATCCGCAGTTTGACCGACGAGCGAAGGGAGACTGCGACAATATTCGTTGTCTGTGTTTGAATTAAGCCACATTGTCTAATGCGATATAATCTATGTCAAGCCCCACAACTGAAATTACGCATTGCTAACTTCCTACCTACTGCGGGGAGGTGGGAAAGGGACTAAAACAAACATGGGTTCACCTGACAAGCTACTGTGACATATTTACATACAATTATATAATTCACTCTTGATTTGTACAGGCAGCACATGTCATAACATGTTCTATAGTCATGCTCTTTTAGTACAATTATTTGATTATGTTTCGGTATTTCCTTCCATTTTAAATTATTAAACCTAAAGAGCTATATTCTTCCGATCTATCAATGTTTATAATAGTTTCTGTATGGGTTTGCTAAGCATTAGGAAAGTAATTTATTCAGAATGTTTGTGTTTAATCGGAACTTTTGTTATATTAAGACACCTATTTCGAACACTTTCATTTATTATTATTATATGTGTGTACACACACACACACACACACACACACACACACACACACACACACACACACACACACACACACACACACACACACACACACACTCACTCACACACACACACACACACACAAACACACACATATACTTCACAGGCAACAAATACAAGAACAGGTAAACACATCTGAATACAAGATTACACATGGACAAAATGGTGCCATCAGCGTTAACAGAGCGATGTTTATTCGGACAATATAGGTGCTGCTGGGATTTATTATACATAGAAGTTCTGTACTTCGTGACGACAATACGGAACATTAGGTAAAAAAGGCAAAGGTAAGATTTATTTACCGCTATATATATTCAACAGGATTGATCAGAACACATAAAACTACACCACCTGACAAACCTGTTAAATTGAACAAAACCTCGCCTTCTCTGGAAACATCCATCCCGTCTATTCGTACTCAACACTCCACCACTGTCTAGAGCCATATCCCTATTCATACAGCTGAGTGTGAACTGGAGCAATGGCGTTGGAGAAACGAAAGTTTTACCAAGGATCTTGTAGCTACAGAATCATAGGCTTTACATGGCAGCACAGGATTAGAACCCGGGTTCTCTAAGTCAAGGATCCCTCCGCCATTGCCCTACTGCACACGTGTAGGAAAGATATAGCGCGACATTATAATATACTCTATTAGATTTAAAAACATGTGACATTACGTCAATAGTGACTACTATATATTGTACAAAATGCAATTAAATAATATACTTTTTCAAATCAATTCTGCACGTAGATTTAAATATAGTTTGTCACCTATTTCGGGGCAAAGGTATTACGGCTGGTGTGAGTTTAAAAAGGTTTTTCGAATAAACAAAACGTGATCTGCAGAAGCAGAACAAAAAGTACAAAACATACACAAATAAATTAACATCTATATTAAGAATTACATAAAAAAACTATTATAGCTCGATGTTAAAAAAGCAAATGTTAAAGAGACCTGGAAAATACTAAATGAAGTAATTAACAAACGCAAAAAAAAGCCAACATGTCCAGAATACTTTATAAAAAACAACAAGATAATTTCAAAGAAAGAAGATATTGCTAATTAATTTAATAACTTCTTTACAAATGTTGGCCCCCAACTTAGCCAAATATATCCCCTTACCTAAAAACGATACAACTATTTATGATTACTTAGAAGAAATCATTAAACATACTATGTTTCTATAAGTCCTGTTGATGACATAGAAATTATTAGAACTGTTCAACATTTTAAATATAAAAGATCAACTGATTTCAGTGACATTAGCATAAGCCTGCTTAAGAAAGTAATTTCTAAAATAGTTAGCCATTTGCTCATATATGTCACGTTTCATTTCAAACAGGTATTTTTCCAAAAAATATGAAAATAGCTAGTTATTTTTTTTTACAAATGATAGGCCAATATCTTTATTACTACAATTCTCAAAAATTCTGGAGAAACTATATAAACAGAATGGACATGTTCACTGATAAATGTAACATACTCAGTCCAAGTCAGAATGGGTTTAGGTGTAGCATGTCAACAACTGAGGCTCTTTTAGATTTGGTAGAAGAAATTACAACTTCATTAGAAAAAATAAATATACTGTTGGAGTATTTATTGACCTAAACAAGGCCTGTGATACTATTGATCATGATATACTGTGTAAAAAACAGCATTTCTATGGTTTGTGTGGTGTCGCACAGGAATGGATTTAGAGTTATTTAGAAAATAGAAAGCAATTTGTCAGTTTTAATAACTGTCATTCAGAAATACTAAAGGTATCGTGTGGTGTCCCTCAGGGTTCCATTTTGGGACCAAAATTATTTATCATGTATATTAATGACATCTGTAAAGTCTCACAAGTGTTCAAGTATATTTTATTTGCTGATGATACAAATCTATTATGTTGTGATAGAGACGTAAATGAACTTGTTCGGGTGATAAATGGTGGATTAACAACTGCAGACATGTTTTTTGATATTAAAAAACAATTACACGATTTTTGGTAATCGCAGAATAACTGCAGATATTTGTATTGTGCTGAAGTATGGGGTAACAAATGCTACAAATATACTTTGTTTAGTTTTGTTACAGAAAAGGGTTATAAGATTAATTTGTGGTGCCAAAAGACTTGATCACACAAACTTACTGTTTCACAATGTACATAATTTATTCTTAAAATACCAGATCTTGTAAAACTAAAAACTGATATAATTATGTTTAAGGCATAACACTATATATTACCAATGAATGTACACAAATTATTCAGAATACATGAATCATGATATTCATCCAGGCATAAATGTAAGTTCAAGCAAATCTATGTACGTACTAACTTTAAAAAAATATGTGTATTTCTGTTACTGGGGTTAAAGTATGGAACACCATCGAAAAAGTGTTATACAGATAGACTGTTGAATAGCTATGTGTTAGAGTCCTTGACTATTTTGCCAACATAAATTAGATAACTAAATTAAACATTCAGATTGTTGATTGTTATAAAGGTTTTTTCTTCAATAAAAGTCAAAATGTCTTATTTTCGATTAAATATCATGTGGTTATACATGTAAATAGTTTTCTCGCACCTTCTATTGCACTGTTCAGATACTTTATGTATGCAATTAAGCAATTATAATGGTAAACACGATAAGTATTGTACTTCTTTTACCCTTTTTTCAAAAATTTGTATTGTATGCACTATACGTATAATTTAGTAGTAGTAATTGTTGTAGTGGAAATACATTTCAATTCAATAAATGATTAACATAAACTATAATATGTCTGGTTCACTCATGTTAATTCGGCAGTCACCATGTTTACGCTGGTCACAGTATACGTTAACCTTTATCATGCACGTAAGAAGTCATTAAACAACACTCAAAACGAGGTGGAACACACTTTGATAGTGGTCCTATTGGAATGTTTTGTAGAATTAGATTGTTTATTCAATAAGGCTCTTTCTCTCCACCACTTTTGCAAATATGGGCTTAGCATTGCAGTATATAAATCCCATTGAGGTGCTTCAAGATCAGCATGAAGGGTGGAAATCTAGACGTTACCATATCCAAATAGTTGGTTTTACCAAAACAACTCGGCAATGATTTAATAATATATTTTGGGAAATGAGCCATGCATTCAAGACTTACAAAACTGTATTAACATGTCGACTGGTGGAAGTATGTGTCACTTGACAGTTCAATAGTAGTGTTAAATGAAATGCAAACAATATCATTAACAACAAAAGAAGCTCTTTCAATAAACCGTTGCATTTAATAACAAATAAATAAGACAACTTTCAAAGATTTATTAAGTCTTGCAACAACGCATGCCGAAAAGCAACAACGTCAGCCTGCCGTACTGTGTTTGTTTCAATTCTGTTGCAGATGGCCTTTGCGTACTGAAATATAGATACACATTATTGTTAATATTTCCTCATTTTAACAACGCATTCATCTGAATACGTCTTTATGGACCCCTAGTAATATTGTTAGTCACATCATTTCTGTGGTTGTTCAGTTAATTATAACAACACTTCACACAGTAGTAAAATAATATAAATAACAAAAGATGTGTATTTTAAGCTTTGAACAGAGCGCATATAATTATAATATGACGTTTTCTTTCCTAAATCAGTAACAGACGTTCCTCTGTTTTTACAGCACCATGCAGAGGACTGACGCTTTTTAAAATTGGTATTGTCTGAATAATTTCATTAGAATTTCAAAATCTAAGTAATGGTAAGACGTAACTGGTTCTCAAATGATGCTCACCATCAAAGTGAAGATGCCGCAACTGTGGTTGTCATGTTGCTGGCCACATGTGACGTCTATTGGCATCCACTTGTGTATTGGCAAGCCTAATATTTTGCACCGCACATCTGTGTACTTCCTGGAAGAAGAACAGAAATTTGGTTCACATTTATCAAATGTACACCTCTTTAAAAAGCAAACGTATTTATTCAGAAACAAGATCCATACTAATCCAGATATAACATAACAGTGTATTGAAAATAACGCGACTTGTTGATGTAATGGCTGATTAAGGGCCACATGATAATAATTATACTCTACCTACTCCTGCAAAAAACATATCACTACGACAAAAACAGACATGGCTGAAAGGCTAGTAGGCAACAATCCATGTCTTCCCTGTTTTACTATAGCAATGAAAACGTGGGTATGAAAAAGTTTTAAAGACACACATATACACAATAAGCAGTGTTATGGCATCTGTTAACCAAGCTTATGATAGAAAGTAAAAGGAAATGGTTGTATAATAATAGTAACATATCCATAATGCCTATATCATCGAGAATCTTATGACACAGATGCAACATACAAAACCATTAAGAGTTGCCATAAACGGGTGTAAGCAACCGCATGAAGTTTAGATTTGAAATTATATTTCAAACAAATATGACGTCTTGATTTTTCAAAAGGTGATTATAATTTGAGATGACTTGATAATGATTTTGGGTTGATTATATTCAAGCAGTAGGAATGCTTGCACTAAATCATTTGACGGTAACACACTTACTGCCATAGCGCCACAAACTTGTCTCGCCTTTGCCTCTGTGCCAGTGAATCAAGCACTGCCACAGTGTGGTCATGGGTGTTGGCCGCCAGCAAGAACCAATGGTTTTGGTGGCAGATGGGTAGCAATATCCAGTGATATTTGTCAAAGCATACCTACAAAAATACAGAATACACATGTAAGGGTAAAGATGGGTTTTTATATATCACAATATCCAATTTTCAGGATTGCTCAAAGCTATTCATCTGAACACCATCTTGACTTCTCTGGAAAGCATTCAGCAATACTACATGAAGACTATTCATACACTAATATCCACCACTGTCTATGGCCAGGTATTATTAATACAGCTGAGTGATATGGAGCATGGTTTTACAGGGCAACACAGGGTTCGAACCCGCGTCTTCTTAGATGAAGCTCTGATGATGTAGCCACTGCACCACTGGTCTACTAAATGCACTAAATTTCTCTCGTGTAACATATTACATAATCCAATTTTTCTTCTAGAAAGGAATTGTCTATTGTCATGAACAACTACTAACCTGGTCAAATAACCATGTACTGAATTGACCCATATCAAGATATGTTGCCAAATAACAGGGCAGCGCGTACACATTCCTGTTTCCTGAAGTGAGCATTCCAAGGTATGCATGAACGATCTGTAACAATCAAGTGTGACATTAAATATATTTTATAAATTTAAGCATAATTAGTATATTAGATGGACAGATAAGATAACTCCCTGTCTTAAAACAGCCAGTTTTATATTGCCTATTATGACACTGTCAGTGCACTCAAACTATTTAGCCTATTGGAGTTGTGAATGTGCATGCATTCTATCGTGTGTGTGTGTGTGTGTGTGTGTGTGTGTGTGTGTGTGTGTGTGTGTGTGTGTGTGTGGTGGTGGTGGTGGTGGTGGTGGTGGTGGTGGTGGTGGTGGTGGTGGTGGTGGTGGTGTGTATGGTGTGTGTGTTTGTGTGTGTGTGTGTGTGTGTGTGTGTGTGTGTGTGTGTGTCTGTGCGTGAATATATAACTTCAGAAAGTGTGTGGAACATGCATGCACAAACTGTTTTTTTAAGATAACATACGTTGTCATTCAGCCATTCCCCTGGCAAAAGTGTGCGCAAATCTTTCTGCGTGATTCCACCAGCTGTCACCTTAGACGGAAGAGACAGTGGGGTAGGAGGAGACAGTGAGGTAGGAGAAGACAGTGGGGTAGGAGAAGACAGTGAGGTAGGACGTGACAGTGGGGTAGGACGTGACAGTGGGGTAGGAGAAGACAGTGGGGTAGGAGAAGACAGTGGGGTAGGAGAAGACAGTGGGGTAGGACGTGACAGTGGGGTAGGACGTGACAGTGGGGCAGGACGTGACAGTGGGGTAGGACGTGACAGTGGGGCAGGACGTGACAGTGGGGTAGGACGTGACAGTGGGGCAGGACGTGACAGTGGGGTAGGAGGAGACAGTGAGGTAGGAGGAGACAGTGAGGTAGGAGGAGACAGTGAGGTAGGAGGAGACAGTGGGGTAGGACGTGACAGTGGGGTAGGACGTGACAGTGGGGTAGGACGTGACAGTGGGGCAGGACGTGACAGTGGGGTAGGAGAAGACAGTGAGGTAGGAGGAGACAGTGGGGTAGGAGGAGACAGTGAGGTAGGAGAAGACAGTGGGGTAGGAGAAGACAGTGAGGTAGGAGAAGACAGTGAGGTAGGAGAAGACAGTGAGGTAGGAGAAGACAGTGGGGTAGGAGAAGACAGTGAGGTAGGAGGAGACAGTGAGGTAGGAGGAGACAGTGGGGTAGGAGGAGACAGTGAGGTAGGAGGAGACAGTGGGGTAGGAGAAGACAGTGGGGTAGGAGGAGACAGTGGGGTAGGAGAAGACAGTGAGGTAGGAGGAGACAGTGGGGTAGGAGAAGACAGTGAGGTAGGAGGAGACAGTGGGGTAGGAGGAGACAGTGAGGCAGGAAGGTGAGGTGTGTGGTAGGGTTTCAGCTGATCATAGGCCACCTTTGTCTTTAAGACCACGCCAGCTGTGTTTGCCAGTGTAGTTTGGCCCGATATTTCTGATCCTAAGGATAAGGAACATATTATTAGGAATACTTTTATTATCTCACAGTAATGATATCCCCAAAATCATCACCATCTTGCGAAGTCTAAGTTTACAATGTTTGTCATTGCATTTATCAGAAAACTCCAGGTAAGTAATAGCCAATTTAGGATTCAGCAGCAATGTTGTCTAGTGCATCTTGTTTCTAATTAGTGCTGTCCTGTACCAATCAAAAATTGTCACACATCTAGTTCAGTTCTTATTTTAAAAGTAAGTAAGACATGTGAAACAGTTGTCAAATTTATTGAGGATACGCTTAAATTGAGGCAAATAATTAAAATTGTTACCTGAATGGGCCATTCCATTGTGGCTCCAGTTTGCCACCTTTCCTCCCGACATTCCTCATCTTCCGTTTCAGGACAATGTCACCAATCTCAAAGTGAA
>OZ024867.1:38748404-38775904 GCA_964017155.1 Oasisia sp. SBJ-2009
CCAATGCGGCTAGTAAACCTTTGTATTTAAGACGGCGCCAATGTACGCTAGGAAACTTGTGTATGTAAATTATATAAATCATATAAATAAATTAAAAATAAATTAAACACTGTTTTAAATATGTATAGTACTAAACCTCTGTAAATTATGTAAATTAATATAAAATATAAAATTAAAACATTTATTAAATATGTGTATGTAAATTGTCTATACATTAATATAAAACATAAACACTGATTAAAACGAGTATAACACTAAAAAGAAATTCCAAGGCAGTGTCCGTCATTTCACAACAATTTGAATTAATTAAAATGTCTTATAAAAAGGTATGCCTTTATAAAGATTTTCTAAACACAGATAATGTTCCAGATGCCCGAATGTTCACAGGTAAGGTATTCGATAGTCGTGGTGCAGCTTCGCCAAATGCCGAATCGCCAATACATTTCTTCGTTATGCCTTGGTGCAATGTGGGCGCATAGTTCTGGCGTAGGCTTCCGTCACGCGTTCGTGGGTGAACAAGTTCAACAAGGTAAGACGGCGCCACACCATTCATGCATTTAAAAGTCATTAGGCCTAGAAAAAGAAATACCTTGTTTCCGATTTCCTGACCGACCCTACCTGATGCATGCGACCCAATAACTATTTATGGGTTGACTAAAATTAAAATAAAAAGCTCCGACCGACCCTGAATAAAACGACCAACATTTATATTTTTTTATTTTTTTAAACTTATGTCACCGTTCGGCTTCCGTAGTTTCAATCGCAATTGGGTCAATTCGAGATATTCATTTGCTACAAAGACGCTCATTGGCTGTGAGCGTTGCCGCGTCACGAATGACATATTTTCATGTACTAAGCACGGAAAAATGGCTGCACGTATTTTGGCCGTGAGATTCAGTTTGTGCCCGCACATGCCGGCAAAAAAAAACATCTCGTCCTTCGGTGGTACGCTGCAAGATGTGTTCCAGACATACCATCCACCTCTGGACCCAGATAATTATGTGCAAACGGCACATAATATTCTTCATTCGGTGAGATTTCTCTCGATCTGTCCGTCCATCAGTTGGATGTTTTTTGCATCAACACGGTGAAGTTTTCGGCCAAAGTCGAGGAAACCGAAGCCGCGGTGTCCAAAAGAAATGAAGCAGTTGAAGCAAAAGTTTCAGTCCTTTTTATATAGCAAGCAAAAAAATCAGATTTGTTTGCACTCCACTGTAATACAAGTACATGTGGGCAGTGCAGATCAAAGCAAAACCACATTGTTCGAGGTCAGACTTCAATCGATTTAGGTTAAAAAAGTAAAAGATCCGTACCTACCCTATTTTGAAGAGCATAACAAAGTTAAAATCACTACCTACCCTATTTTGAAGAGCATAAAAAGTTAAGATAAAAAAAACATTTCCCGACCTACCGACCCTATTTTTTTAAAACTTGAAATCGGAAAACAAGGTATTTATTTTCCTAGGCCTTACCAACATTTTGAAGGCGATTCGGCTCTCAACAACACTAGTGTGATGTGGTCGTGTTTACTGGTGCGTGTTATTAGCCTGGCTGCATTGTTCTGGACACGCTGTAACTGAGCTGTCTGTGATAACGGGATGTTATGTAACAGTGAGTTGCAGTAGTCCAGGCGAGAGGCGACAAGTAGTCAGGGGGCGTAATCATAGAATTGTTCAAATCGACCTACAAGCACCAATTTTGGAGGAGGTGTCATCATCGTGCTGTCGGTCGCGAAGCGACAAAGACTGCTTCCATCACTTGACTCTTGCTCTCCATTTGTCTCTCTGCTGTGAGAGTGATGTCCATGAGTCGATCTTTATGTCTCTCATCTTTAGGTTTCTCTTGATGGTATCTTTGAACCGGAGACGAGGGCGCCCTCTCTTTCTCTGACCAGAAGACAGTTGAGAGTAGAGAACCTGCTTCGGTAGCCTGTCTGGTGACATCCTCATGAGGTGTCCAGTCCACCGGAGATTCTTTCTGATCAGAAGATCTTCCATAGATGGCAGCCCTGTTCGTTCTAGTATTTCCTTGTTTGTCACTTTGTCCATCCAGGTTATCCTCATGATCGAACGCAGATGTCGCATCATGAAGGCATGTAGCTTTTTAACCTGTCGTCTGTACACTGTCCAGGCCTCAGCTCCGTATAGGAGGGTGGACAGCACAATTGCACGGTATATCTTGCCTTTAACCCGCATGGACACATGGTGGTTGTTCCAGAGTCTCTGGCGTAGTCGGCCGAAAGATGCACTAGCCTTGGCCATCCTCCTCTGTATTTCGTCGTCAATGCATCCGTCACTTGATATAGTGCTTCCGAGGTAGGTGAATTCTAGAACAGAGTTCAGCTTGTTTCCATCAACCATGATATCCTCCTCTCGGGTTCTTGTAGAGTTGGATTGGTACAGCACCTCGGTCTTCTTGATGTTAATCTTCAGGCCGAACTTCTTTGACGCATCGGAGAAAGCATCCACTATTTTCTGCATCTCTTCAGCAGAGTGTGCAACCAGTGCACTGTCATCTGCGAATAGCAGCTCTCTCATCAGTATCCGAGTAGTCTTGGTCTTTGCTCTGAAGTGTGCGACGTTGAATAGGTCAGCGTTCTGTCTGGACTGTATGTAGATGCCATCCCCCATGTCTCGGAAAGCCTCGTCGAGCATTGCTGATAGGAAGATGGAGAAGAGCGTGGGGGCCAGTACACAACCTTGCTTGACCCCATTTGTGACACTGAACGATTCCGAGACTTCTCCTTCAACACTAACTTTTGCCATCATTCCAGTATGTAGTGCCTCGATCATTGTTGTGAACTTCTCTGGGCAGCCATACTTTCTCAGTAGCTGCCATAGCCCGGTCCTCCCAACTGTATCAAACGCCTTGCTGAAGTCGACAAATACCATGTACAGTGGTCGGTCCTGCTCAATGCACTTTTCTTGTAGTTGTCGGAGACAAAATATCATATCCACGGTGCTCCGGTTACCTCTGAAGCCACATTGTGTCTCCGGAACTACCTCTGGTGTTATGTGAGTAGATAGTCTGTTGAGGAGGATCCTCGCGAAGATCTTGCCTGCTATGGAAAGAAGAGAGATTCCTCTATAGTTCCCACAGTCTGTTCGATCACCTTTCTTGTAGATGGTTATAATGCTTGCATCCTTCCATGCTTGTGGAACAGAACCCACCTCCCAGGCATTGGTGATTAGTTGGTGCAGTCTGCTGAACAGATTTTCCCCTCCGTGCTTCCATACTTCTGCAGGAATTCCATCTCCTCCAGGTGCTTTGCCATCTTTCAGGCCGGCGATTGCTCTAGCCATCTCATCCATAGTTGGAATCTCATCGAGGCTTGTCTTGATAATGCGCTGCGGGATGTTGTCCAGAGCTTCGTGATCTATATCGCCAGGGACGTTGAGTAGCTTCTGGAAGTGTTCACTCCATCTTGCCACAACTCTCTTGCTGTCAGAGAAGGTCTCCATTCCATCTGATGATTTCAGTTGAACAGATCCCTTCTTTTTGGGACCCCACACTTCCTTCAGCCCATTGTAGAAGCCCTTCATGTTGTTACTGTCAGCAGCTCTCTGTAGCTCCACTGCCTTCCTTTCCCACCAGTCTGACTTCAGTGCACGCGTGTGTTTTTGTAGCAATCTGCAGGCATCTTTGTATGCTGCAGTGGTGGACCTGGTGCTCCTGGTTTGCAACACTCTCTGGTGGGCTTGGTCTCTTCTGTTCATAAGAGTCTGTAGCTCCTGGTCGTTGGGGTCGAACCAGTCCTGGTCTTTTCTGTCTGGCTTGCCAAGATATGTCTTGGCTGTGTTGTACACGACCTGCTGCAGAGCAGCCCATTCCTCATCTGGTGTTGAGTTTTCCTTCTCCTCCCATTGGGCGAGAGCACTGTCTATCTCCTGCTCAAAACTCTCCCTATGGCTGGTGGTACTTAGTTTTGCAATGTTCAGCTTGGTCGGCTTACTTGTCCCTTGCCTGTTGTGCTTTTGTCGTATTCTGAAAGCCACTTTTGACCTCAGCATCTGGTGATCAGTCCAGCAGTTTGCTCCACGCATGACTCGGGTACTGTGGATGTCCATCTTATCCCGACACCTCGTGATGATGAAGTCGATCATATGCCAATGTTTCGAACGAGGATGCATCCAGGTGGTCTTGCGTTCATCCTTCTGCTTGAACATGGTGTTCGTCACTATCAGTTCGAACTCAGAGCACAGAGCCAGTAGAAGCTCGCCATTGGAGTTGCATTTCCCAATCCCATGTTTGCCCATGACCAAGGGCCACTTGTCATTTTCTCTTCCTATCCTCGCATTGAAGTCTCCTATCAGCAGTAGCTTATCTGTACGAGGGATGCCACTGAGCACACTTGCCAGCTGGTTGTAGAAGGCCTCCTTGTTTTCATCTGGGTTTGTCATTGTTGGAGCGTACACGCTGATAATTGTAGCAAAGTTGTCCTTGCTCAGAGGTAGTCTCATCGTCATGATTCTGTCACTTACTGGCCGTGGCATTTCTGTCAGCTTTGTGACGATATCCTTCTTGATAGCAAAGCCCACTCCTGCCTCCCTTCTTTCTCCTTCCGGTTTGCCACTCCAGAAGAAAGAGTATTCCAAGTCGTCGAGACTACCAGACTCTGAGAACCTTGTTTCACATAGGGCGGCGATGTCGATGTTGTATTTGGCAAGTTCCATTGCGACTAGTGCCGTACGTCTTTCTGGTCGGTTAGCTCCATCTCGGTCGAGGAGAGTCCTGACGTTCCATTGTCTAGAGGAGGTGGAGGAGGTGTAGATATGACCATAACATACCAATTTCTTGAGGAAGCCAAGCTGGCTCCCGCTGTGGCAGCCATATTGGACAAATCCAAGATGGCCACCTTCCGGAGTAGGCCGCTGTCATAACTTGAGAACCAAAAGTAGTACAACCATGAATAACACCACGTTTTTGGGGTTTGTGAGTATGGGGAGTCCATGTCTGGTGTTATTTTGATGTTTTGAAGTGAATTACGTATGATAATAGAGAGCGTTAACTGCACTTTTCGCGGCTTCTGTTGTTAGGCAGTGCCGTATGGATGACAGTCTGTATAGACGGTAGTTACAGGCGGCACACACAGCAGTCACATGATCTGTCATGGACAGATGTTGGTCCATGTGAACTCCTAGATTCCTTATGCGGTCTGATGGTGAAACCGTGTCATCACCTATCGTCAAGGAGCAACCCCCGTACGTCTTCAGATGATGTTTTGATGTAAAGATCATCATCTTAGTTTTTTCGTCGTTTAATTTCATCCATCGTCTGACTTCCCCAATACAGTCTGTGAGTCGCCTCGCAGTTTCCACTTGGTCGCCTGGTGTAGCGGGATTGTACGACGCAAACAATTGAATGTCGTCAGCATATTTATGGTATTTTATGCCATGTCTTTTGAATATCCGCTGCATTGGGGTGGTGTAAAGAATGAACATGACAGACCCAAGGACCGAGCCCTGTGGCACACCACTCTGTAGCGGAAAAGTCGCGGATGTTTTATGTCGGGATTTGAGATTTTGAATCTTATAATCAAGGTTATTCCATAGTTTTGTAAAATGATGTAGAGGTAACTTAAAAGAAAAATGTGTTCTTGGCTTTCCTGTACGTATTTGGCTATGTTGTCTGGTAATTCTGGTGTTAGTGGCTATATTATTTGTTGGTATATAATGTTCGAAGGATTTAGGCAGTGTTTTATGTTAATAGTGAAACATAAATAATGAGAAATGCAACTTGTGTATATCAGTGATTTAAAGTATATTTTCAGATTTAAAAATAGGATTGGTGTTACTTCTATATCTTTTGTTGTTAATTATTCGTAAAGCACGTTTTTGTAAGGTTTGCAACTTTATTACTGTGTTTCCGTTACTCCAAGCTTGTACACCATAAGTTAAATGACTTTGAATTAAAGTATAATAGAGAATTTTTAAGGCATTAATTGTTGCTCTTAAATAAAACAACATTCATAATTATTTCTTGTATGTTTATTGATAAACATTTGACATATTCACTGGAACCGAGTTCAGGTTCTTTCACGACATTCACAGCCGCTGAAAGACAGCGAAAGAAACATCTGAAGCTCTGTACTCAAGGTAAACATAAAGATTACTGCAAACACCAGAATGAAATGAGTACAAAGAGCCATGATACAAAGAAGGCAAGGGAACATAACCTGTTTTGTCTGAACAAAAGAATCTGAAGAAAAAGACGCAAGAGAATGTGAGCAATCGAATAGCCAAATGTCGAGCCATGAAGAAGGCAAGAGTAAATAACAATGCCAGTTGGCAAAAGCAACAACAAAAACAAAGAGACTGTTTTGGATTCGTCACTCCCACCAACTCTGAAAAGAAGGAAAGCTGTCATGCGAAAACTATACACAGCACAGTTCAAATTGAGGCATCACCTGACCAAGAATAATCTTAACTATGACAAAGCCAGATGAACACAAGGGTGCTATTCCTGTGGTCCACATTGAAGCAGTCAAGTTGTTCTAGAAATAACAACATGTTTAGTTAGTTTTTATAATATAACTTGCATGTAAGTAGTCTTGCAAAATAATTGTAAAGGCAACTTTTATGAAAAACAATCACCATAAGAAGTTTAAGATATTAATTGTTTTTAAAACTATGAAATCTTTCTGGAATTAAAACACCAAGTTGAAGTGTGCATTACTTTTTTACTTCCTCTAAAATTATACAATATTTTAGAAGGTTAATCTATATTTTTTAATGTAATATTGTGTGTTACCTAAATTACAGATTGAAAAATTGATTTCCCTCAAGCTAAAATATAAAATGACTTATCTGTGATAATGGATTTCATGTAATGCGAGTCACAGTAACGCGAGTCACGCTGATTATCTAATATATTTGTATGTTATTGAGAACATTTCAAATCACTGGTGCCATTTTTTGAAACCTTATTTATTTGTGTTTCACACAAGGGTATTCATTTTTTGCTGTCATTTATACTTTGAGGAGAAACTTGTCATATATCAAGTGACGTTTTTGCATTTTCCGTTTGCTGTAACGCGAGTTACACTAAGATTAGATTCAAATAAAAATCATACTATGTAATCAAATGTTTATTTGTTGGCATCATTTAATACCTTATACCTTTAAGTTCCTCTATGCATAAGTTGAACTTTTAAAATACATTATTACAAGAGATATGTCAAAATAGTGTCCATGGAATGGTCAAAATATGCAACGCGAGTCACGTGGAAATGCCCACATGTAAAAGTTGGGTTCCCGTGGTACCTATTACCGAAGGCTAAGCGGTTGCCGTGACCACCATTACAATGCCGTGGTGTCTGTTTTTTGTTTTTATAATGTTTGGATTACAAAAACTCTTTGCTGACGTTTCATGATAACTGACCATACATCCATACATCCATACATCCATACATACATACATACATACATACATACATACATACATACATACATACATACATACATACATACATACACACATACACACACACCTACACACCTACACACCTACACACATACACACATACACACATACACACATACACACATATTTATAATGTTGTTAATGTCCCTTGCCCAAGACCAAGTCCAAGTTGTCCAATATATCTGACTAAAGATGTGTACTCAAGATGAGGTCCAGTGGCAGTGATATACTCACAATGACTAGTCTAGGACTAGGTCTAGGACTAGGGCAAAACCGACATGGCAACATGTGGCAGAAACCGGACGACTAGCCGAGATAAATAATAAGAATACGTTCCAATTGTTTCCAGCACTTGCCTTATCTGTATCAATGACGCACTGCGGACAGTGACCAACATTGGTTTTGGCTTTGTCAACATTGCCATCGGGAAAGCAGAGTCCGATATCATGTAAACCATGCGCTTCGCCTTCGTATTGATGAAATGTGCGCTAAAGCCTAAACGCGCTTTCACATATAAACAACAACTTCGCACAGGCGCGAAGCGAATTCCCCCCTGAGTTTGCCAGTTCACAAAAAAACTATTTCTTTTACTCGACAACTTGGTGGCGTGTGTGTGGCGTTTTCTGATTGGCTAGTTACCTCACTCGTTGGCGTTGCTGACATGGTCGAACCGGTAAGGCGTAGTTTCTTTGCGTGCTGTTCTTTTTTGAAATGTTACCAACATTAGCCATATTTGCTTGGTTTGACGATGTCACTATATTTCGCTAACTGTTTTCGCAAAGATGAGTGATTGTTTTTGAAATGTTTGGCATTCATCATTATCATATTTCAATTAATTTACGTTGCAATATTATATACCAATAATATATTAAGTATTATGATATCTAGCAAAATAAATGTAATGATGCAGATGAGTAAGTGACTAAACATACATATATGTATACATACATACATATACACTATGATAAGGTAACATTTATTGTTGTAATACCACTGATTTCCACAGTCAATTGCGAAATGTCATTTTCGCGCGCTGTTGAGATCACGTGATGTTTATCGGATTAGTGCCGCTGAGACTGAGAGCGCGTCACTGGCCGCGTCAAGTCAGTGATAGTTAATACATTAAAAAAAACACACACACGTGAAATGACACATTGTAATTAATTGTTATATCGACATTATGCGGGCGTGTGCGTTGTTTGCACTCGTATGTTATACGTATGCGTTCATATGATTATAATAAATCACACAGTGTGAATGAAAAATGGACATCAGGCATAAAATTAAAATGCTTTAGACATTAAGTCATTATAACATGTTGATGTAGTGTACTTATGACACGCAACGACTTAGTCCATCTTTATATGATATTAATTTGTTTTAATGAGACTGTGTCTATGACTATGTCTATGTGACTATGTCATGAATAGAACAAGGTGTTTATCAACTTGCTGCACATTAACCTCCACAAAACGGGGATTCCCAAGAATGTTTGGCAGCGTTATGCAAATGAATGTTCGACCTATTTTGATAATAATAATAATAATAGTGTATTTCTTATATAGCGCCCCATCCAAATAATTGTTCTGGGGCGCTTTACAATGATTATTATTAAAATAATTATCATAAAAATACATACTAATAACATAATAATAATAAATATATATATATATATATATATATATATATATATATATATATATATAAATAATAATAATACTAAAAAGTTAATACAATACTACTTTGATAAAATGTGGATATGCTAATAAAGCAAATATGATACTTTAAAATACCGACTTAAATTGGCACACAACTACACACTGTATTAAAAATGAATAAATAAGTAAAATGGTATAAATATGTAGTAAATAAAAATATAATAGTATAAATATGTACTAATAAAAATAATAAATAAATAAAAATAAAAGTATGAATAGTTTACTGATTAACTGTGATCACAGAGTGTCAAAATAATAATCTATAAACAGATGCGTCTTGAGTGCTACTTTGAATTGATTCGCACTCGCACAGCAATGGGTAGTTTGTTCCATGCCCTTGGAGCTGCACAAGAGAAGGATCGTTCTCCAATTTTAGTTCGGGAAGTGGGCTGATTAAGTAGTAACTGGTCAGAAGACTGCAGACTGCGTATCGGGCACTAGGGAGAGAGAAGTGTTGATAAGTATGTATGTGCAAAACCATGGAGGCATTTAAAGGTGAGAAGTAGGGTCTTGAATGTGATGCGACACTTAAATAACTTGACATAATGACAAATGTCTTAGGACAACATTACCGGTGGCAGCCGAAACGCACATAATCGCGTGAACCAATTAAAGATCGATCTACGTCACCGCGAAATATCCGGGTTTTTTCCCGATAGACGCTAGCGAGGTGAGTGAGTGATTTATTTTGTGACCTTGACATGACCTTCACAGTTGACCTACATTCCCATGTTTTTCTATGTTTGGCCCACTGCATTTACATTAATTTTTTATTGATGAGTACATTTCAGTGCACGTACTTCCAATTGAGCAACAATACAATACATTACAGTCAATACTGCATACAACATTACAGAACATTAAATGACAAATTACAACACTTAACTCTATGTAGAAAAAAATTGAACAGGAAATGGGTTTTTAACTAGCAAATGTAATATTAAACTTAACTGTGTATAACTTAACTTTGATATCGTAACTTATCCATATTCTTCACGAGCACACTTCCTGAGTGGCTACATGAAATTCAAATAATTAAAATTATTAATAACATCAACAAAATTGATAGTCCACATAATTGTAAACCAAATGGAAAACAATAAATTACAGGTATTGCGTGGTGTATATTATAGTGGAAATATTAACTGTCTGTACTTTCTATCACAAAATAGTAACACTGACACACTAACAATATACATGTATTAAGTTCTGTTTACACAATTTACTAAAATTCAACCGTTTAAGATGTGGATTGATCAGATTAAAAATGTTTTCCTGTAGTGACTAAAATGGAAGTAGGTCGCAGACGCAGTCACAAGTAACACTGAATGTTTATTGTATAATGATTTGCCTACACAGTGCTGATATTTCACCCCTGCACAGTTTTCAACAAACTTTAGCGGTACTGATCGGGCAAACAATCTGAGTGTTATACACTTCAATGCTCGGAGTCTAAAAGCCAACTTAAATAAGATTAAGGACACTCTTCGAGAACTAGAGTATAAGTTCCATATTATTGCAATTTCGTGACGCATTTTTAGTTTACAAATTGTACTGCAACTCCAGAAACAACAAAACAGGCGGTGGTGTTGCCATATTTGTATGCGAATCTCTACTTAGGAATTGTGAATCTCCTAATATATGCCTGCGGAACGTATCATATGCTATTGATGAATGTTTCGAAAGTATTTTTTATTGAACTACAGATCAGTAAACATTCAAAAATCAATGTCGGCTGTATATACAGAGCACCGAATACTAGCATTAGCAAATTTAATGAAAATGTATCATATATACTAGGAAATCTTACCAGTAAAGTGGTGTACATATGTGGTGATTTTAATATAGATCTATTACACTGTGAAGAACAAACTGAATCGAAACATTTCGTTGATCAAATGTTCAGTTCTGGATTGTATCCCTTGATCAGCAGGCCAACAAGAATAACAGGCACGACTGCAACTATAATAGATAACATTTTCTGTTCTGAGCTATGCAGAAACAAAATGTGCGGCATGCATGCATGCCAATTTTCGTTCTGTGTGATAATAGTACTTACGTGACCAATAATAATGATCAAAAAGTGAAGTATAACAGAACATTGGACGATGAAGCCATAAGCAAATTTGAACAAGACTTAAAGCCATACAAACTGGGAAACTGTACTGAACGAATGTAATCCCAATTTAGCATACTTGCAATTTATGCAAATACTAAGTAACACCTACAACAATGCTTGTCCTGTCAAAATAAGAATGTATACAAACAACACTAAACGGAAGGGAAAACCTTGGATATCAAGAGGCCTAACAAATGCTTGCATTAAAAAAAATAACTTGTACTTAGCATTTCTAAAAAGAAGGTCATTGTTAACAGAAAGTCGCTATAAAAACTACAAAAACAAGTTAACAAAAATCTTGCGTATTGAAAAAAAGAACTATTATAGACAGAAACTCGAAGAGTGTAAGGCCAACACTAGTGAAACGTGGAAAATTCTTAACACTATAATTGGCAAAAGAAAGTCGGAAGCAAAATATTCAAATGAATTCATTGTTGATAACGATCGAGTAACATTAGACAACGAAGAAATTGCTAATCATTTCAATAACTTCTTTGTTAACATAGGTACAATCTTATCTAACAGTATAGAGCCATGCCAAGGAACACAACCGACTGACTTTCTAAAAAACCAGGTATCAGAGTCAATGTATATGTATCCCGTTACTGAGAAAGAAGTAAGCGAAATTGTGTCAGGGTGCAAAAGTAAGACTTCGTATGGACACGACGAAATCAGCATGAAAACTGTTAAACATGTAATAAAGCAAATTGTAAGACCTTTAACCTATATATTTAACAGATCATTAATCACCGGAATATTTCCAAATGACATGAAAACGGCAAAAGTTATTCCTGTTTTTAAATCAGGAGATCGTCTCCAATTTTCTAACTATAGACCTATATCACTGTTACCCCAATTCTCCAAAATACTAGAAAAAATATTTAATAAAAGGTTAATGTCATTCATTGAAAATCATCACGTATTGACTGACGGGCAATATGGCTTCAGAAGTAATCACTCAACTTCATTAGCGTTAACCGAATTTGTCGAAAAGGTAACTTCAGCAATAGATAAACAAGAAAGCACTATCGGGGTCTTTATTGATCTGAAGAAAGCATTTGACACCGTTGATCATAAAATACTGCTAAGTAAGTTACAATGTTATGGAATAAGGGGTTTGGCACTAGATTGGATTAAAAGTTATTTAGCCAATCGTGGTCAGTATGTGTGCTATAACAACAGTAATTCAGAGCTAAAGAATATCAAGTGTGGAGTCCCACAAGGATCAATCCTGGGCCCAGTACTATTTATTTTATATATAAATGACATGTGTGAAGTGTCAAAATTGCTTAATATTATTTTGTTTGCAGATGACACTAGCATTTTTTACTCAACTAGGAATATTATGGATATAACATGTACAGTTAATAACGAACTAGAAAAACTAGATATATGGTTCAGAGTTAATAAATTATCGCTTAATGTGAACAAAACCAATTTTATCATGTTTACAAATAAAAAACAACTTAGACCAACAGTAAACATTGTTTTGAATGGAAAGAACATTGAGCAGGTGTCACATACAAAATTCCTTGGTGTAATCATTGATGAAAACTTAACGTGGAGAGAGCAGATAAAAACGGTTGAAACGAAGGTATCAAAAAGCATAGACCTGTGTTTTGTATAAAACAAAGGATGTTCTTGATATTCAAGCATTACGCACGTTATACCAATCACTTGTTGAACCATATATGTCTTATTGCTGTGAAATATGGGGAAATACGTATCCGTCTAGAGTAAGAAAACTCTCTCTGCTACAGAAAAAAGCTATACGAATAATATATAGTCTTGATTTCCATGGTCATACATCTGTATTTTTTCACTGTTCAAGAATTCTTAAACTTCAAGATTTAATTACACATAGGACTATGGTTATGCTTTATAAAGCAAACAACCACTGTTTAGAAGGTCGTGTACAAGCGTTCTTTGAACCAACTGCAGCCGTACACAAGTATGATACCAGACAATCTAAACTATTTTATGTTAAAAAAGCGAACACCACCCATAGACTACTATCAATTACTGTCAGAGGAATACACGTATGGAACGGTCTTGAAAGTAATATAAGACAGTTGCCAAGTTTACAACAATTTAAAAAAAGTTTAAAGTCGACGTTACTTTCTTCGTATTTATGAACAATTAACACAATGCAAAAAAAATATTATTGTTGGTTGTATTAAATCTTATAACTTTTACTATAACTATTACGCATTTTAGTTGAGAAGGGCATAGCGCCTTACAAGTCATATGACTTCTGCTATGTCCTTTTAACAACAGCACCGATATTATATTGTATTGTCGTTACTATTATGTATTGTATTATTTTTCATACTATGTTGTATATTCCTGTGTTGCTGTTGTTAAATAAACATTCATTCATCGTGATGACCTGCCCTGATGGCTGATGCCGTAAATGTAACTGTTTTGAAATTTCGTTTGTTTTCCTTAACACATTGACTTGCACATATGCAACACATAATTAATAATAACTTTCTAATAATTAACTAATAGATTACAACAATATCGATTGCGCGTACGTTGTCCGTTCCAAATGCCACGCAATGTTAATGGCGCCTGAACGCATAAATTATGAACAGCGCAGGCCGCAGACAAAACGCAAAACGCTCCAGACAGGCAGACTGTCTTGATACTACCCGTTGTGTGCGGGATTTCCTTGCGTCCTGCGACGTCCTACATAATTAATATTTATAACATATGAAAGCTAAGATGCCGTAGATGTGTGTTACAACTATCACATTTTAGGTTACACGCAAATCTATATTAGCATGTTTAGAAATAAACGTAACGCAAAGTTCACCAACCTTATTCGTCGACGGCCGAATACAATGTAACATATTTTACCCGCTGATCATCTTCCGAAGGCATTCATTGGTCGATATCAATGGCAACAGTAAACAAAATTAGTATGCATAGCGAGAAACACGCCGTTTTCCGAGACCATGTGATCCAGCCAGTCGCGTCGGCGGCAAAAACCCTGCGCCACTTTTGGATTGCGTGACGCGGACACTGAGCGATGCTGCCATCTAGCGGATGTTGATATACCTAAAGATGTGTAGTCTTTGAATGTTTCGACCGTACCTGGGACCCAGGCTGGGTTTTACATTACCGATAATAAAAAGGATAACATCACCACGTTCATAAGTATATGCACAAACGTGTTATGTGTACATTTATTGTAGCATTTATTATTGTGGTGTTGCTTTCTTTTCTGGTGTATCGGGATATAATTACGTTGTAGCAAAGCCATAATTTTATTAAATGTAATGACTGTTGTGTTTGCGTTATTAAATCACAAGAGAGCTATGTTACAAACTACGCATATGTATTAACCCACTCTGGCCTTGAACATAAACCACGGCACTCCAGCCTACGGAACATATAAAATAGTAACCCTGCTCCAGCCAACGGAATCGGTATATTATAATGACAAACGCATACGCTATAGCGTTTGTAAAAAAATGCAATTTGTTCGATCAATGCTAATACTACAACAGCACAAAATGTATCTTACATCAATGTAATTGTTTTATTTCAAAATACGCGATTATATACACAAGTGACACTGTGCTAATTTGTAACACATGCATACATTAATAAGTGTTCTATATTTCATGTCGATTTGAAGTTTTCTGCTACAAAAAGTTGAAGAGTAATAATACATCCATGATATATGTGTGCGTGGCGAAAACTGCTGCATACTGAACAACACATGCTGGAAACAAGATTCTACGTAATTAGTTAACATTGACTGGCCATGTCATCGAGAATGCCCATCACGTACACCAGAGAACCATCGAGTGATAAACCATGCAATGAGCATTGACGCACATAACGTTCTAGGATTTATGACACTGGGGTGACATCTACACACTACATTAAATAATAAAGCTATTGAAAAAATTGGTCCGTGTATATACCATCTTTTCCGTTTTCGTTTTTTCAAATTTGCGAACGAAAAACGAATTCCTTTTTCGTTATTCGTTTTCAAAAGTTAACTAAGGGAACGAATAACGATTTCGTTTTTCGTTTTTCGTTTTTGCATTTAGGAAGCTTCGGTCACACTGCCACTTCGGGTAGCCGGTACCAGTTGGTACTTTCGGTGGGATACTTCGGTCGCACTGGCATCGTTTGGAAAACAAACTCGCAGAAATTGCATCGGCAGAAATTGCATTTTTATGTTTCGACAATTTAATAAGCTATATTCAACCTTCTGTGATAAACTACTGTAACATATTTGTCCATGTAGATATAGATAAATAAATCGATAGATGGATAAATCAAGAGTGTATGTATTTATTTTATAACTGCAACTATGTGATGCAATCGTTATTTAAATTTAGTTAATAAAATATTTTAGGAGGCCCCTATTATGACCAATAAGTAGTCCCTCTCATAGGGGCCATTTTGGGTTTCTAAATTAGCAAATTGTTATATAATTATTAAATTCTATTGACGGACCTCTACGCATAGCCCAATTTTATTTAGGAGCATGTATACTCCTGATTTAAAAAAAATAACATGTACTACATTACGCGTATTGTGAGTAGAGGATGTGTGGTAAAAATATAATGTTTATGGCTGAATGTGTTGCTAGAGTCAGTATTAATTCATTATTATTTTGCATATGTAGTAATATACAACGGCACAAATATGTTTGTATCTTTAGGTAACATAATGTATCAATCTTTTAAAAAATGTGAGTGGTGATGTTCAGATGACGAAAATATAGGTAGTGTTTATTGTGTGTGCAAACTATATAAAATTGAATACTCTAATACTCTGTTTTGCCAATTTATATTATGTCCTGAATGTATGTATTCTGCTGTGTGCTGGTATGAAATGATTATGTATATTTCTGGTTTATGTTATCTGCAAATGGATTAAGTATTTGATAAAGTGTTGTGTTTATATTTATAATAACATAATATAATTACACTAAGTAGGTCTTCAACGTTTGCTTAAACTTTAGTTCCATGTGGGAGCTATATGTATTTGAAGATATTTTTCTTACAAGTTTGTTTTGCAATTTGTTTATTCAATTATATTTGTATCCCTAGATCAGTAGATTATAATTAGTGTGAGGCAATACTATTGAATTATAGAGTGTAATTTGTATTCTAGTTTAAATAATATGCTCCAATTTAAGTCAAATTGTTCGAGATCTGTTTGCTATTTTATCAATATGTTTACTCTGGCAGTTTAAATATGAGATTATTGTAAAGCCCAGAATGTTAAACTGGTTAACTCTCTCAATATAAACACCACCAATTGTTAATGTTAGTTCATCAACATATTTATTAGGCATTTGAAAAAAGTGTTGTTTTATTTATATTTTAATGATAACGTGTATAGCTTTAGCCACATGTTTATTATATGTCATTCTTTATTAATCAAATATTTAAAATTCACCGTGTTTGTGTCATCCGTGAAGGCTTTAGTTGTACTTGTGTCCTCAAGTGTCATCAGCATAAGTTATGCAGGCTTTCGGAAAATCATTGATATAATTATAGTAAATAACAATAGCAGTGGCCCTAAACTGGATTCTTGGGGATGCCTGTTTTGATAGGTAAAGTATCTCATTTTACCTCTTCTAGTCTTACAGACTGCTTACGGTTAGTTGAATATTATTGCTGTGAGCTCCATGCCAATGACTCACTGATTGGTTCACATTAAACAATAATGTGCGTGATTGTCATACTTGCAACTGCACAAATATTTTATTCCAATTGTTAATAAGCATAAGGTGACACTTGTATAGTCTATTGGAAACATGAATAAAAATAAGATTATAAATAATGTTAATAAATCATTGGGCTTACAGTTAAATCTTTAATTATAATGATAGAAGATTATGTGCACTTCATGGACATCCCAAAAGGCACAGCTAAGCGACAATCCACATTTGACTGGCAAACTGCTCAAACTCATCCACATCTACATAACAATAAAGTAATAACAACAATAAAAATATGATTGAGATTACTATGACTACCACCACCACATAAATATTTATTAATCTAGCCAAATACAAACAATCACTCCGGCATATCTATCATGAAATACTTGCAAAGTGTACATCTTTCACAAGAAACTGTTAAAATGTGTGTTTTAAAGATATCTACACTGCTCGCATTCTGTATACATTCCGGGATAGTGTCCGAAAGTTTCGCAAACTGTTATGCATATTTACATTGCCCTGAAGACAAGTTGTACTTCTTGACAGGCATAATTGTGCAGTTGCAAGTGTGACAAGCATGCACATTGTTTATCGTGAACCGATTAGTGAGGTAGCCAGGAGTCATTCGAATGGAGCAATACATCTAACACAATAATATTCAACTAACCGTAAGCAGTCTGTAAGATACAATGATATATTTCACCTATAAAAACAGGCTTCCCCTAATGATCAATTTTAGGGCCATTGCCATTGCTATTTATTATAATTATATCAATGATTTTCCGAAAGCCAGCATGACTTATGCTGATGACACTTGATGGCACAAGTATAATTAAAGCCTTTACGTATGACACAAACACAGTGAATATTGAATATTTGATTAATAAAGAACTAAATAATATAATAAACACGTGGTTAAAACTACTTTAAAACTACATTAAAATATTTATAAATTAAAACCTGGTTTTCAAATGCCTAATAAACAGGTTGATGAAATAACATTTATAATTGACGATGTAGATATTGAGAAAATTAACCAGTTTAACATTTTGGGCTTTACAATAATCTTATATTTAAACTGGAGTAAACATATTGATAACTTAGCAAATAGATGTTCTCGAACAATTGCAATTAAAACTAAATCGAAGCATATTATTCAAACTAGAATACAAATTACACTCTGTAATTCTGTAGTATTGCCTCACAGTAATTAATATCTACTGATCTAGGAATATAAATGTAATTGAATAAACAAGTTGCAAAAGAAATTTGTACATAGATATACCACTTCGCCGATGCAATTTCTGCGAGTTTGTTTTCAAAACGACGCCAGTGCGACCGAAGTATCCCGCCGAAACGAATGTGTTTTTCGTTGTTTTATTTCTCTTTTGAAAACGAAAATCGTTTTTCGTTTTTCATACTTCAGTGTTTGTTTTTTTGGTTCGCAAATTTAAAAACGAAAAAAGATACAGACGGTATATACACGAACCTAAATTATATGGCATACACTATCACAAAAAGTGAATTTAAATGATTATATGACAATTGTGAGTTTCTATGTACCTACCTTAACCGATTAGCCCTCAAGTCAGGCATTGATGAATCTCATCAGCGAACGCAACTCAGCGTTTGAATTCGGTTTACGTGGTTGCATCTAGTGATTAAGAGATGCAATAAATGCGACACCTATCTATACATATAACATTAAATTGTGCCTGTTTTGGAAACTTACGTTCTCAACAATATTTATCCGTTTTCGAAAATTTTACAGAATAGTTTTTGTTTTTGGACATTTAAAAATGTCCTCCAGCCAGGAGGTTGGTCTCGTATACAGCTAGAATGTGTAACATCTTGTAACAAGTGTGTAAATAATGTAATGTTCTTTTAAATAAACCCAACTTGTAGCAGTAAAAAGCCAAGCATAAAAACGTTACACCGCAACAAAGTATTTCTTTTACAAAAAGTTTTAAAATGT
The DNA here is from genome assembly GCA_964017155.1 of Oasisia sp. SBJ-2009. Taxonomy (NCBI): domain Eukaryota; kingdom Metazoa; phylum Annelida; class Polychaeta; order Sabellida; family Siboglinidae; genus Oasisia; species Oasisia sp. SBJ-2009. The sequence goes on from OZ024867.1 coordinate 38,767,337, forward strand.
CTTAGTGTCAATAAAAAATGGTCAACGTATTTTAAAGATACAACAACAGTTTTGACACCACTGTGTTGGTACTCTTAGTATATACAACATGCATACAACATGCAATTGCGACAATGGAATACTAAAGGCGCTAGAGCAAAGACAATGGCGCAAACAATATTTTTAAAAATCTAGGTCAAATATTTGAGGAGGCACAGGCTTCTCGTTAAAATCGGCTGAGTGCTAATGGGTTAATTAAACTATTTCATGTTAAAATTATTTGTATATGCAGTGTCAGTGTAGAAAACAATTCGACAACAATTGGTTGACACAGTCACAGATTTGGCTACGCCTAGGCTGTAGGATGGATTGCGAAGTGCGACAGCCTACACTCCCCTTCTATAGTCTAGGGTAGGCTGATATTGGCAGACGTCTCCGGACAGCCTTGATAACGATAACTGAAAAACGCTGGGATAGTTGGATTTACATTTAGTAGATCAATTTCGCCGCGCTTGCTTGCCACTGAAGTGAAGCATTGAAGTAGCAGTATGTGCGTTTGCTTCGGTGGAAATTGAATCTAATACATTGCCTTTGTTGCACGTTTGTAAACGCTCTTTGCTCATAATGAAGATATATTTAATATGAAATCCAGCCATTATTGAGATGGGATAAAACAGTGTTAGTGATTTTCGTACAAGTGGGGGCGGGGCAATCGTGTTTTCTTCGGTATTGTGTTGTTTGAATGAAATAAATGAATGATCTTAATATCCTTCAAATTTGTTCATGGACACTCTCAGACTAGAACAAATTATGTTGTGTATATCCAAAACAGACCAACACAATCCAAGTATTATTTTTTAAGGTACGCGTTACTGATAAATCTCAACTTGATGCTGTCTGGCTATTTAAATACTGTCTCTGTAATATCGCATTGATTCAGAAAAAAAACGTGTGTATGTATTTATATATATATGTGTGTGTTTATATATATATATATTTATATACACATATATGTGTATATATATATATATATACACACACACACACAGGTAATTACCCCATTTGCAGAGAATATGCAAAGAAGCAAACAGAATATTGTATGATTGCATAAGTGAAGTAAACACATACACACACACACACACACACACACACACACACACACACACACACACACACACACACACACACACACACACACACACTCACTCACACACTCACACACACACACACACACACTCACACATACACACACACGAACGTGTGGGTGCGTGCTTGCGTACGTACGTACGTACGTACATATTATGACAGTATCAATGTAATTTGTTTTACCTATCATGTAACGTTTTACAGGGTATCGGGGAAATACGAGATGTGGTTACCCCTAAGATACTGGATTTTCGTGTTTGCAGTCGGGTTCATCCAGGCGACAGGTACGGTAACTGTATTATCACTTCAGATTGTAATACTTGTCATGCCTTTGTTTACTCCCTGTTCACCTTCAAACGAATAGCCCAAGTTAAGTAAGTTACTTCAAACGTTAGCGTAAGATAGCCAAATATGCATAATAACTATCTGTGGTGATATCACTGGTAATACTCTGTGTGTGTGTGTGTGTGTGTGTGTGTGTGTGTGTGTGTGTGTGTGTGTGTGTGTGTGTGTGTGTGTGTGTGTGTGTGTGTGTGTGTGTGTGTGTGTGTGTGTGTGTGTGTGTGTGTGTGTGTGTGTGTGTGTGTGTGTGTGTGTGTGTGTGTGTGTGTGTGTGTGTGTGTGTGTGTGTGTGTGTGTGTGTGTGTGTGTGTGTGTGTGTGTGTGTGTGTGTGTGTGTGTGTGTGTGTGTGTGTGTGTGTGTGTGTGTGTGTGTGTGTGGTGTGTTTGTGGTGTGTTTGTGGTGTGTTTGTGGTGTGTGTGGTGTGGTGTGTGTGGTGTCTGTGTGTGGTGTGTGTGTGGTGTGTGTGGTGTGTGTGGTGTGTGTGTGTGTGGTGTGTGTGGTGTGTGTGGTGTGGTGTGTTTGTGGTGTGTGTGTGGTGTGTGTGGTGTGTGTGTGGTGTGTGTGTGGTGTGTGTGTGGTGTGTGTGTAGTGTGAGTGTGGTGTGAGTGTGGTGTGTGTAGTGTGTGTGTGTAGTGTGTGTGTAGTGTGTGTGTGGTGTGTGGCGTATGTGTGGCGTGTGTAGTGTGTGTGTGGCGTGTGTGGTGTGTGACGCAGCAACGTAGTGCTGAAATATCTTAATGAAACTGAACACATGGTCGCTAAACGTGTTCCTTTGAAAAAACAAGAGAAACGGTAAAAAGAAACACTTATCAAAAGAAGCCATTAGTAAAATCAAATACAAGCAATGGATGTCAAATACATACATATACTGGAAGTGAATAAGACTATCCCATTTATAAGAACAAAACACTTATCCAAGCCACAGCTGAAATGAGAAATTCAAACAAAGGTTATGAACTAAAATAGCTTTTATTATAAAGCATGACAGCAAGAGTTGTCTGCGTACGTTCGAAATAAACAGAAAGTTCAGGATAAGGTCGGTTCTCTAGAACGTAGTGATGGAAAAGTAATAACAGAGGGATTTTTAATGGCAGAACAGATAAATGATTACTTTAGTTCGGTGTTTACCAGGGAAGATATTAGTGCATTAGCAGTATCAGAGATTAAGTTCGAAGAGAGAGAGAGAGAGAGAGAGAGAGAGAGAGAGAGAGAGAGAGTCAGACTATTTAGGACAACTAATTGTAATTCGTCTGAAATTACACCGCTCGCAACAGTGTTCAGTTAGTCATTAGACAAGGGAATAGTTCCATTAGAATGGAGAGAAACAAGTAGGAGAACAATAGGTCAGTATGTGTAACATCAGTAATTTGCAAACTATTAGAAAGACTAATTTAAGATCACTTGGTTGATATTCTTGTTAATAATAACTTGATGAAGCTATCTCATCATGGGTTTCTAAAATCTATGTCATGCTTAGCAAATATGTTATGTTTTTATGAAGATATCACAAAGCGGGAAGATGAGGGATCACATGTAGATATATAGGCGAGCGGCAAATCCGCGAAAAGAGCGTTATTTTAGGAGTTTAAATGCCCCCCCCCCCTACACACACCTGAATGTTATATCATTGGAACGCCCAGCATCTCCCCGTTATAATTAGGCCTGTCGTAGAGTTGCCAAGTGGTGCAGTAAGCAGTACTTCAAGGTCAAACAAGGTCACCGTCAAATGTTCAAGTTTAGAAACTGCGCGCTTCAGAAAACGTCTTGATATTTAATTGGCTGTATAGGTACTTTATTTAAAGAGAAAATGGTCAAGCCATACATTTTTAAAAAGCACATTATCTCTGCTTGAAAACAGTATAAAGAATGTTGCTGTATCATGGAAACATAAAACTGACGAGACGCTCAAACAAGGTCACCCATAAAATGACAGATATTAGAAAGTTGACAATGCAGCGAACATCGTAAAGTTGCACTGGCTGAGCATTTACTTCAATATTATGAAGATGTTATATACTGTGTGAAAACCCAATTTCACCACGTCATAATGCGGTATGACATGGCGCTGCGAGATGAAGCAGTGTGTGTGGAGCGGCGTTTAAAAGGAGTCACCGTAAATCTATGATTGTTGGAAATTGCCCCATCACGTAAGCGTTACACATTGGTTGCTCGTATTTATGTCTCCTACATACTCACATAATTCATACCATATGCCATAGAAAGCATTGTTTATCTCATACATACTAATGTACAGCGCCTTCGATTGGATATTTCTAGATTCATGGCGCTTTATAAATGGTATTATTATTATTATTATTATTATTATCCCCATGACGAGGAGGTACACACTCGAATTACACACAAAGATACACATTGAATGATGGTCAAACAATGTTATCATCGATTTGCCAATGTTCAAAATTGCACCAGTCCATAATCATTATACAGTTGCAATGTACTCAACGCAACACCATAATGTGACTGTAAAGTGCGCTTTTTGTCTTTCTTTATTGGCACATTATATGTTCATCACAAAGGATTGTATATTTGTAAGTCGATTTGGTGCGGCGACTAGAAACACTCTACTCGCCTATAATGCACTGTTATCCTCGTCATCATCACGTAGAATGTCAAAATTATTATTGCCAGAGCAGAAGCCGACGCGCCCCTAGCGGATTGTCAATGCAAATCCGCAGAGCAGCTCTGGCAATAAGAACTTTTTCCGCCCTTATTGCCAGAGCAGCTCTGCGGATCGATATTTTCGCAGTTTCTCCGCCACGATCGCCTAAATCAGTCAAAAAACGATACCAAGGCGTCATATGTATCTGATGCAATTACTATGTCCACATGTGTTCGCTAAACATATCGCCAAACGGACGCGCATGCACATTACCATTACCTGCTCTGCGGATTTGCATTGAAATCCGTTTGGGGCGCGTTGGTAGGTGGGATGCAATTTGTTTCCACTAGGCTTTTCTACTCGGGGGAGGCCCAGGGAAACTCCTTTTAAGAGCCTCATATTAATCGTATGACGGTGATACCAAATTTGTCTGAGACCCAAAATGTCAGAGAATGCCAACGTTTGAATTGTAAAATTTTAAGTGAGGTATTTAATTTTTATTTTCAAGAGTGAATATGCGATATATTCGGATACTTATATCTTAGTAGCAGGTTGACAGTTTTCTGAAGTTTTGTTAATACTTAGAATACTATTCAGTAAGAATACCTTGACCTTGATTTACATACATACATACTGACATACATACATACATACCTACATACATACATACATACTTACATACATACATACATACATACATACCTATATACATACATACATACATACATACATACATACATACATACATACATACATACATACATACATACATACATACATACATACATACATACATACATACATACATACATACATACATACATACATACATACATACATACATACATACATACATACCTATATACATACATACATACATACATACATGCATGCATGCATGCATGCATGCATGCATACATACATACATACATGCATGCTTGCATGCATGCATGCATACATACATGCATGCATGCATGCATGCATGCATACATACATACATACATGCATGCTTGCATGCATGCATGCATACATACATGCATGCTTGCATGCATGCATGCATGCATGCATGCTTGCATGCATGCTAGCATACATACATACATACATATATACATACATATATACATACACACACACATACATACATACATACATACATACTTACATACACGTATACATACATACATACATACATACATACATACATACATACATACATACATACATACATACATACATACATACATACATACACACATACACACATACACACATACACACATACACACATACACACATACACACATACACACATACACACATACACACATAATACACACACACACACACACACACACACACACACACACACACACACACACACACACACACACACATACCTAGATACATGCATGCATGCATACATGCATACATACATACATACATACATACATAAATACATACATACATACATACATACATACATACATACATACATACATACATACATACATACATACATACACACATACACACATACACACATACACACATACACACATACACACATACACACATACACACATACACACATACACACACACACAGACACACACACACACACACACACACACACACACACACACACACACACACATACCTATATACATGCATGCATGCTTGCATGCATGCATACATACATACATACCTACATACATACATACATACATACATACATACATACGTACATACATACATACATACATACATACATACATACATACCCACCCACCCACCCACCCACCCACCCACCCACCTGCCACTACTCTGCAATAAGAATCTTTTCTGCCCTTATTGCCAGAGCTGCTCTGGCAATAAGCGCGAAAAAATCCGTATTGCCAGAACAGCTCTGGTGATAGTCTAAGCCTATATTAAAATAAAATCGACACACTTAGATAGATAGATTGAAGTATCGATAAGCCAAAAGGCTGCCTAATACACCTGCCCTCTAGAGTTGATTATCTAGGTGGCAGACAGACAGACAGACACACAGACAGACAGACACACAGATAGACAGACACACAGACACACAGACAGACATACACACATACAGACAGACACACAGAAACACAGACACAAAGACACACAGACACACAGACACACAGACACACAGACACACAGACACACAGACACACAGACAGACACACAGACAGACAGACACACAGACACACAGACACACAGACACACAGACAGACAGACACACACACAGACAAATACACAGACAGACACACAGACGGACAGACACACAGACAGACAGACACACAGACAGACAGACACACAGACATACAGACATACAGACAAACAGACAGACAGACACACAGACGGACAAACAGACACACAGACGGACAGACGGACACACAGACACACAGACACACAGACACACAGACACACAGACACACAGACACACAGACACACAGACACACAGGCACACAGACACACAGACACACAGACACACAGACACACAGACACACAGACACACAGACACACAGACACACAGACACACAGACACACAGACACACAGACACACAGACACACATACAGACACACAGACAGACACACAGACAGACACACAGACAGACACACAGACATACACCCAGACAGACAGACAGACACACAGACAGACACACAGACACACAGACACACAGACACACAGACACACAGACACACAGACACACAGACACACAGACACACAGGCACACAGACACACAGACACACAGACACACAGACACACAGACACACAGACACACAGACACACAGACACACATACACACATACACACATACACACATACACACATACACACATACACACATACACACATACACACAGACATACAGACACACAGACAGACACACACATACACACACATATACACACAGACACACACAGACACACAGAGACACACACACACATACACACACAGTCACACACAGACACACACACAGACACACACACACAGACACACACAGACACACACAGACACACACAGACACACACAGACACACACACAGACACACACACACAGACACACACACAGACACACACACAGACACACACATAGTCACACACACACAGACACACACACACACACACACACACACACACACACACACACACAGAAACACACACATACAGACACACAGACAGACAGACACACAGATAGACAGACACACAGACACACATACAGACATACACACATACAGACAGACACACAGACACACAGACACACAGACACACAGACACACAGACACACAGACAGACACTCAGACAGACAGACACACAGACAGACAGACACACAGACAGACAGACACACACACAGACAAATACACAGACAGACAGACACACAGACAGACAGACAGACACACAGACAGACAGACACACAGACAGACAGACACACAGACAGACAGACACACAGACATACAGACAAACAGACAGACAGACACACAGACGGACAAAAAGACACACAGACGGACAGACGGACACACAGACAGACAGACAGACAGACACACAGACAGATAGACACACAGACAGACAGACACACAGACAGACACACAGACAGAGAGACACACACACAGACAGACACACAGCCAGACAGACCCACAGACAGACAGACTCACATACATACAGACACACAGACATACAGACACACACACAGAGAGACATACACACAGACAGACATACACACAGACACACAGACACACAGACACACAGACACACAGACGCACAGACGCACAGACGCACAGACGCACAGACGCACAGACACACAGACACACAGACACACAGACACACAGACACACATACAGACACACATACAGACACACATACAGACACACATACAGACACACATACAGACACACATACAGACACACAGACAGACACACAGACAGACACACAGACAGACACACAGACAGACACACAGACAGACAGACACACAGACAGACACACAGACACACAGACACACAGACACACAGACACACAGACACACAGACACACATACACACAGACACACAGACACACAGACACACAGACACACAGACACACAGACACACATACACACATACACACATACACACATACACACATACACACATACACACATACACACATACACACAGACATACAGACATACAGACAGACACACACAGACACACACACAGACACACACACAGACACACACAGACACACATAGACACACACAGACACACGCACACACATACACACACAGACACACACAGACACACACACAGACACACACACAGACACACACACACAGACACACACACAGACACACACACACAGACACACACACACAGACACACACACAGACCTACACATAGTCACACACACAGACACACACACAAACAGACACACAGACAGACAGACACACAGACAGACACACAGACAGACAGACAGACACACAGAC
>OZ024867.1:38783404-38795904 GCA_964017155.1 Oasisia sp. SBJ-2009
AATATCCGACTGGCAACTACAAATGTAAGATCTGTACGTGATAAAAGTGCTCCACTCTGTGATTTGTTAGTTTCGAAAAAAATTAATATTCTTGCTGTTACTGAAACATGGCTTAGACCATGTGATACTGCTTCTTGCATTGCTGAAATTTCTCCGTTAGGCTATACCTTTTACCATCGACCACGTTTAATAGGACGTGGTGGTGGCATTGGCTTTTTAGTATCTGACCATTTCAAAGTTAAATTACATTCTAACCCAGATTATTCTAGTTTTGAATCTATGTGTGCTGAAATTTCAGATTCTTCTTTTTCTGCATTTTTTGTTTGTATTTATCGTCCTCCAGGACACCCAGCAAATTTCTTTGAGGACTTTCAAGATCTGTTAGAAAATGTAGCTATTAATTATTCAGAACTTTATATTCTTGGTGATTTTAATCTTCATTTGGATATACATTCTTCAGTTACTACAATGTTTGATGATATTCTAACATCCTTTGATTTAAAACAACATGTAAACTTTTCGACACATATACATGGCCATTGGCTTGATCTTATAATAACTCATTCAGGTTGTAATAATATAAAAAGAACTACTGTTTCAGATGGGTTGTCAGACCATCATACTGTAATTGTTGATATTAACATGTTTACAACACCATTGATATTGAAGAAAAAAAATTCCTATAGGCCTATACATAAAATAGATATTACTGCCTTCATTGATGATATTTTAAATTCAGATTTGTTTATAAGTCCTGCAGTTCATGAGTGTGATATATATAGACAATTTTGTGATGTCCTTAAGACACTACTTGATAAACATGCTCCACTTGCTTATAAATACATTTCAAAACAATCACCTTCTCCTTGGATGACATCCAAAATTTTACTATCTAAAAGGAGACGTCGTTATCTTGAACGTGTTTGGCGTAAAACACGCTCATCACTTGATAGGTCACGTTATTCTAAACAGTGTCATCTTTGCAATAGACAAATGGCAAAAGCCAAATCTGAATATTTCACTAACATGGTTTCAAGTAACTCTGAAAATTCTCACCAGTTATGGAGTTGCATTAATAAAATCCTACACAGACGGGCTGCCCCTTCTCTGCCAAAACATAATTCATTATGTTCTCTATGTGATCTATTTTCAGGTTATTTTAAGGATAAAATTAGCCGTATACAGTCTTCCTTTCCTGTTCATATGTTAAACAAAGTAGAAGTTCAGCCTCCACCGATAAGTTCTCTACTTTCTTCTTTTACTCCAGCTACTGCTGAGGAAGTAAGGCAAATTATTATGTCTTCTCCAAATAAATTTTGTGATCTAGATCCAATGCCAACAGTATTGTTGAAAGCATGCATTGACACCTTACTTGGTACTATAGCAAATATTGTAAATGTGTCACTGAGGACAGGTATTTTTCCTGATGATTTTAAACAGGCGCATGTAAATCCATTACTTAAAAAGACAACTTTGTCGAAAGATAACTTGACAAATTATAGACCTGTTTCTAATTTGAGCTTCATATCTAAAATTCTTGAAAAGGTTGTAGCAAAACGCCTTGGATCTCACATTACTTCAAATAATTTGTCAAATGTATTCCAATCTGCATATAAGAAACTTCATTCTACAGAGACTGCTCTCTTAAAAGTGCATAACGACATCACTCTAAATATGGACAATGGTAGAGTTACTGCACTCACCTTACTTGATTTGTCAGCTGCTTTTGATACGATTAATCATTCTATTCTAATGGATCGTATGTCTGTGTGGTATGGTGTGTCTGGTATAGCGTTAAGCTGGTTTAGATCATATCTGAGTGGTAGACACCAGAGAGTTAAGATTGGGGATTGTTTTTCGTCACCACTTAATATTTCTTGTGGTGTTCCTCAGGGGTCAGTTTTGGGACCATTACTTTTTACACTGTATACTACTCCATTGAGTCTAGTGATTAATAGGCATCATTTGAGCCATCATCTTTATGCAGATGATACTCAAATTTATATATCATTATCCACTTCAGATGCAAGTAGTTCTTTACAGCAGCTTAGAACTTGTATTGATGACATTTTTTGCTGGATGACTGAGAGTAGATTGAAGCTGAATGCTGATAAAACTGAGTTTCTTATTATTGGTACACACCGGCAGCGTGACAAAATTAAGACTCTTTTTCCTATACCCTTACTTAATCAGCATGTTATGCCTGCAATTTCGACTAGGAATTTGGGAGTAATTTTTGATGATAAATTGAATTTTAGAGAACACATTTCTCAAATTTGTCGAACATGTTTTTACCACATTCGTGATTTGCGGCGTATTCGTCGATATTTGCCTGTTTCTGTTGCAAAGACTATTGCAACTGCATTAGTTACTAGTAGATTAGATTATTGTAATTCACTTTTTCATAATATTGCTATTAAGGATATCACAAAACTACAACGTGTTCAAAATTGCTTAGCAAGGGTGGTGACTAGGTCTCCACGCTTTACTCCTTCTAAGCCGCTTCTAAAGTCTCTGCATTGGCTGCCTGTCCAATATCGTATAATGTTTAAGATGTGTACCATTACTTACCAGGCACTTTCTTCTAAGCAGCCATCGTATTTACATACTTTGCTTACTCCTATAAGAAAACCTATTCAACTTCGGTCATCTACTTCTGATTTACTCTTTGTACCAAAGGTCAATACTAATATGGGGACCATGGCTTTTGCTGTGGGTGCGCCTACTCTATGGAATATGCTTCCTTCTAGCGTGAAATCAGTTGAAAATATTGCTAAATTCCGTCGTCATTTAAATACATATCTGTACAATCTGGCCTATCCACCATAGCTCCCTGGCGCATCAATCAATCTGATGACAACTTGATTTGTTTACCGACTATGAGATCGATTAATCCTTTTTGTTTTGATGCGCCTCTGAGCTTGGTTTCTAAGGATATAGGCGCAATAGAAGTTAACTAATTATTATTATTATTATAACTATTTATGTTTACCCCTTTATGTTTTGATATTGTTACTGGGGTTTATTCGAACCCGTTTTAATACTATGTAGCACCATTGCTGAAGTCACCCTGTCGCACATCGTGGATGTCATTGCATCACACTGACAAACTTCTATGCTAACCTCAAGGTAATTCAGAACTAACGACTTGACACTTGTCATACGGCTGTATCACCAATGTGCGTTGACAATGACTGTTAACACCACTTGCTTACCATTCTTCTAGATACACGTAAATGCGCACTCTTAAAATTGGAATAACTCACGGAGCTAAGCAACATTAGGCCCTTACAAAAACATGATATATTCACGTGCAAATTAATGCCGCACTCACTACAACAGTCATATGCATAACGAGCATTCCTACCAAGCATGTCGCCCATTCACGTACCATAGGAAAGGTTCGCGTTTTAGTGCACATACTTACGCATGGTGGTTCCTTAGTTCATATTCTAGTCTTGGTAGAGGCATTATTCCAAACAATTTAAATTGAAGATGATAATTTGTGCCGATGGAGGGTTTGTTTACAAATAATTCTGACGACCCGGGGACACATCTCGCAAATAGAACCCGAAAACCGATGTTGCAATTCAATTGTATTTGTGAAACGTTATATACACGGAATTACTGACAACTTTATACTGTAAACATAACTTTACACAATATTTTTGCTGAAGGAATTTTTATTACTTTTTAATAAAATACTGCGTCTTAATTGTGGAACACACATACGAGCGTTAGATATTATCTTCACGTGCATGTTTTATAAAGATATTATTGTGTGCTTATCTAGGCCCTGGAAAGCGTATCAAATGTCCTGCCGCGCTGATCGTTAGTCAAAACCACAAGATATTGAAATTACCACTGGTCAAATCAACGGTACCGCAGACCTACGGTCGTCCATCACTCATAGTCGAAAATGAGAAAGGTGAGTCACACTTAATTCCGATATCTTTGTGGTTGCACGTTCACTTCTAGAGACATGAGGAGATGTTTGAGTATGTGAAACAGGCGACCACTTCTAGGATGACACCATCTACTTCAGTGGACAGAGAGTAGTACTTGTCTGAGGTGTACTAGTCGAGTGTTTCAGGACTATGGTCAACCAGAACTGTATGGGACATCCGATTGACTATGGTGACAATACCGGCAGTGCGTATGTTCTCTGGAAGAGACATGTAAACCCCAACGGAGAGAGAGAGAGGGGGAGGGAAGGAGCGAGGAAGAGGGGCGAGAGAGAGAGAGAGAGAGAGAGGGGGGAGGGAAGGAGCGAGGAAGAGGGGCGAGAGAGAGAGAGAGAGAGAGAGAGAGAGAGAGAGGCGTGGGTACATTGCAACAGTACTGCTTGATTCAGCCGTTGTCAGGAGACGTTCCGAATGCCAGACAGTTCATTACTTCACTGAGCTTTCCAGGATTGGCTGATTATTCTGCACCTCTGTGACAGGCATCTGGCGGTGTCCGTCACAACTTTTGTGATAACTTACATCTCAAAATAGTGGTCAGTCTACCTCAACTACTGCAGTCGTGATTGGCACGGGTCCTGTTGTTTTCTTGTTGTCCTCCTACACGTCTTTTTAATATCTTGTATCAGCAGCTGTGTAAATACTGCTGCATAGGTTCAGTCAGTATTTATTGGCGCACAGCAGTATATTGACTGCTCAACAACATTTTAATTTACACGATTTACTGATTAATATTAGTAACGCTATTCCCATAGACAAAGTGTGATTGTGTATTATTGATAGAAAATATAAACATAATTGTTCCGGTGTTGTATGCATGTGGCTCACTCTTACGGAAATTCTATAATCATAACTGGGGCAATGAAACCGAAATAAACATCGGTTGATAAAATATATGTGTGTAATGTATGCATTTTTATAATGACATAATCGCAAACGTCAATTAAGATATAATGTTTGTTTGGTGTTGTGGATGTTGTTTGTGAAAGAAAATCGTTTTTAGTTGGCCAATTGTGGCATGAAGTCACGTCGGCTTTGAATGTAGCCACTACTACATAACTTACAGTAATAATGAGGTTAAATGTAGCCATAGTGCAAGAAGCATAGCTGCCATAAAGTGTGAATGTGTTCATGGCGCTAAATATTATTATCGTTAATAAATGGAGCAAAAGCAAAATGCTTCCAGGTGCAATATGTGGCGTTCTGAAAAGTGGGCAAGTTATGTGTCTGAAACCAGGGCATGCTAAGATTTCAGTCGGCACAACACTCATTAAAAATGATTACATGTTTGTACATCTCATATCACATATCTGAACAGTTTTCATGAGAGTGATGAGCAAATATAATAAATGTGCGTTATTAATATGTTTTATGAAATAAACTACGACACGATATACATGTGCTTGAAGGGGCCATTTGGGGTATCGGAGTGGATGATGTACATGGCTTGATCTACTGGAATGATAATGGACACATTAAACAAACGGCTTTGGATGGTTCTAACACAAAGATCATCATTGATACAGGTAAGTCGAATGTTAAGTAACTGAACATTACATGTTTTCATTTCATTAAATGTGTGATTGCTATTGTTTGTTTCATTTGTTATAGTCCAGGCACTGCCTTGTTTGACTGTAATATATTTGAGGAAAACGTAGATTTTCTTTTGACCTTTCAGTTACTTTATGCCATAGTTTTTCAGTTGTCAAGAAACAACACCAGAACTGTTGAAAGACATGGTGTCTAGAATACAAATTAAAAGTCAAACTCCGAGTCAAACTCCGTTTACCTCAAACAGTTTGCGGGCCTCTTTATGAGACCCAGCATTATTAATATTTTCAAATATGATATAAGTATTATATCAAGTAACCCAATATTATCTTGCTACATCTTAATGAGTCGCTCACTCTTTGGATAAACTCTGCCGGACTCATTCTGAATCTAATTCTGTCCTCTCTTTTTCGTCCTAATATAATAATAATAATAAAGAACGGTGTTTGTCTACGCCATATATTTAACAATAAATCTATTCAAAGGCGCAATTTACAGGAAAATACATAATAACTTAAAGTTAAATATATAGATATGTTGTTGTGTGTGTGAGTGTGTGTGTGTGTGTGTGTGTGTGTGTGTGTGTGTGTGTGTGTGTGTGTGTTCGTGTGAACGTGCTTGTCTTTGGGCGTGCGCGTGCGCGTGCGGGTGTGTGTGAATGTCGATCAGGAGAAAACAAACATAAAATCGAAGTGGAGCCTTCAATGCGGTCACGCGTTGAACTCCGTCATCTTTCTGGCATCTCCTACAATTCAATCGTCGTCAAAACATTATGCTTTGCAACTCTTTTGGCTAACGCGGTTGTCAACTGCGGGAGTTGCCACTTTTCGCATGTTGTGCCGAACGCAGTCTATCCATCACAAACATCCTATTCCAACTACCACAGAACCACACATGTACCCGGGAGCTCCCGTTCTGCAACCACTAGCACCTGACTGACTAAGTGAATAAGAGACGCCGTAAGATTCAGTAGGTGGACATGACGAGAATGATAACATGAGCTGACTAATGGACACATCAACAGCTGCTGAGGAGCACGTTTTCTGTCAGTGTAGTTGTGACGCATTCAAGTAGGTTACAAATATGCCACAAAGAGTAAATTGGACGTACAATACACGTGTAGATTTAAATGAAAGATAAGCTCTTGGGGAGAAAACATGCTTAAGTAAAGGCAGCACATACGGATCTAGGGAAAGCGTGTATATGTTTATTGCGATAAAGTATATAATCGTCAAAATATGTCACCTAAAGAGAGGCACCAACATTGGGGTGAGGATGTGTGTACAAACAGAGCTCCGTGATAAAGGGCCACATATTGGTAGCGAGGGCTCTGACAAGCAGAACTCCAAAATGTGCTGGTCTGAAGGGTGTTAATGGTGTCTGTTCCAATGCCATAGGACCTGTTAGTGCCGTCGATGGCACACTCATGTCTAAAAAAAGCAATATTGTCCAGCTTTGGCCCGATCACGTTAGCAAGTTAGCCAGCTGCTGAAAATTAGCTAGTTTTCAGCAGATTGATCAAAAGGCAGTTCTAAATTGGGCCCAGCGCCCAGTGATATCAAGGAACGTACAAGGCACAGATTGGATCTCATCGAGTTGTCAACGAAGGAGATGAAGCGGTTGTCATCAAGCTCACTGAGCTGATGTAGAAGTTATGTAGAAGATATGATTTGTTTCATAGAACGGCAACGATGCCAACATCATCCACCTGTAGAAGATAAATGATGATAAGACAGTAACCACACTTGAACAAATCTGAAAAGATCACGGCCCGCGGCTCAACCTAAACCACAGCATACACCACTTGCTTGATGATGCAAGATCACTTTGTGAGTGCATGTGTGCGTGCGTCTGTGTGTCTGTGTGTCTGTATGTGTGTTTGTTTGGTGTGAATGTATGTGTGTACGTGTGTGTGTGTACGTCTGTGTGTGTGTTTGTGTACACATGTTTTTCAGGTGCGCTGATATATATATATATATATATATATATACATATATATATATATATATATATATATATATATATATATATATATATATATATATATATTCGGAAATGAAATATCGCAAACTGGTTTATTTGAAGTCCAATAATGTGAATATAACTCGACATAAACGAAATGATGTTTTTTTCAGAATGTTCATGTGCAATGACCACTGGTGAAATAGTTGTGTACACTTATATCATTCGATTTTATTTGCAGGCCCATTTTCTGGAGGGATTGTCGCAGATCCATTCGAAAATAAACTGTACTACACGGATCGCAATTATTCCACTGTAAATATGGTAGATTTGAAGACAGGCGCGCTGACGAAGATCGTAAGGAAAACGTTTGGTAAACCTTGGGGCTTGGCTCTGGACAGGAAATCGAGGTACCTCTGAACTCTCGGAATATAGGTGTATTGGTGGATGTGTATATATCACCAAAATGCGTACCAACTGCTACGAATGGTGTAAACAAATTCATAACTATATAAATAACATACAGTACCTGCATAATCATCATCGGATACAGTTCAAGTTTATATTGTGGTCTTGTTTTGTTTTTCTTACTGATGTTTGTTATGTGATGATGATATTTGGAGGATGGACGGTGGAATGTCTTAATGGGAAAATATTACTGAACACAGTGACATTGACATGCACGATTAAAGCTTTAATAATGCACACTAGTAATATGTACTAATTGTTAATACTTCGTTTGAATTTTACTTTTCAGCTTACTGTTTTATTCATCGCACGTTGTCTGCAAGGTTAATCTGGACGGAAGTGGCCATATGAAATTGCCATTAAAAATAGTCGGGAGTGGGACAATATACTCAATCGCAGTCAGCTATGAGAAGCAAAAGATATGCTGGATTCGGGGTACGCTTTGTTATTTTAATTGCATCCAATTCGAGTAGCAACATGACGCTCGACTGAAATCGTAAGCTATAAATTTGTTATACTAAGAACACATGTTTAGTAGTGGTAGTAGTAGTAGTATCATGGTTATTGTTATTACTGTTATTGGAATTATTATGTTAGTTGTAAGTGTTTCTGTTACAGGATCACTAATATGTGCCGACTACTTAGGCCAACACGGACAAGTGTACAAAACAACTTCGACTGCACGAGCAGTAGCAATCATGAACGATGTTGGTTATGTCATTCAAAGGTATCCATCAAGGTAATACATCGAACAGTTACTTCGTTGCTATATCCTTGCATGGTTTGATTGGCACACTATGCCTAGAAACCTTGTAGTTTGTTTTGGGAGGCATACATATTATGAATAACGTCTAGAGGCTTACTAATACAAACGTATTGAAACATCAACGACTCTATTTATGAATTAAGTACTACATGAAAGAAAATTTGTCAGCACAATAAAACTCTTCATATCAAGTGTATGATTACGAATATCTTAGTCATCTTCGCTTCGTAGACGACATACTCGTATGCGCTAAATACACGACATGAACTACGACAAATGCTACAGGAATTAACCGACGAAAGTAAAAATCAGGGCCTGAAGTTGAACAAGGTGAAGACCATGGTGACGATGGAAAGCGACACACCAATATATGTCACCAACACTCAGGTCGAAAACGTTGAAAGCTACACCTACCTGGTACAGAGATACAACACCAGAGACACAAACGAAGACAATGAGATTCAAAGAAGAATCACGATCGCATAGAAAGCATTCGCCAGGTTCTAGTTCTATCTGTTTCCAGCACTCGGTAACGTTCTTTTAACTGCCTAGTCTGTATATAGTGTGGTTACAACGTATTATCTTATGAGGTCTCATTTAACTAGTCAGCCTTTTTCAGAACATCACGCCAAGCCGACCTTTCTATGCTGGCACAGAGGATGGTCACTGCCAGGGTGCTTGTCGTCCTCAGTGGTTCCTTTACGTCCCAAATTGAGACGGGACCGACATTAACGTGATTCTCCGATTCACGACGGATACACAGTCCCCAATGTTAAGAGCCAGATTTGTTATATCACAACTGCCGGTACCGGGGATCGAACCAGTGCCGCCGGCGTGGCAGGCGGATGTGGTAACCACTACACCACGCGCGCTCTCTGGGGTACCGCAACATCTTCAAAGGTAACACTGAAACATGCTTGAAGAGTCAAGTCTACAACTCGTGCGTGTGTACTTTTTAGCAATGATGTACGGCGCGGAAACATGGGCACTCGCCATCCAAGCAAAGAACAAGCACACATATGGAAAGGAGTATGTTAAACATCACATACCGCGACAGAAAAACAAACATCTGGGTAAGAGAAAACACAAAGGTCACAGACGTGATTGAACTAGTTATGAGACGAAAGTGGACCTGCATGGGCAGGGCACGTTAGCAGGATTCGAGATAACCGATGGACACTGCATATCACCACCTGGAAACCATACGAAAGGAAAATACCTAGTCGAAAGCTGGCGAGACGGTGGAGAGCCGAACTAGACGACTACTGGAAGGGTACAATCTGACAGAGGGTAGAGCAAGATAGGCAGATGTGGAAGCAGCATGCTGAGACCTTTGCCCAACCACGGGACGATATGGCTGCACAATGATGATAAATTACAATGATTACTTGTTTATTCAAGGCCATAATATTATAGAACGACCAGGCGCCGATGTGATGCCAGAATAAATATCAAAATACATGCATGACTTTCACAATTATTTTGCTTGTGTAAATATTGTTATTACGTATATATTTATGTATCCTACCAGAAAGCAATGCTCGTTTGGTGCAACAATATAACACTTGACAACAGATATTAAGTGTGTAAAAGGGCAAATTTTATTACCAAATCCTATCCTACATACATGATATATAACATTCCCAACAATGCTAATTTTCCTCTAGTATTTGGAAGCAACAAAGGTGAGGGATGAAAACTATTTAGAAGAACAATAACAAAGTGACATGTGTCAAATAACAACATATTTGGGATTGATTTCTTGCAATGATCTAAATTGTATGGATATATATATAAATATATATATATACATATATGTATATATATATATATATAATATATAATATATATATATATATATACATATATATATACATATATATATATATATATATATATATATATATATATATATATATATATATATACATATACATATATATATATATATATACTGTTGACATCACTGGAAATTGGTCCAATAATAGATGATTCTCCCATCGGCGATTGTTGATGTTACATGGACAAATTATTTTCAAAGTGAAATTTAAACAAATTAGATAATTGCAAGGAATAAATCCCATATATATATATATATATATATATATATATATATATATATATATATATATATAATCAAAGTAAGATAAATCGACGTTTCTCCATGTATACGCCCAGTTACACATACTTTTAATTCATCAAGAAATATGCCTGTGGTTAGCACTTGGATTGTTAATAAGGCTAGATATTTGGTTAGTGCTGGTTCAAGAATGTTTAGCAATTTAGTAGAGGAACCATCATATCGCCAGCTACTTTTGTTGGATAAATTGATTATTGTTATCTTTATGCCATCTTCTTGAACGTATTTATTTTAAATTTGAATTACTTACAAAGGTCGAGGAAAAACTTGCATTCAGAAACACACACACATAATCGGGAAGGCAGACAAGCAGAAATACGATAAGGGAAACAAACATGCAGAGAGGCATACATGCAAAACACTGGACTGTGGGTGGGCAGGTGAACTGAAAGATATAAACAAACTGTGAAACCTCCAAATCAATTATTTCTCTCACGTATATATCTCTTTCAGAATCTCTACTCTAGAATCGAAGGATGGAGATCTTCAAAAGGATCATTATATTAACGCTGACAGGAAAATCTACTTCAACAGCATCGCAGTGTGGTTAGGTCCGTCCGGCGGGTATAACTGCCACCCTCCAGGTAGAAAGAACCTGTCTTGGCTGATATTTCTCGAGATTCTTGTTCTTTGTGTTAAAGTTTTTGATAGCTATGACAATCTTGATAATCTTATATTCTATCAAGCATATTTAGGCAATGCCTCTTCCAAATATATACACACATATCATAGATACTTGTAAGAATACATGCATACATACATACATACATATACTCTTTCATATATACATACATATATGAGTACATGAGTACTTTCAGGCGTAGATACTATGATATTGAAATCTCAAATACATACACATATACACTTACATGACCCTCACAAATTAACACCTTAATCATACAGACCATATCGTATTCCGCCATGGTTCCCCAATAGATATGCCTACCACCTAACACCGGTAAAGCATGACATCTTCCAACCATCACTTGACTCTGGTCAAGTCCCCGAAGCCTGGAAAGAAGCAAACGTAACAGCCATTTATAAGAAAGGAAACGGCAGAAACATCCAACTACAGACCAATATCGTTGACACCTGTGATTTCCAAACTTCTTGAACACATAATTCGTAGTCTCACCATAAAACACCTTGAACACCGTCACATTCTAACTGACCACCAACATGGATTGCAATGAAAAAGATAAAAAGAAACTCAATTAAAATGTCCATGACATATGCAAATCCCTTGAGGAAATTAAATATGTTGACATGGCCATTCTAGACTTCACTAAAACATTCGATAAAGTTACACATAAAGACTAAATCACAAACTAAAATACTATGACATCACATGCCCAATATCGTCCTGGATAGAACACTTACTTGCAGAAAGAACTCAACAGGTTGTAATAAAAAGATCAACATCCAAACCAATTCAAGACACTCCTGGGGTACCACAGGAAACCGTACTGGTCATCTACATTTCTTACTTTATATAAATGACCAACCCAACAATCTAACTTCAAATGTTCGCATTTTTGCAAATAACTGCCTATTATATTTACAAGTTAAAGCACACAATGTCATTACTCTCCTCCAAAATGATCTGCTCAAAACTGAGGGATGGCAAAATCCCTAGCTTATGAAATCCAAT
>OZ024867.1:38800904-38888404 GCA_964017155.1 Oasisia sp. SBJ-2009
ATGAATAACGTCTAGAGGCTTACTAATACAAACGTATTGAAACATCAACGACTCTATTTATGAATTAAGTACTACATGAAAGAAAATTTGTCAGCACAATAAAACTCTTCATATCAAGTGTATGATTACGAATATCTTAGTCATCTTCGCTTCGTAGACGACATACTCGTATGCGCTAAATACACGACATGAACTACGACAAATGCTACAGGAATTAACCGACGAAAGTAAAAATCAGGGCCTGAAGTTGAACAAGGTGAAGACCATGGTGACGATGGAAAGCGACACACCAATATATGTCACCAACACTCAGGTCGAAAACGTTGAAAGCTACACCTACCTGGTACAGAGATACAACACCAGAGACACAAACGAAGACAATGAGATTCAAAGAAGAATCACGATCGCATAGAAAGCATTCGCCAGGTTCTAGTTCTATCTGTTTCCAGCACTCGGTAACGTTCTTTTAACTGACTAGTCTGTATATAGTGTGGTTACAACGTATGATCTTATGAGGTCTCATTTAACTAGTCAGCCTTTTTGAGAACATCACGCCAAGCCGACCTTTCTATGCTGGCACAGAGGATGGTCACTGCCAGGGTGCTTGTCGTCCTCAGTGGTTCCTTTACGTCCCAAATTGAGACGGGCCCGACATTAACGTGATTCTCCGATTCACGACGGATACACAGTCCCCAATGTTAAGAGCCAGATTTTTTATATCACAACTGCCGGTACCGGGGATCGAACCAGTGCCGCCGGCGTGGCAGGCGGATGTGGTAACCACTACACCACGCGCGCTCTCTGGGGTACCGCAACATCTTCAAAGGTAACACTGAAACATGCTTGAAGAGTCAAGTCTACAACTCGTGCGTGTGTACTTTTTAGCAATGATGTACGGCGCGGAAACATGGGCACTCGCCATCCAAGCAAAGAACAAGCACACATATGGAAAGGAGTATGTTAAACATCACATACCGCGACAGAAAAACAAACATCTGGGTAAGAGAAAACACAAAGGTCACAGACGTGATTGAACTAGTTATGAGACGAAAGTGGACCTGGGCAAGGTACGTTGGCAGGATTCGAGATAACCGATGGACACTGCATATCACCACCTGGAAACCATACGAAAGGAAAAGACCTAGTCGAAAGCTGGCGAGACGGTGGAGAGCCGAACTAGACGACTACTGGAAGGGTACAATCTGACAGAGGGTAGAGCAAGATAGGCAGATGTGGAAGCAGCATGCTGAGACCTTTGCCCAACCACGGGACGATATGGCTGCACAATGATGATAAATTACAATGATTACTTGTTTATTCAAGGCCATAATATTATAGAACGTCCAGGCGCCGATGTGATGCCAGAATAAATATCAAAATACATGCATGACTTTCACAATTATTTTGCTTGTGTAAATATTGTTATTACGTATATATTTATGTATCCTACCAGAAAGCAATGCTCGTTTGGTGCAACAATATAACACTTGACAACAGATATTAAGTGTGTAAAAGGGCAAATTTTATTACCAAATCCTATCCTACATACATGATATATAACATTCCCAACAATGCTAATTTTCCACTAGTATTTGGAAGCAACAAAGGTGAGGGATGAAAACTATTTAGAAGAACAATAACAAAGTGACATGTGTCAAATAACAACATATTTGGGATTGATTTCTTGCAATGATCTAAATTGTATGGATATATATATATAAATATATACATATATGTATATATATATATATATAATATATAATATATATATATATATATATATATATATATATATATATATACATATATATATACATATATATATATATATATATATATATATATATATATATATATATATATATATATATATATATACATATACATATATATATATATATACTGTTGACATCACTGGAAATTGGTCCAATAATAGATGATTCTCCCATCGGCGATTGTTGATGTTACATGGACAAATTATTTTCAAAGTGAAATTTAAACAAATTAGATCATTGCAAGGAATAAATCCCATATATATATATATATATATATATATATATATATATATATATATATATATATATATATATATATATAATCAAAGTAAGATAAATCGACGTTTCTCCATGTATACGCCCAGTTACACATACTTTTAATTCATCAAGAAATATGCCTGTGGTTAGCACTTGGATTGTTAATAAGGCTAGATATTTGGTTAGTGCTGGTTCAAGAATGTTTAGCAATTTAGTAGAGGAACCATCATATCGCCAGCTACTTTTGTTGGATAAATTGATTATTGTTATCTTTATGCCATCTTCTTGAACGTATTTATTTTAAATGTGAATTACTTACAAAGGTCGAGGAAAAACTTGCATTCAGAAACACACACACATAATCGGGAAGGCAGACAAGCGGAAATACGATAAGGGAAACAAACATGCAGAGAGGCATACATGCAAAACACTGGACTGTGGGTGGGCAGGTGAACTGAAAGATATAAACAAACTGTGAAACCTCCAAATCAATTATTTCTCTCACGTATATATCTCTTTCAGAATCTCTACTCTAGAATCGAAGGATGGAGATCTTCAAAAGGATCATTATATTAACGCTGACAGGAAAATCTACTTCAACAGCATCGCAGTGTGGTTAGGTCCGTCCGGCGGGTATAACTGCCACCCTCCAGGTAGAAAGAACCTGTCTTGGCTGATATTTCTCGAGATTCTTGTTCTTTGTGTTAAAGTGTTTGATAGCTATGACAATCTTGATAATCTTATATTCTATCAAGCATATTTAGGCAATGCCTCTTCCAAATATATACACACATATCATAGATACTTGTAAGAATACATGCATACATACATACATACATATACTCTTTCATATATACATACATATATGAGTACATGAGTACTTTCAGGCGTAGATACTATGATATTGAAATCTCAAATACATACACATATACACTTACATGACCCTCACAAATTAACACCTTAATCATACAGACCATATCGTATTCCGCCATGGTTCCCCAATAGATATGCCTACCACCTAACACCGGTAAAGCATGACATCTTCCAACCATCACTTGACTCTGGTCAAGTCCCCGAAGCCTGGAAAGAAGCAAACGTAACAGCCATTTATAAGAAAGGAAACGGCAGAAACATCCAACTACAGACCAATATCGTTGACACCTGTGATTTCCAAACTTCTTGAACACATAATTCGTAGTCTCACCATAAAACACCTTGAACACCGTCACATTCTAACTGACCACCAACATGGATTGCAATGAAAAAGATAAAAAGAAACTCAATTAAAATGTCCATGACATATGCAAATCCCTTGAGGAAATTAAATATGTTGACATGGCCATTCTAGACTTCACTAAAACATTCGATAAAGTTACACATAAAGACTAAATCACAAACTAAAATACTATGACATCACATGCCCAATATCGTCCTGGATAGAACACTTACTTGCAGAAAGAACTCAACAGGTTGTAATAAAAAGATCAACATCCAAACCAATTCAAGACACTCCTGGGGTACCACAGGAAACCGTCCTGGGCATGTACATTTCTTACTTTACATAAATGACCAACCCAACAATCTAACTTCAAATGTTCGCATTTTTGCAAATAACTGCCTATTATATTTACAAGTTAAAGCACACAATGTCATTACTCTCGTCCAAAATGATCTGCTCAACATTGAGGGATGGCAAAATCCCTAGCTTATGAAATCCAATCCCACCAAATGCTTTACAATGACATTAGCCTCATGAAAACCGACACCAAATATCTATACCTTTAGTGGCCAAAACATCAATCTGTTGAATCACATTGCAATGTTGATATGCAAATATCAAATACATTAAACTGTACAGCAAAATGCAACTCAGTCGCCATAAAAGCACAAGAGACTATGAGTCATTCGGAAAAAAAAGTATGTTCCAAGTATCTCGTTGGCAGATACTTGGAACATTCATCTTTGAGTACGGAGGAAGCGGGTATCTCCTAATAAGTACCCGGAAGTGCGTGATTTGAAGGAAAGTCTTCCTGTATTAAGATAACACATATCAAGACAGTATTTGCAAGACACTGAAGCAATTTATCACAGTGTCCATTAATTAGGTATCTATATTGTACTTGTGTTAACCTTTATTTCATTTACAGTTCACATTCAGGATCCTTGCAAATCAAATCCGTGTTTGAACGGTGGAACTTGCACAATGGAAATCACCATCTACCGTTGTTCCTGCAGTGATAATTACTACGGACTCAACTGTGAAAGTAAGTCCAGCCGAACTATTTATGTTAACCCCTTTATGTTTTGAAATTGTTCCTGGGGTTTGTTCGTACCCGTTTTAATACTAAGTAGCACCATTGCTGATGTCATCCTGTTGCACATCGTGGATGTCATTGCATCACACTGACAAACTTCTATGCTAACCTCAAGGTAATTCAGAACTGACGACTTGACACCTGTCATACGGCTGTATCACCAATGTGCGTTGACAATGACTGTTAACACGTTTTGCTTATCATTATTCTACATACTCGTAAATGCACACTCTTAAAATTGGAATAACTGACGTAGCCAAGCTACATAAGACCCTCACAAGTCATGATATATTCACGTGCAAATTAACGCCGCCCTCACTACAACAGTCATATGTATAGCGAGCATTCCTACCACGTATGTCGCCCATTCATGTAACATAGGAAAGGTTTGCGTTTTATTCCACGTACTTACGCATAGCGGTTCCTTAGTTCATATTCTAGCCTTGGTAAAGGCATTACTCCAAGCAATATAAAATGAAGATGACAATTTGTGCCGATGGAGGGTTTGTTTGCAAATAATTCTGACGATCCGGGGACAAATCTCGCAAACAGAACCC
This sequence comes from Oasisia sp. SBJ-2009, assembly GCA_964017155.1. NCBI lineage: Eukaryota > Metazoa > Annelida > Polychaeta > Sabellida > Siboglinidae > Oasisia > Oasisia sp. SBJ-2009. Next base: position 38,805,810 of record OZ024867.1, read on the forward strand.
GAAAACCGTTGTTGCAATTCAGTTGTACTTGTGAAACGTTATATACTCGGATTTACTTTACCACCTTATACTTTAAGCATATCTTTACGCATTGACAACTGTTTTGCTTCAGGTGTTAGTATTTCTTTTTAAGAAAATATTGCGTCATAATTGTGGAACACACATATGAGCGTTATATATTATATTCACGTTCTTGTTTTATAAATGTGTTATTGTGTGCTTCTCTAGGCCCTGGAAAGCGTATCAAATGTCCTGCCGCGCTCATCGTTAGTCAAGACCACAAGATATTGAAATTACCACTGGTCAACTCAACGGTACCTCAGACCTACGGTCCTCCTTCAGTTATAGTCGAAAATGTTAGAGGTAAGTGACACTTAATTCAGATATCTCGCTTGACATAATTTGTTTACCTTTGTGTAAGCGGCTCTATTTCTCTTTTTGGGTGATATCACTAATATGCTAATGATTATCAAAAAATAGTGTTCATTTGAAGAATTACTGCAATAACAAGTTTCCTTTCGTTTTCCATATGACATGTTGAGTGTGCGCTCGTTTGTGTGTGTGTGTGTGTGTGTGTGTGTGCGTGCGTGCGTGCGTGCGTGCGTGCGTGCGTGCGTGCGTGCGTGCGTGCGTGCGTGCGTGCGTGCATGTGTCTTGACTGATACGGGTCCTGTTGTTTTCTTGTTGTCTTCCTACACGCCTTTTTGTAATATCTTGTATCAGCAGCTGACTGAATACTGCTGCACATGTCTGTACTTACTGGCAGTAAGTACAGACATGTATATAACATATAAACACATGTTCCAGTGTTGTATGTATATGGCTCATTCTTAGGAAAATTCTATCATCATGATTGTGGCAGTGAAATCGAAATAAACATAGATTGGTATAGTTTCAGAATATTTAATTGTTGGCGAAGCCACAGAAAAGGCACGTTTGCCAAAAATCAGTTTAGTTTTTTTGGAGGAAAGATGGTTTGGAAAAGGATCTCCTAACGGTCGTAGATATCTCAGAGAAATGTAGCAGATTAACTCAATATGTCAGCTGTTAAATAGAAAGAGAACGGTACGTAACAGTAGCTAATGTAATGTGTCTGAAGCCAAGGTATATTTGTACACCTCTTACCTGATATATGTAGAGTTTTCATGAGAGTGACCCATACGTAACGTGTTTGCATATGAGCATATATAATAAATGTGCGCTATTAATATGTTTTATGGACTAAACTACGACACGATATACATGTGCTTGAAGGGGCCATTTGGGGTATCGGAGTGGATGATATACGTGGCTTGATCTACTGGAATGATAATGGACACATTAAACAAACGGCTTTGGATGGTTCTAACACAAAGATCATCATTGATGCAGGTAAGTCGAATGTTAAGTAACTGAACATTACATATGTTCATTTTGTTATATGTGTGATTGCTATTGTTTGTTTCATTTGTTATAGTCCAGGCTCTGCCTTATGTGACCGTAATATATTTGAGGAAAACGCTGATTTTCTGTTGATGTCTGTCCTGCACACCATGTCATACCCTAGTTCAGGAGGTCCTTTCAAATTAGTGGCATCAATGCGTAAACTAGATATGCCAGGAGCGGTACACGAATACTCGTTCTGCAGCGGCCATTTTGAAACTCACGCTCCCGTGACCTTATGCCACTGGTTTATAAAGAAATACTCCCAGAACTGTTGAAAAACATGGTGTGTAGAATACAAATTAACAGTCAAACTCCGAGTCAAAATCCGTTTATCTCAAGCATTTTACGGACCTCTCTGTTAGACCCAGCACTATTAATATTTGCAAATATAAGTATGTTATCGGATAACCCAATATTATTTTGCTACATCTGAATGAGTCGCTCACGTTTTGGATAAACACTGCCGAAATCATTCTCAATCTGATTATGTTCTATGTTTATTTCATCCTAATATTTTGCGCGCGCTCTTGTGTGTGTGTGTGTTTGTGTGTGTGTGTGTGTGTGTGTGTGTGTGTGTGTGTGTGTGTGTGTGTGTGTGCTTGTGCGTGTACGTGTGCATGCACGTGCGATCCTGCTTGTCTTTGGGCGTGCGCGTGTGCGTGTGCGTGTGCGTGCGAGTATGCGTGTGAGTGTGCGTGTACGTGTGCGTGTGCGTGCGAGTATGCGTGTGAGTGTGAATGTCATCACCGGGGTGGTTGTACGGTGACGTTCCCATTAACAATAAAGTACCCCAAGGGCATGCTCCTCACGTAACATCTGGCAGTCGAGTCCAGCTCCTTTCTTTCTTGTGGTGAAACTGTTCTCGGTAGTATTCGAAGGGGCGAAAGGCGGTTATCTGTCAACTCAGTTCGGTAGACATCACTCTGATTTTATAACAACTGCTGCCTTGTGGGTGTCATTGGGAGAAGAAAAAGATCAGGAGAAAACCGACATAAAATTCAAGTTGAATCTTCAGTTCGGTCACCTGTTGAACTCCGTCGTCTTTCTGGCATCTCCTACAATTAAATCGCCGTCAAACCGTTATGCTTTGCAACTCTTTTGGCTAAAGCGATTGGCCCCTGAGGGAGTCGCCACTTCTCGCATGTTGTGCCGAACCCAGTCTACCCACCACAAACATCCTGTTGCAACTACCACAGAACCACGCGTGTACCCGGGAGCTCCCGTTCTGCAACCACTAGCACCTGATTGACTAAGTGAAAAAGAGACGCCGTAAGATTCAGTAGGTGGACATGACGAGAATGATAACATGAGCTGACTAATGGACACATCAACAGCTGCTGAGGCGCAAGTTTTCTGTCAGTGTGGTTGTGACGAATTCAAATAAGTTACAAATATGCCACCAAGAGTAAATTGGACGTACAAAACACGTGTAGATTTAAATGAAAGATAAGCTCTTGGGGAGAAGACATGCTTAAGTAAAGGCAGCACCCGCTCTGCAAGCACAAGTACTTGATTGACTACGTGATTAAGAGACGCCGTAACATTCAGAAGGTGGACACCACGAGAATTATAACACGAGCTGACTGTTGGACAGACCACCAGCTAGTGAGAAGCAAGTTTTCCTTTAGTGTGGTTATGGCGCATTCATATTAGGCGAGCGGCAAATCGGCAAAAAGTGCGTTATTTTAGGAGTTTAAATGCCTCCCCCCCCCCCCCCCCCCCACACACACACACCTGAATGTTATATCATTGCAAAGCCCTGCATCTCCCCGTCATAACTAGCCCTGTAGTAGAGTTGCCAAGTGGTGCAGTTAGCAGTAATTCAATGTCAAACAAGGTCACCGTCAAACGTTAAATTTTTGAAAATTACGCGCTTCTGAAAACGTCTTGATATTTAACTGGCTGTGTAGCTACTTCATTTAAAAAAAAATGGTCAAGCCATATATTTTTTTAAAGCGCATTATATCTATTTCAAAACGGTATAAAGAATGTTGCTGTATCATGGAAACATAAAACTGACGACACGCTCGAACAAGGTCACCCATTAAATGTCAGATATTAGAAGGTTGACAGTGCAGCGAACATCGTAAAGTTTTACTGGTTGCGCATCTACTTCACGATTATGGAGATGTCATATATTGTGTGAAAGACCAATTTCTCCCCGTCAGAACGCGGTATGACGTGGCGCTGCGTGGTGAAGCAGTGTGTGTGGAGCGGCATTCAAAAGGAGTCACCGCAAATCTATGATTGTTGGAAATGGCGCCATCCCCCAAGCTTTAAAACATTCATATATTTAACCGTTATCAACATTTCTTGCAAAAACCAAGTTTGACAGCAGTCACGTGCATAAGTTTGATTGTGACGTAAGCAAGCCGCTACGCCATCATTTATCAAGCTAACCCTGGCAGAACTTTTATGTTATAGTGATGTTTCTTTTTCGGTGATTATAAGGTATTTGGTTAAAGGGAAAACAAAGTTAATGTTTGGATCATATGGGATTAACAGAGTTAATAAAAAGTAACAACTTCCAACAACAATCATATTTTTAACGTCAGTGGTTTACCAGGAAAAAAATGTAAAACACATAGACATAGAAAGTCTACAGACTACGCCATTTTAGAAACAAAATGACGTCAGAGAGTCTTCTTGGTCGGCGTGAACTGTGCATGCATATTATTATCTGTTACTTTCTAACCTAACCACGAAAACGACCGCCAACAGCCGCCAAACTTCTCCCCACATTTCTTACATACATATACATACACTACATTACAAAAAAATCACTTGTATTCGTCTAACGAAGAAAATTCACAACAGAAACGCAAATCTTGGCGAACGGCAACTCGACAACTTCGACTACCGTAAACTCGCTATTATAAGTTAGCCTTACACAAAATACCGCTAGATGGCGCGCGAATATTTATTAACCTTACTGCATTCGCACGCGCGAATTAGTTTAATTAATTATAAATAATATAATAATAATTAGCTGCATCACTATGATCTGCAGAAAATGTTAAACGGCAAACTAAGGCAACGCTTTGGTGATATGGGTCTAATAGAGTTGATAAAAAATAACAATTTAATATACAAATATATAATTTTATTAGTTTATTAATTTTTTTTATATAGCGCCAAATCCACAATTCTCTTCTCTTCTATTCAACATACTGTTATTAAAGTATATGCAATAATAAGAATGCTACCCACAGGTAATATTTAAAAATAAATATTCAAAATACATGTGTCTGCATAATTATCCAAAATTGCCTATTAGTTATAAAAGAAAAAGGAAATTACGTGTTTTTCAATGAAGTCACATTGTTTATTTTATCAATATTTCTATAAACATCCCGCGTGTACTGCGAGCATGCAAGCTTATATTACATAAGCGATGTTTTAACAATAATAACTAAAACAATAACATGTTAATATTACTGTTTTTAAATCCTTCTTTTTCTACCACCATAATATTTCCCATATATTCATATTCCTTTTTACATTTTAGAGATTTATTGTTCCGATAATTAATAAAGTGTCTTGTTCAAAAATAATAATTATTACATATCTGATGGTGGAAATGTCATTCATGAGTAGAACAAATAGCTTCAGTAATATGTTCTTATGCATAATGGTTGTGTATGTGCTGAATGAAAATTATTATTACGTCGTACTTATTTTACTACTTTAATTATTTATTACTATTAACCATACTTTTATATTCATTTATTTCAATTGTTGTTATGTAATTTGTATGTTTATTTATGACTGATAGGTCAGCTTAGTTAATGATATAGAAACATGTATTTTCATTATTTATTTTTAAATAATATTATCTGTGGGTAGTTTTCTCTTTATTGTATTTTTAATAGCATTATTTTGTGAAGCGCCACAAACAATTATGGATGTGGCGCTACATAAATAAAATATTATATTATAATAAAAACAATTGTTTGTTTATTTAATATAGCGCCACATCCAATTTAAACTTGTTCATGGCGTTTTACATACATTAAAATGCTAAACAACAAATACACACCAGAAGAAAAAAACATAAATATACTAGAAACATATATGAACAATTATAAAAATAAAATATCAATATAAAAATAATAAAACTTATAATTTCCTGCAAGTCATAGTGATGATAATAAGTAATTATTATTATTATATTATTTATAAGTAATTAAACTATTTCGCGCGTGTGAAGTAAAACAATTAAATATTAGCAGTCAGAAACGTGGCGTCTAGCGGTATTTTGTGTAAAGCTTTTAAAAGCGATTTTACGGTACCGCTGAGCGGCCGAACAAGTTGTACTCGAGGTCTGCGCGTTTTTGTGTGTGAATTTTCTTCGTCAGAGGAATGTAAGAAATTTTATTACATAACGTAGTGTATGCATATGTATGTAAGATATGTGAGGAGAAGTTTGGCGGCTGTTGGTGGTCGTTTTGATGGTTAGGTCAATCAAATCGGGTCGTCTAGGATCCGCGCTGTGACTGTGTCTGTGACTGTCCAAACGAATCCACCGAACCACTGTTTCAGTTCTGCTCGATTCATAGGTTAACAAGAAGACATCTTACTGATACTGTCTTTCACTGTACTATTACTATAAGCGTTTGAGGAACAGTGTGGCATATTGATGTCGCGATTTCGTTGTAAACCGACGTAAGGCAACTTTTAGCGTACCGCTTGGCTCTCTGTTATGACAGCTGAACCAGCAGACGACTCTCTGACGTATTACTTTTCCAAACTGCTGGGTTGTGATTGGTTGCAAGATCCAAGATGGGCCGGTTCATGGTGTCGGTGATTTAGCTAGATTTTCCCACTTTAAGACCACTTTCTGAGGTAACCACTAAGGTGAAAAATTGGATTGTAGATGCAAATGATTAGCTAGTGTAAACTCTTTTAGGTGCATAACACTAAACTGTAGCCTTTTTTTTCACTTTAACAAAACTCATATAAAGTAGTAAGGTGTTAAACATTTATTTTACTCTTTCGTAATAATGGACTCAACGTACGCAAAACAATTGGTTCCATCCGAGTGAGGTCGCCGTCAATCTACAACTAGGCGCCGGTCCGAAGAGAGCCAGCTCTATGATCCACTACCTCTGTCTTCGGTTGGTACGTTTTACTTTGGCTAGTCTTAATCTATATTTAGCAAGTCACATAAAATAAAAGTTATTTACCAAGAAATGTTAAGTGTGAAAATGCATCTTTGCATCATAACTGTGTTGAAACATTTAGTAATGACAAACTAACATCTTGTTTATTATATTGCGAATGCCTGTTCAACTCATTAATATATTACGTTCTTTGTTTTCATTCAATAAAAGGAGACTGACACTATCAGTTTTATTTCAACGGGGCTGAGATCTACAATGGAATCAAGCCCAATAAAGCTAACGAGAAAGAGAAGACGTCTCTCAATTAACTTCTCAAAATGTGTCATTTGTCAAGAAGTGTTGAACAATGTAAAACTTTCAAAAGCAACGAGCGTTGGCCAGAAATCATTGTTGGATGCAGCTGAAACAAGGAGAGATTGCGTATATCGCCTTCTAACAGATGATTTATTTGGTCTTGAAGATATGTCACAGTTACTATACCATAGGACTTGCTTCAAAACGTACACGAGCAAGTCAAATTTGGATCACAGTAGGCTATTGTCGAAACCAGAAACACAAAAAAGTAACAAGTCTTATTCTCAACAGTCACTATCACGTACACCTAGTGTGGCAACGAGAAAAAGAACTGGTTCGACAGATTGGTCTGTCTGTATAGTGTGTTCTAAAAAAATCACACAGGAAAGACAAAACGTTGCACAACATTGAAACATTTGAACGGGCAACCAACCTGAAGCAGGCTGCATTTCAAAGAGGTGACGAGGATATGATACGCACAACCACGGAGCAGAACTTGATAGCGAAAGATGCCATGTACCACTCAACATGTGTTTCTTCCTACCTAAGTAAAACAAATCTGAAAGTAAAATCACTGTCGCCAACTATTACCACACAGTGTCCTAATGACATTGCCTTTCACAGTTTGATTCAAGAGATAGACAACGATTTGATGTGGAACAAAAAAACATTCTTGTTATCTACACTTCTGCGCCACTACAAAGCCCTTCTGCCACAAAATGGTGACAACTATAAGAGTACCAGATTGAGGTCACGGCTAGAAAAACACTACGGTACATCAATTTCATTTCTTGTCCAACATGGACAAGGGCAGTCTACTATTGTGTTGTGCAGTTCCATAACACTAGGTGGTGCTACCAAAGCTGCACGAAGATTGAAACAAGAGGTCAAGTCATGGCAATCACTGGACCTTGCAGGTGATCTGACAGATGAGTCTGGCCAACAAGACTCTGCTGAACAGGCCATTTTATACAATGCGGCGTCGATTCTGAAGGCTGAGATGGCGAAGGTTGAACAATCGCACTACTACCCAACACCAAGCGAGGTCAGCTTACAGAAATCAGCAGCCTTCGTGACTAAGATGCTTCAAACGTTCATTCTTTGGTTGATCAATGCAGAAGCGTATCATTCGATTAGCACTGAATCACATAATTAATCCGTTGTTCGCAAATGTCCCTCTATTGCCGAATGCATAGTTTTCAGTAGTTCCAAGATCATAACGCCTCTGCACATGGGCCTTGCTGTTCAATTGCATAAAGAGTTTGGATCCTGCAGTTTGATCGACATTCTGCATCTGCATGGGTTTTGCATAAGTTATGATAATATGAGGCGAGTCATGACCAGTGCAGCAGAAACAGAAATTGAAACACTCCAAGACGGCGTCTATATTCCCAACGGAATCGTGTCGTGTGCTGATGGTGGACACCTCATCCACGAAGGAGTCGACAACATAGACATTAACGCCGAAACAATAGATGGAAAGAACACCTTTCATTCGATGGCTAGAGTAGTGTTTCAAGAACGTTCTGCAGACAGTCCAGCAACTACACATATTGCAATAGAGCACAAAAAGTCAAAATCGCTGGCACTTTGTCAGTAGACTGAGAGTCTTATGCAATGCGACAAATTTGAAAAGCCAAAGATCCGTGCAGAGCCAACTCGAAGAGAAATGGTAATTCACAAGTTGAATTCGTGTAAGACGGACATGAATCCTGTCTTAGATCTCGCCTGGTGTCTTCTCAGACTACTACATCGGGGTGTGTTACCCATGCCAAACGTGGTTGATATTACTCCCAATCAGTTCATTCCGTTTTGGAGTGGATTCAACCACCATCTTTGCCGGAAGAGACCAAGCTACACATCAATTACATATGCGCCAATCATTGATGCTAAACCAGCCGACATGGCCACCGTGTACACTACTATGCGAAGATGTATGGACATGTGTGCAGCACTCGGACAGCGCCATGCAGTTCAAACAATGGATCAGCAACTGTATGCCATTGCTCAGCAAGTGAAGCGGGCTCTTCCGGGTGAACTTGGTGGGAACGTATTACGTATGGGAGGTTTCCATACGTTGTCATGCTTCATTGCATGTGTGGGCAAATTCTGGAGTGATGCTGGATTGTTGGATTTCCTTGTCGACTCTGGTGTTTACGCTGCTTCCACTGCAGACCAAATGCTTGCTGGCAAGCAGTTCAATCGGGTTTTAAGTGAACTGACGCTCGCCTATGAAACACTCACAGCTATGAAGCTTGCTGCATTTGTCGCGTGGTGTGAAAGAAGTGGAGGATCACACGTAGTATCACCAGTAGTCTGGAGAAAGTTGGCAGATGCACAACAAACATACAAATCTGAGTCAAAACAACAAACAATCATGCAAGAACTTTGTGATGTAATAACGCAGCACTTGTTGCCAAAACTGCACGAATTCCGGAGGTGGGGATATGTCAAGTCGCCAACATTCCAGTTCTGGGATCAGTTACTCGAGGCCTTACAGATCATTCTTCTGAATGTTCGGGCAGAGAGGGAAGGTGACTGGGGCCTTCATCTACAGACGCAACGAGCCATGGTTCCATGCTTCTTTGCTGCTGACAGACAAAACTATGCTAGGTGGATTCCAGTCTATATCCTTGATATGTTGAACCTCCCACGAGAGGTCCAAAGCGCCTTCGAAACTGGAGAATTTGCAGTCCGGCAAATTCCGGGATGTTTCAATGGGATCTGGAGCGACATGGGCACAGAGAAAACAATCATCAGAGATGCAAAGGGAAGCGGTGGAATAGTCGGACTGACTAGAAAGAAGCCAGCACTCATCAGGTGGACACTGACGAAGCACATCATGAGCGAATATACAAAAGCAATGCGGGAACGGAGTGGTTTATCAACAAGTGCTGAAGACAAGGGTCACAAAGAAGTGCTGAAGAGGGATGAAGAGCACGTGCGAGCTCTGACCAAGCATGCTGTTAACAACTTGACCAATCCGTTCGAGCCTGAATCGCACCCAGATGTACTCATCAACCTATCTACTGGGCTACACGCAACACAGGATGTACAAAATTCGCTCCGGAACATTGTAGATGCTGGAGAGAAAAGGTTGCAGAGAGTTGTGCATGGCACACTTGAATCAGGTGAATCATGCAGATTCTACAGCCCCATCAACAAGTCAGGGATGACAAATTTGCTGACATGGCAAAAAAGACCAAGTTCAAGTGTGGCAAGGGAGGTGTTGTGACAGCAGCTATTAGTCCGGAGATTGTGTTCCGCAGAGCCCTGTCGTTGGCGATGTGCAGAGATGACGTTTCTATGGCCACCGTTCTCGGCCACCCGCTAGGTCCAGTGCCGATGGTCATTTTTCATGCTGATGGTACAATGCGGAAAACTAAGAAAGCGGAATTGGGCCATCAACTGGAAGCTCAAGTCGAGAGAGTGTCTGAACTTCCGCAAAGCACCACTACAACCACGGTGTATATTAGGGATGCCATGGCTTTTATTCAAATGATGGCGGCTGACCAATTCAATTCATTTGACGCATTAACCTTGTCATACTTCAAACAACTTCTGATAGGATTTCAGAAAGCTGACACGGTTGTGGAAGTGTTTGATAGATATGATGACGACAACTCTGTGAAAACCGCTGAACGGGAGCGCCGCGCGGGATCAACAAATGCTTGCAAGCAGTACCAGGTGATTGGTGGGCGTCCTGTACCCCCATGGAAAAGGTTCCTCTATGTCCCATCCAACAAGCAATCACTCCAGAACTTTCTTTGTGAATATGTGGTCAGTCATGCATCCCATTGGCTGGAAACACACACAGCCTGTACACTCCTGGTTGTTGGAGGCTTCGCCGACGGTGAGGTAGTGAAATCCATCAAGGGTCGAGGTATAAAAGACGAAAGACGCTTTGCTAGTACACACGAAGAAGCTGACACCAGGATGCTTCTGGTTTTGCTGATACAGACTTCGCAGCACATGGTGTTCAAGGCACGGTAGTAATTCGGTCGCCAGACATAGATGTTTTTGTCCTTGCTGTGTACTACTTTCCCAAAATGTCGAATACAGTCAAAATGTGGCTTGAAACTGGCACCATTACCAGTACAACAGATAAGCGCTGTTCCTGTGCATTCGATTTGTGCTGCTGTCGGTCCGCAATTCTGCAACGTATTCCTGCCATGCATTCACTAACAGGATGTGACTCAGTTTCCTCCTTGTTTGCAATTGGGAAGAAAACCGTTTTCAACGTTGTGATGCAAAAGGGGGTAAACCATTTCATGGCACTTACTACCGTCGGAACCAGCAATAAAGAGGCTGCCCTATCAGCAGCGAGAGCATTCACAGCAATGCTATACGACCCAAAGGACACAGAGAAGAACGCTCACTCTAACCTCAACCGTTTACGGCTAAAGCTGGTCAACAAGAAAGACAGGTCATTGGCGAAACTTCCCCCATGTGAAGCAAGTTTTGAGGAACATGCAAGGCGGGCGCAGTGGCAATCGAAGGTGTGGATGTCATCACATGTGGTCAAGCCAAACATTGGGTCCCCATTGGAGCATGTGTGGGAAAGGAAAAGTGGAAAACTTGTACCTGTGTACTTCAAAGGTCCAATGGCGTCAGAGCTCCTGGAAGGTCTCATCTGCTCATGCACAAGTAGAAGTCGCTGCACAAACAACTGTTCATGCAGTCAGAACAGTTTGTGTTGCACAGAGCTGTGCACATGTCATGGTAGTGAAAACTGTGGAAATCCACATTCAGTTAGCGACCTAGACATTCTACGTGATGATGACGAGGATGACAGTCAGTGCATTATAGACGGGTAGAATGTTTCTAGTCGCCGCACCAAATCACCTTACAAATAAACAATGCTTTGTGACGAATAAATAATTTGCCAAAAAAGAAAGGCAAAAAGTGCACTTTAAGTCACATTATAGTGTTGCGTTGAGTACTTTGCAATTGTATAATGATTGTGGACTGGTGCAATTTTGAATATTGACAAATCGATGATGACATTGTTTGACCATCACTACATGTGTACCTCATAATGTGGTAGTTCGAGTGTGTACCTTCTTGTCATGGGGATAAACAATGCTTTCTACTGGTATATTATATGAATTATGAGTATGTAAGTGGCGTAGGTAAAAGTAACCACAGGTTTACGGTGACTTTATGAATGCCGCTCCACACACACTGCTTCACCTCGCAGCGCCATGTCATACCGCATTTTGACGGGGAGAAATTGGTCTTTCACACAGTATATGACATCTCCATAATCGTGAAGTAGATGCGCAACCAGTAAAACTTTACGATGTTCGCTGCACTGTCAACTTTCTAATATCTGACATTTAATGGGTGACCTTGTTCGCGCGTGTCGTCAGTTTTATATTTCCATGATACAGCAACATTCCTTATACCGTTTTGAAGTAGACATAATGCGCTTTTTTAAAATATATGGCTTGACCATTTTCTTTTTAAACGAAGTAGCTACACAGCCAGTTAAATATCAAGACGTTTTCAGAAGCGCGTAATTTTCATAAATTGAATGTTTGACGGTGACCTTGTTTGACATTAAATTACTGCTAACTGCACCACTCTACGACAGCCCTAATTATGACGGGGAGATGCAGGGCTTTCTAATTATATAACATTTAGGTGTGTGTAGGGGGGCCATTTAAATCGGTCTGTTTGGTGGTTTTGCCGCTCGCCTATATAGGTTAAAAAGATGCCATCAAGAGTAATTTGGACGTAAACAATACTTGTTGATTTAAATGAAAGGTAAGTTCTTGGGAGAAGACACGCTTAACAAAAGGCAGCCCATGCGGACCTATGGAAAGTGTGGATCCGTTAACGCGATAAAGTCTACAACTCTGCAACATATGACACCTGAAAAGAGGCACCAACATTAGTTTCATGATGTATGTACAAATAGTGTCCCGTACGATTAAAAGCCACACGTTGGTAACCAGGGCTCTGACAAGCAATTGTGTGTGCGTGTGCGTGTGCGTGTGCGTGTGCGTGTGCGTGTGCGGGTGGGTGGGTGGGTGGGTGGGTGGGTGTGAGTGTGTCTGTGTGTTTTTTATGTGTGTGTGCGTGCGTGCGTGCGTGCGTGCGTGCGTGGTGTGTTTGATTTGTGGCAGTTTACTGGCGAAGAGAACATTAGTTTTCTGCTACTGCATAGCGACACAAATTTGCTAAGCGATTAATTCGACAGGTTTCCGTAAAATGTGTAGTGTTCCAATTGTGGAAAACAGAAGTGACATGTTTACATTCATTAATCCATTTTATATTTTTAGGCTATAATAACAAATAAGTGTAAGTATTTTATATCCCCATTTCATGTGGGTGTAATGGAACGTAACGAATCATAGTATTTACATTTACAACATATGTGTTTTGTATGTACGTGTGTGCGTGCGTGCCTGCGTGCTTGCGCGCGCGCGTGTGTGTGTGTGTGTGTGTGTTTGTGTGTGTCTGTGTGTGAGAGAGAGAGAGAGAGAGAGAGTGTGCGTTTGTTTGTTTTGTGTGAATATGCGTGTGTGTGTTTGTTTATGTGAATGTGTGTATACCCCTGTTTTACATGTGCAGAGGGTTGGCTTTAATCACCGTGTGTTAGAGCGTTCCCTTTATGTTGAAATGTATAATGCGACAGTCAATTTGAAATGATATAATAAATGTACTTTTCAGGATGATCATGTGCAATGACCATTGGGTGAAATAGTTGTGTACACATACTTATATAATTCGATTTTATTTGCAGGCCCATTTTCTGGAGGGATTGTCGCAGATCCATTCGAAAATAAACTGTACTACACGATTCGCTTATTTTCCTTTGTTAATATGGTAGAGTTGGAGACAGGCGCGCTGACATTAATCGTAAGGAAAACGTTTGGTAAGCCTTATGGCTTGGCTCTGGACAGGAAATCGAGGTAACTCTGAACCCTTGAAATATAGGTGTATCGATTTGTATATCACCAGAATGCTACGAATGGTGAAAACAAATTCGTAACTATATAAATAACATACAGTACCGGCAGAACGTCTTGGGAACCGCAACTTTATAATTTTCATTTGCATGTATTTGTACGTTACTCCAGCTAATCATCACGGATACAGTTCAAGTTTATATTGCGGTCTTGGTTTGTTTTTCTTACGGCTGTTTGTTATGTGTTGGCAATAATTGGAAGATGGACGGTGGAATGTCTTAATGGAAAATATTCTTAGTCACACTCACATTGACATGCACGATTAAAGCTTTTATAATGCACACAGGTAATATGTAATAATCGTTAATACTTCGTTTCAATTATACTTTTCAGCTTACTGTTTTATTCATCGCACGTTGTCTGCAAGGTTAATCTGGACGGAAGTGGCCATATGAAATTGCCCGTAAAAATAGTCGGGAGTGGGGCAATATTATCAATCGCTGTCAACTATGAGAAGCAAAGGATATGCTGGATTTGTTGGGGTACGCTTCGTTATATTCATTGAATCCAACTGGAATAGCAACATCACGATCGACTTTAACCGTAAGCTCTAAACATGTTATACTAGCATCGAGTTGCTACACACCAATGATACATGACGAATCAAAGGTAGTACCTTACAATTTACTGTTTATTGCGAACAAGATGTGTCGCTAGATAGTACGGAGTATGTTAAACATCACAAGTACAAATGACAATATGAAATGAATGATATAAACCTTATCCACTGTTAAACCAAACCTTACTCGGATACCTTGCCATATTCCATCATTGTCACGTATGACTAAAATATACGATGTAATAATGCACAAACTTATCTAAGTAATTGCTGGTTACTGACTTTGACACTAGGCTGCTCAAATGATAACTGCCAAATAGACAAATCAAATACAGGTAAGAGGTTTTCAGTGAAAAGTAATTTTCAGTTCCCATATATAATCTGCGATTCTGGAACATCTGTGGAGACGGAACACTGTTAGTTTAGGACTAATTGGGCAGCATTATCATCAACGAAATGAAAGCCTTTAAAGCAATGTACCGTTCGCAATGAAACGATAAAACATACATGTATTGTCGTGATATCCGAATAAAATATATTATCAAGATTTTAATGTTATTTAAAAACCAACATTTCTTTAATCTGAATGATTTTTTGCTTTCTATATGTGTGTGCGTGTGCGTGTGCCTATGTGTAATAATAAATGGTTGTAGTAGAACAAATACTACTATGTTAGTAGTAGTAGTAGTATCATGGTTATTGTTATTACTGTTATTGTAATTATTATGTTAATTGCATTGCAAGTGTTTCTGTTACAGGTCCTGGGTTACTACAATGTTCCGACTACTTAGGCCAACACCGACAAGTGTACTCAACAACTTCGTCTCCACAAGGTGTAGCAATAGTGAACGATCTTGCATATCTTGTTCAGAAGAATCCATCAAGGTAATCAATCGAAAAGTTACTTCGTCTTTGTATGATATGTATTGCACATTATACATAGAAACCTGGTAGTTTGTTTTCGGAGGCATATATATTATCAACCAACGTCTAGAGGCTTACTAATATAAATATTGAAATATCAACAACTCCATTTAGGATATCTTTTACCACAACAGGAAATAAGAATAACATTCTTCATTTCAGGAATGTCTGATTACGAATATATTAGTCATCTTTGCATCGCAGACGACATCATGATATGCGCTAATACACCACATAAATGACAACAAATGCTACAGGAAATAGCTGACGAATGTAAAAATCAGGGCCTGAAGATGAACAAGTTGAAGACCATGGTGATGATGGAAAGCGACACACCAATATATGTCAACAACACTCAGATCGAGAACGTTGAAAGCTACATCTACATCTACAGAGATCAACACCAGAGACAAAAACGAAGACAATGAGAGACAAACAAACAAAAACCAAAGCAAGGAGATTCAAAGAAAAATATCCGGTTAGACAGCCAAGCACTGCAACTTCTTCAAAGGTAACATTGGAACATGCTTGAAGAGACAAGACTATAACTCATGCATACTCCCAACAACGGTATACGGCGAGGACACAAGGTCACTCACCCCCAAGCAAAGAAAAAGCTTGCAGCCGCACAAACAAATACATATGGAAAGGAGTATGGTAAGCATCACATGCCGGGACCGGCAAACAAATATCGGGTAAGAGAAAAGACACAGGTCACAGACGTGACTGAACAAGTTATGACACGAAACTGGACCCGGGCAGGGCACGTCAGCATGATATGAGATAACCGATGGACATTGCATATCACCACCTGAAAACCATACGAAAGGAAAATACCTAGACGAAAGCTGGCGAGACGTTGGAGAGACGAACTAGACTACTACTGGAAGGGTACAATCTGGCAGAGGGTAGAGCAAGATAGGCAGATATGGAAGCAGCATGCCCAAGCACGGAAAGCTATGGCTGCACAATGATGATGAATGATGACGATTACCTATTTATTGAAGGCCGTATGTAGAGAACAGGCCCCGGTGTGATGCCAAAATAAATATAAAAAACACACAATCTTGACTATGCTCAGGATTTTGTAACATGACGCGCAACCCAATTTCAGCGTACGTTCAATTACATGATATTACATTACATGCCATTTGAAGAGGCGGTGCAACACGTTTTATAAGACACTGCCGTTCCTGAAATGCATTGTTTATTTAACAGTTTATACTTTAGCTGCTGCTGCCATTTACATTTTGGTCGCAGTTTATTGGCGAAGAGAACAACAGTTTACAGCCAGTCCAGAGCGACATAAATTCGCTAAGAGATTCATTCGACACGTTTCCCAAAAATGTGTCGTGTCGTTGGACGATTAATACAATTATCCCAACCAATGTTGTTCTTTAACTATTTCAGGTAGGTTGTTTAATAATAGTGGCAAAGAATGCCTGAGACATTTCTTTGCAAAGGAATGTTTAACTTGATTAGTGTATATTTTAGTTCTGCCTCTTGTGTCATGGTACTTCGTATTTAAACATAATCCTGCAATGTTGTAAATATAATGGTAAGTCATGGTATATATATATATATATATATATATATATATATATATATATATATATATTATTTATTTATAGTAAAATATTAATTGTTGTAATTTAAGGAGGTCATCTACTTTTAATAATTTAATTTTGTTTATAGTAGTTAAGTAAGGGAAATATAGTTACTTAAAGTAATGATTCTCAGAGCTTTTTATAGTTTTATTCTGTTTTATTCAAAGCCCCATGCCATGATTTTATATTGTCAATTTCCTTGTATTTTGTTACGATTTTCTATGTAGCTACTGAATAATGTGAGATTTATTCAATGTACTCTATAATATTTCAGTTTATCAATTACAGTTGTATAATCAATGGTATCAAAAGCCTTCCAGAGATCTAAATAAATATTATCTGGTATTTCTTCTTTATCCAGTTGGGTTATTATTATATCCATTAATTCAAGTGCCGTATATTCTGTTCAATATTTCGGTCGAAAACCATACTGATGATCAAACAAATATTGAGAGTGAAGTACGATGAAAATTATTTAAACATTATTTTTTCAAGTACTTTTGAAATAGCTGATAGAAGTGATATTGGCCTATTATTACTGAATACTGTTGTCTCACCTTTTTATTGACTGGGATCACCTTTGCTAGTTTTAATTTATCAGGAAATATTCCTGTGGTTAGCACTTCGATTGTTAATAAGGCTAGATATTTGGTTAGTGCTGGTTCAAGAATGTTTAGCACTTTAGTGGAGAGACCATCATATCGTTAGCTACTTTTGTTGGATAAATTGATTATTGTTTTCTTTATGCCATCTTCTTCAACGTATTTAAATGTGAAGTTACTTAATAGCAAACATTACAAGAAATATACGAAGGTCGAGAGAAAATAGTCATACAAAAACACACACACTTAATCGGACAAGCAAACAAACAGGAATACGATATGGGAGAGAAACAGAGAGAGAGGCATACATGCAGAAAACTAGACGGCGGGTGGGCGGGTGAACTGAAAGACATAAACAAACTGTGAAACCTCCCAATCAATTATTCCTCTTTCAGAATCTCTACTCTAGAACCGACGGATCGAGGTCTTCAAAAGGATCATTATATTAACACTGACAGGAAAATCTACTTCAACAGCATCGCAGTGTGGTTAGGTCCGTCCGGCGGGTATAACTGCCACCCTCCAGGTAGAAAGAACCTGTCGTGGCTGATATTTCTCGAGATTCTTGTTCTTTGTGTTAAACTTTTGATAGTTATGACAATCTTAATACCCTTATATTCTATCAAGCATATTTAGGCAATGCCTCTTCCAAATATATACACACATATCATAGATACTTGTAAGCATACATGCATACATACATACATACATACATACATACATACATATACTCATTCATATATACATTGCATTATCCACTTATATACACCCAATCCGTAGGTACTTTCAAGCATGCATGCATGCATACATACATACATACATACATACATACATACATACATACATACATACATACATACATACATACATACATACATACATACATACATACATACATACATACATACATACATACATACATACATACATACATACATACATACATACATACATACATACATACATACATACATACACACATACACACACACACACACACACACACACACATACACACATACACACATACACACATACACACATATACTCATTCGTATATACATACATGTATGCGTGCATGAATACGTTCAGGCGTAGATACTATGATATTTAAATCACAAATACAAGCACATACACACACATATGACCAACTCTCACAAATTAACACCTCTAAATCACAAGGACCAGATGGCATTCCACCATGGTTTCTAAATAGTTATGCATCTCACCTAAAACCAGTACTGCATGACATCTTCCAGTCATCAATTGACTCTGGTGAAGTCCCCAAAGCCTGGAAAGAAGCTAACATAATTGCCATTTGTAAGAAAGGAAACAGGACAGAACATCCAACTATACACCAATATCGTCGACACCTGTAATTTACAAACTTCTTGAACACATAATTCATAGCCACACCATAACATACCTTGAACAACATCATATTCTAACTGACCACCAACATGGATTCCATTGAAAAAGATAAAAACGAAACTCAATTCAAAATGTCCATGACATATGCAAATCTCTAGTCGAAATCAAATATGTAGACATGGTCTTTCTAGACTTCACTAAAGCATTCGATAAAGTTACACATAAAAGACTAAACCACAAACTAAAATAGTGTGACATAACAAGCCCAATAGCGTCATGGATGGAACGTTTTATTGCAGAAAGAACTCAACAGGTTGTAATAAAAAGAACAACATCCAAACCAATTCAAGTCACCCTTGGGGTACCACAGGAAACCATACTCAGGCCCCGAGTTTTCTTACTTTACATTAATTACCTACCCAACAAACTTAAAACGTTAGCCTTTTTGCAGATGACTGCCTGTTATATTTACCAGTTAAATCAGACAATCACATTGCAATGCTGGCATGCAAATATCAAATACATCAAACTGTACAGCAACATGCAACTCTCTCGCCATGAACGCACAAGAGACTATGTCATTCGGAAAAAAGGGATACATACCCAATCCACGTTTGGGCAGTATGTGTCTTTAATGGGCGTTACATTTCAATAATTTAGGGATATTGTAAAGCAAATTATTAAAATATTTAAATTTACATGGATTACAAAATATGGTTAACAGTTGTATATTTCCGGATACATTAACTAGTTGATATAATGTTTTATTTCAATGTCTACTAGCGTTAACAATCACAGGATGGATTATTTCTGGATAACAATTCATCACAATATCCATAATATTATACATTTACATTGCACGAGTGTTAGCTTTTATTACATTTACAATTCCGCATGATCCTTGCAAATCAAGCTATTGATTGTGTATATATCTGAAGGCAGGATATGTTAATCTTTCAATCGGCTAAAACTGGTTTAGGAAAACAGTTGTACATATTGTACAGAAAATATTACAACAAATTATTGTTAGACAAACTCGCATGCATATAAGCAATACTCTTTATACCATGCATAATCCAGATTTCTTATTCAGTATTCTCATTTGAATAAATCAAGTAATAACTATTTTTTAAACAGTTGCAATATATAATTTATCATTCAAGACAAAATAAGCATGTATGCTTTATTGCATTGTGCATAATATTAACGACATACAATATTTCCTGCTCAGTGCCTTCTTGTGTAAATATGTTTGTGAAATAATCCCCGTGTTATGGTATCTGGGAAATTTCAGCATTATATACATTAGTATACCGTGATTGAAAATATCCTGATCACACAATATATAGGCCAGCTATTGATTTTGTATATATCTGTTGGCAAGGGAAGTTAAGCTTTCAATCGGCATAAAGTCGTTTAGGAAGACACGGTTTGAAATGTTACCCTTCAATTCGCATTTCTGAACAGTTTTCGTAAGAGTGAGCCATGTCAGGGTGTAAATTATGCAGAACAAAACTACAAAATAATTGTTTTAACACAAACTCGCATGCATATAAGCAGTACTCTTTATATACCATGCATAACCCATATTTCTCATTCAGTAAACCATTTGACTAAATCAAGTAATAACTATTTACAAAAGGCTGTTTTTTATTGATTGATTTATTTAATATGAAATGTAAAACATTGTACACATGCATAATATAATATTATAAATACAAGGTACATTTAAATAGTCGGATAACACAAAAAGTGCACGCACTTATTTCCATTGTGGTGCTTAAATTGTGGTTTCAAGTATTGGATGGCATAACATGTCCACATGAATGCAAATGAATGGGAACAAATGAAAAACAAATTGTAGATTAACCCTTGTTGCAAAATAAAAAAATCACCTTTATATATGTACGTGTATATATATATATATATATATATATATATATATATATATATATATATATATTTCTGTGTGTTAGAAGCCAGCACATAAACATGAAAATATGAGTAACGCGTACAATTGCAATGTGCATTTATGATATTTGAATACATCCAGCTGGATACGTTTTTCCGATTGTTGCTCTTCATGTCACATTTCTAAACAGTGTTCGTGTGAGTGAGCCTTATGAAGATTAAATTGTACAGAAAAAACTACAAAAAAATGTTTTGACACAAACTCTGATGCATATAACCAGTACACTTTATATACCATGCACAAACCAGATTTCTCTTTCGATAAACCATATGAATAAATCAAGTAATAATTATTTACAAAAGGCTGTTTGAAGTATTGGGTGGCATAACATGCCCACATTAATGAATAAGAATGAGAGAGAATGAATTCCCTGTGACATGATGACGTTCTGTGACAAAACTTGCTTGCCTGAAATTCTGTGACATTTTATGACATTTTGAGAATTTTGTGACAACATGTGACAAAGTGGTCGGTACAATTTTGTGACAAACAGGAATTTTTGTGACATTTCAAAACATGCTTTCCTGCCTCTTTTTTATGAAAAAATCGACTATCATTAATATTTTGTTTCGTTTGAGAGGATTGCCAAGTTGGTGAGCATTTTAGTGTGGCCCACCCCAGCCAAGTTGGATTTATTCCCGGAGTGGTGAAGCTGAGTCAAGGTGACATGGTAAACTAATGTCATGGAAGCCCTCAGTGGCTTCTATCACGACAAGTTACGGCAACTGTCTTCTGATGGAATAATGTCATGAAAGCTCTGCAGAAGAAGGCAATACAAAATATCAACAAGGATATTGTGGATGTAGGTACATGCAACATCCACAAGACTCACAATGCCTTCGCCGCTGCTTTTGAAGCATTCGATTCCAGTATTGAGAGACTTGGTTTGGAGGTGTTTCAGTGTTTCAAGTACTCCGTTGCTGAGAGGGAAGATTATGAATTAGCCCAAGGTAAAGTCAAGATCACCACCCATTTCTTCCTACGTCATGTTGAGTCTAGATGGACCACCCTTGAAGATGTTGTTGTTAGACTTGCAGAGCAGTTGCCAGCCCTGAAGCAATACTTCCTGAAAGAGCTGTCGGACAAGGAGAAAGAAATTGGAAGAGTGAAGACAATCTGCCAAATACTGCAGGACAAGCTGATCCTGGCAGAGATGTACTTCATCAAATCAGTACTCGAATTGTTCTCGAGAATCACCAGGATATTTCGAACATCTGAACCTCGAATTCATATCCTGTACGATGCGATGAGTACCTTGGTCCTTCAGGTGATGAGAAGGTGTCTTACACCAGAAGCCATTGGTGACAAGTCTGGCAAGGAACTCTATGCAGTTGACGTAGACAAGAAAGAGAACTGGATGAGAGAGGTCAACATTGGTGAAGCGGCAAAAACAGAACTGAAGAAGTTGAAGGATGGCAAGAAGATCTTGGACGCTTCATATACCCCATTCTTTAGAAGGGCAAAGCAACTGTATCGGAAGGGTAACAGCGAGTTACTCAGGACATACCCACTGTAGAATTCCCTCTTGCGTTACCTACAAGTGTTACACCCTATCGTCAGAAATGCCCTGCAGTCGAAGGAAGCAATCAGACAAGTTGCCATACGGATCAAAGCCTTCCCGATAGGAGAGATTGACAAGTTGTCCGATGAATGATTGGAGTACATGTCAGTAGAAATTCCAGAGGATTGATATTGTCATACTTCCGAGAACACTGATGATGAGTAGGAGGAAGAAGACACTGCCCAGGGTGACCAAGTGGTGAAGTATGAAAGAATTGATGTGTACTGGAATAAAGTTGGAAAGATGACAAGATCCACAGGAAAAAGAAAGTACCCTGCTCTCATGAAACTTGCAAGAATTGCTCTCACCCTTAAGCATGGCAATGCAAATGTAGAGAAAGGGTTTAGCAAGAACAAGTTGTTGCTGATAAGCCACAGGACGAGGTTGGAAATACCAGCCATCAATGGCCTGCGTATGGTTTCATTCTACTCATCCAAGTATCGGAGAGAACCTCACAAGCTGTCCTTCTCCAAAGATGTAGCTTACAGCATCCGCTCATTCCATGCGAGCTATGAAGAAAGGAAGAGAAGGAGAGAGAGAGGTCATGAAAAAAGGAGACAGGAGGAAAACAGAGGCGAAGGTGAAGCTGAAGAAAGAGAAGTGGATGATTTGCTCAAGAAGGCAGAAAGCTCTGAGGCTTTGCTGAAAGAAGCAATGTCCATGTTGGATGAGGCCATGAAGATGAAAGACAAAGGGCGTGCCATGACCAAAGCTGAAGCAGCCAATGCCATAATCCAGAATACCAGGAATGCACTTGATGATGTACAAACTGCCATTTCAAATCGTGATTCCAAGCGCACGAAGAAACGAAAGACATAAATATGCACTGAACTTGAGTTGTTTTGAGCATTAAATCAATGATAAATGAGTTTCATTTTGGCTGTGATTAGTTAGATTTTGCAAGAAATGCATTACCCGTACTTTTTTTATTTATTTCGATTTTTTAATATCTAGTCTGTCATGTTATCTTTCGTTGGTCCATCAGATATGGGTGATTTGCTTAAAAAGTGAAAAAAGGAAGGTTAGGTGTTGAATGAATAGGAGTCAAGCAATTGAATAACTTAATATCTCAATAATATACTTCAAATGGAGCCCAGGGGATACTGATTCACTTGATCATGTTGATCAAACATCTTGGTCATGTTGATCAAACATAAATATCAGAACCGTAGCCTGCTTTACAATAGTATACTTTAAAGTAACTGACAGACCCAGCTACGGGTAAAACTAATGTTCATTCACCATCCTGAGGCATGAGGGCAATGCAGCATCTTTACTTTTTTTTAATACTCATCATACATGTATTGTAATCTGCTGAGCCAAGTAGGCTGTTAGTGTTTTGTTGGGTATACAATTATGTTATGCTGCGTCAAGGGGTGGTTCTTTTTTTTCTCACAAATTTCACTGGCAAATATTGTGTCTCGCATATGTGACACAAGCAAAGTTGATGTGACATAAACATGCAAAAAGCACCAAAAAACTGTGACAATTGAGACTTCCCTGTGACATTTTGAAAATTGTGAGATGTGACAAATTGTGACTTGCCATTAAACATGAATCCATTCTCTGGAATGAGAACAAATTCAAATGAAATTGTATATATATATATATATATATATATATATATATATATATAAGGGTGATATATATGTATATATATATATATGTATATATATATATAATGTATATGTATATACGTGTATATATATATATATATATATATGTGTATATATATATATATATATATATATATATATATATACATATAATCGGATTCTGGTATGTTGCAGAAATAGCTGATTGTCGTTTCCCAAGCAACGAGTGGTTTTCATGTGCAGAAAAGTATACTTAATTGATTGATTGATATAATATTATAATGATGTATTTTGTAGCTCCGATAAACAACAAGATGTGTTACCACCATGAACGTTTATGCGCATACAGCTGCGACGATATGGACATAGATGGAACATTTGTATTGTGCGAAGATTGTCGGAAATACTTGATATGCAAAGATCGTTCACACACACTCCATGAATGTCCCCATAAACTAAACTGGGGCTTCAACGTTGACACCAGAAAATGCCAGTACAAGTCCCCGCACTGCTTCCTTTGCAGTGGTAGGTTGTACAATATTCCATTGCAAATATTAATGAAATATCATCTAAACAACGTATCGCTATGTATTTGGTCAGACTGGTCGGGTTACTTCCTAGTTTAGCTTTAACATCAAAGTCGGTGATTGTACTTACAAATGGTTAGCGCGTATTAACTCCTTTGATAGCGTTATACAAAGACTTGACTATTGGTCGGCTTTAGTGTAATTTCCTGTATATTGTTTCGATAAATAACATTCCATAAAATAGCCGCTATGAAAAAAATGCGAGGGATTACGTAGATGTTTTTTCGTCTTTTGAAAGATTTAAGGGAAGCGGACAATCACTATTTAATGGTAATCACAATAAAGCTTGATTTGTCATTTTCTAAACGCAATGTACATGTTCATTATATGACTAAGATACACTTTGCAATACCGTTTGTGCAAATGAAAAATTTCGCGATGTTCCACAAATAGATCGCGTGGTCTCACGTAAGACGTAATAAAATACTAATATGTTTTGTAGAAGGCAGTTATTATTTACCACTATTGTTTTAATTGTTCTGCCTGTTTTTGTTACATTTGACAGATCCCTGCAGGAACTCTCCTTGTCTCAATCGTGGCACCTGCACAGCTGTCGACGAGGATTATCGGTGCAAATGTGCACCTGGTTGGAACGGCATGGAGTGTCAATGTAAATACAATTTGCGTAATAATTACTTTTTTGTTTTTTTCTTAAAAGCGATCTATGTTCGGTATTTCTGCAACAATAGCCATTAGTGCCTACCTAAAACATTATATCAGCGCATACTCTTGTTATAGACTATCATATCTTAGCTTAATTTAATATGCATCAAATTAACCATTCTTTTCACGCCAGTTAACAACTCAATCTGCAAATCCAATCCGTGTAAGAATGGAGGAAAATGTGTCGTTGATGGAGCAGTCGACGAAACCATCCGTTATAAACCGATATTCTTCTGTGATTGCGCTGTTGGTTACCGTGGCGAGTTGTGTCAAGGCGAGTACAACGTATTGTTTGCTTCGATAACTGAGTTAACGATGCACATATAATTTAATTTTACGTTGCAAATATGTTTATTATTAGTATTTGTTTATAAACTCGTCAATTTGTTTATATAACTTGTCAATTTATTTATTTTATCCATTTATTTTATAACTTTTGCATTATCAAATTGAGTTTATCTACATGCATAAACTGTATATTTATTATACAGTCACATGTACAGCTTACTATGTTATATGATGTACTACACTTTTCCATTTATATAACTTATAACCTTATTTAATTTGTATCTACTCATTTGTAACATAGCTACCTTTTAAAAGCTATTGATGTGATGTGATGATTTTGATGTGCGAACTATAACTGTTTTCTACCTGAAATATATGTATTCGTAGTGTAAACCTGCGCGCATGCGCACTCGTGATTCACCTGAACGGTGTCCGAGGCATTCAACGCCTAGAAAATTAATCTAAATGCAAAGCGAACGGACGCACACATTCCGCACAAGCGCCCGAATACGCACCAACGCGCGCACATTCAGAGCAAGCACGCCCACTCCCAAACACACCCACACACACACACACACACACACACACACACACACACACACACACACACACACACACACACACACACACACACACACACACACACACACACACACACACACACACACACACACACACACACATACATACACCGACACACACCGACACACACGCCTTCATACAACACACTTGCATTTAGACTACTTTCACAGAACACTGACAGTTCTTCTGGTTCCAAAAACGACGGCCTTCTTTGTAGAGTGCGTTGGAACATTCAAGGAAACACGCAATAAAGGATTTGTAGGTAAATTCTACGGCACACCTGACAGGGACACACTAGCTGACTGCCAGCAGTCGTGCGTGCGGTCTTCCCCATATTGCTTCGGTGTCGACTACAAAGAAGGAAAGTGCGGTATGATTTACAAAGAAGACGAATATCGTGCTCACCAACTAATTGACAATGTTGGAAACGTACACTCCGTCTTGAAGCCATGCGATTCTCGTTGAAACATACAAGAACATAGTCACACGAACACACGAACACACACGTGCATGTGCGAGTTCCAGTAAATGATGTAATATGTTTTAGGTTTCGTTCTGGTTTGAAAGTAATTAAGTACGTTAATGTTCCGATATTTTCTGAACCGTTGCACAGGTATTTTGAACGCGTCTGTTTATAACATTAAACTTCAATTCACAACAATATATATATATATATACATATACATATACATATACATATACATATACATATACATATATATATATATATATATATATATATATATATATATATATACGTATATACATGTATATACATGTATATATGCATGTAATTGATGTACCCTAACTGTAATGTTCCTAAGGTCCCGTTCTTGTTGGTTTTATATACATATGTTGATCACGTTACATATCTCGATTGTCGGTTGTTGTACTTCTGGAAGTAATATCATGTTCAGAGGTTTACAATTTCCTAACGGTGGTATATTGTATGATGAAAGAGTTTGTTTGAAATGTTAAACTCAAATTCACTACAGTAATTGAAATAATTGACAATGTAACAATGACAATGTGGTGGTGTAGGAATACACAAGATAGAACAAAGGCAAGATGTTCTATATGAATGAATGTATACATGTAATTGATGTATGTAACATGTAAGGTTCCGTTCCGTTCACCGTTCTGATCGTGTTAAAGATTTTTGTTGTTCTGAAAACCATTACGTTTATTCATCTTCAGACGATTGCAATTTCCGAACTGTTGTATCCTGTATAAACATTAAACTCCAGTTCACATCAATAATGTGGTTGTTTATATATATATATATATATATATATATATATATATAATATATATATATATATATATATATATATATACATATATATATACATATATATATATATATATACATATATATATATATATATATATATGTATATATATATGTATATATATATATATATATATATGTATATGTATATATATATGACTGTACATATATTCAGTATGTATGAAATTAGAATTAGCCGTTCACTTGCTCGCATTAACACTCACCCCCATTTCTAGACAAGTGCTTGTCGAACTACTTCAGTTAAGTATCCTAATGTAAACTCGATACCAAATCGGACACTTAAGATAAGAAAGCTATAACACAAGATACGCGTGACCTGACGTTCTTACTATGATCTAACAGAAGTCGAACTGATGACTAGACTAATCCATATTTTAGCAGCCTGCGCCTTTACGTAAATCTGCTATCTGCTCCAGTCGTCTAGAGACTCGCCATGTATCGTAAATGTAAATGTTTATTAATTTATATAGCACCATATTTATACAGTAATATTCTATGGTGCTTCACATTATACGTGTCAGTATAAACATTCAACATAATACACATATATTGATATAATATAACAAATAGTCAAATAAATTAGCTAAATAAATATATAAATACATTGTTTAAATAATATAAATAATGAAAAATGATGTTTTTATTACAAACATCCGACGTATACTATGTAGTTATCTAATAATTGTAAAACTAATAAAATGTGCAATCATAAATTAGCTGTAGGCTACATCAAAATTGTGTCTAGTTTACTTTTAAAAACGCGACGTCGTTGCAGCTGCGCCCATCTTTGGGTAATGAGTTCCACAATTTTGGTGCATTCACTCTAAATGCCCGATCTCTCAGAGTTGTCCTCTATATTCTCGGCACAACAAGCGTTAAGTCATCCTGTGATCTTAATCTATAACGGATGATTCTAGAAATCAGCATTTCAGATATGTACTCTGGTCCATGGCCATGTAACGAATTAAGCGTCAGTCGACATATATTGTATTTAATGCGAAATTCCACTGGCAACCAGTGAAGTGACTTCAGTATTGGAGTGATATGGTCATATTTGCCGATTCTACACAACACTCTGGCTCCGATGTTTTTAACCATTTGCAATTTCTATATAAGGTATTAAGGTAAGCCTATCAGGAGAGCATTATAATAACCAATATGGCTGTGGACCAGAGCATGTATTCGTTTTTCTGCA
Source organism: Oasisia sp. SBJ-2009 (assembly GCA_964017155.1). Taxonomy (NCBI): domain Eukaryota; kingdom Metazoa; phylum Annelida; class Polychaeta; order Sabellida; family Siboglinidae; genus Oasisia; species Oasisia sp. SBJ-2009. The sequence continues at coordinate 38,834,447 of OZ024867.1, forward strand.
CTTTGGTGATGAAGATATTTACTCACTTTTCCGATGTTTTGCAGTTGTGCATAAGCAGCCCGACATTTGGACTTGACAGGTTGTTCCATAGTGATGTGTTTATCAAAATAGGCCCCCACGTTTTGCATAGAGCTCAATGCATGTATCTCGTTGCCCCCAATGCTAATAGCCACGTTGGCGCATTTTGCTAGTTGCTGCGGAATACCAATTAGTATGTAGTCCGTCATAGAATGCTTTAATTTTAGTTTCATGCCTTGCATCCGGGTATTTATGTCACTGATGCATCGTTCCATTGACTAACGATTACTGTCAATTGAATAGGGGTAAAAACTACAATAAACCTGGTGATTATCGGCATAGGCATGTCCTAACTTGCCATGCTGATCAATGATAGAGAAAACAGGACTAGAGTACCCTGTGAATTCAACGGGACGTAGGCATGAGCCTTGCTGCACACCATACTCAAGTTTAAACTGCTCTGACACAATGTCATTGATACAAATTCGCTGCGATCTTGTTTCGTGAACTTAGAGCTGTGCCCAATACTCCAAAAGTGCAATTCATAATATTTAACAAAATGTAAAGGTGCACTGTATCAAAGGCCCACAACGAAATCTAAATAAGGAATAATATTTAAATATTCACTCTATACTGCAAGCGTTCGGCAGAGCATTGGTCATATTTCAGTGTTTCTTCATGTCATGTATATTTCAATCAATTACTGAAGTAAATCCCTCGTCCGCAAGAATAATATATTGCATATGTTGTTTATTGAAACAAGATGGTCTGATGAAGTTAATGTTCTATAATATCTATCAAAGAAAATTGATTCTTCGGGAATAGCATATAAATAAAATGTTGTATTTCAAAGTGTGCTTGTTCCGATATGTGAGACATACAACAGAGAAGGCGGCAGGGAGAAAAGTCAACGACCAGGTAGATGCAACTCGGAGGAGCTACTCTGAGGCAGTGATTGAGGGGACATTGAGAACAGAAAGGGTGTCTATGGGCGACTCAATTTTGCGAAAGACAGACAAGACATTAAGCAAAGGCGAAGATGTTGTTTGTCTTCCAGGCACTCGGATAGAGCATGTGACGGAAAGGGTAGATAATACATTGGGGCATGGCTAGGGAGGATCTATATTAGTACATGTAGGGACGAACAATGCAGACAGGGAGGGGACAACTAGAATAGTGCAAAGATACAGACAGTTGGTAGGGACACTAAAGAAGACAAGAGTTGAACAGATTATTCTCTCAGGAATTTTGCCAGTGATGGGAGGAAGGGGTGTAACATATAGAAACTGCAAGAGGATGGCAATCAACGCTCTAGTAGAGCAGATGTGTGAAGAAGAAGGAGTTGGATTCTTAGATTTGTGGGGACACTTTGTTGGGAAAGAAGACATGTACGTGAGAGATGGACTCCATCTAAGCGGAAAGGGCGCAGCAGTTTTCTCCGAGAACTTGCTTCGATTTATGGACAGTGGAACAGGTTGCAATTATTTAAACTAGATTCGCAGGGGGGATTCACAGAGAAGCCAAATACTCAGGAATATTAGTTATGAAATGCGTCTAAAGGAATGTGGATTAACGACAATAGAAACCAGGAGACTGCGAGGAGATCAGATAGAAGTTTTTAATATATTGAATGGGTATGGAAATATTGACAGAAATATTTTTTCTCGGTCAAGGAAGAGAGAAGGACGAGAGGACATGGAATTACATTAGCAAAGAAGCAGTGCAGATTAGATATTAGAAAATTTAATTTTCACAAAGAACAGTAAATGAATGGAACAGATTACCGGCTGATTGTGTAGGTGCTAGTAATGTTAATATGTTTAAAAATAAAATTGACATGCACCTAAGAAGGGCTGGGTACATTTAGTTAGATAGGTTGGACTCTCGATAAGCCAAAGGGCTTACTTGTCCACCTGCCATCTAGAGTTGATTCTCTAGGTGGCAATCTTGTTAAATCTCTTAAAAAGCATCAGCGTGTCACCAAGGCGTTGAATCTGATTAATCATAATCGCACAGTCAGGTCATAAATAATTTATTTTATGCGTTTAACATATCTGATTTATTATTGTTTTGACCACACAGTATAGCAATTTGTGCGGATTTAGGGATACTATAAATCAAATTATTACAATACGTAAATGTATATGGTTTACATAATGTGAAGATCATATATGTAAAAAACGTGGGTATTAAACCTATAATCAGAACACATATAGAGGATTATCGCTAGTCTTAAAACGTGAATGTGACATTTTTGTAAGTTGTGAATTTACTACAGTCCCTTAATCATTCGTAATTGACAAGTGTCTTAATGCTTATGATATAAAAGTATGGTCTGCCCAAAATATATTCCACTCACAACTACAATTACGCGTGAACAAGAAAGAAATCTTCATCTGACCTTCAGCATATGGTTTTGACCTTGTACCGAAAATGAAAAACAACCGGCCCCAACAACCCACCTCAACAACCGGCCAAAACAACACAACTCAACAACCGGCCCCAACAACCCACGTCAACAACCGGCCCCAACAACCCACCTCAACAACCGGCCCCAACAACCCACGTCAACAACCGGCCCCAACAACCCACGTCAACAACCGGCCCCAACAACCCACGTCAACAACCGGCCCCAACAACCCACGTCAACCACCTGCCCCAACAACCCACGTCAACAACCGGCCCCAACAACCCACGTCAACAACCGGCCCCAACAACCCACCTCAACAACCGGCCCCAACAACCCACGTCAACAACCGGCCCCAACAACCCACCTCAACAACCGGCCCCAACAACCCACGTCAACAACCGGCCCCAACAACCCACGTCAACCACCTGCCCCAACAACCCACTTCAACAACCGGACCCAACAACCCGCCTCAACAACCAGCCCCAACAACCCACCTCAACAACCGCCCCAACAACCCACCTCGTAAGTCCAGTTTAAAAACTAGCTTCATTTGCAATAATGCTGAGGCGGGCCAAGTTAGCTGCAAAACCCAACTTAATACACAATGTTGCCGTGTTCTACACTACAGACATCCTGCTACAGTTAATTCTGGGCAGAGGAGCAAACACTTTTCTAGAATGAATAACAATGTTTTAAAGTGATTCTGCGTTTATCTCTGATGAATCAGTTGTCAATATTCTTTGTCTTATTTATGCATTGGCTATAACTTCGAACTCTAGACTAACAAAATTGAACAATAATTAAGTCAGTTTGTCCACTATGCATTGCTCCAGTTCAGTAAGTTCTATGAGTGAATGTATGGCTGTAGAGTGTAATACATATTTGAGTTGGAATTGTGTTTTGCATATTAATTGCAGCATGGCTGAAAGCGAGGCAGAAAAATAAAGAAGATGTTCATTTGAACAAATATGTGACGGGGTAAAGTGTAAGGCGGGGTAAAGTGCAAGGGGGGTAAAGTGTAAGGCGGGAGGTTAAAGTGTAAGACGGGGGTACAATGTAAGAAAGGAAAGAAAGAGAAGAAGGAAGAGAGTAAGTCGACAAGACGGCCCTTTGACCGCCAACTCGACATGCAGGTGAACAGATTCGACGACGCCCAGAAAAAGTCCATCATCAAGAAATCCCAGCTGCTGAACACAAGATTTGGACATACCAAGTCGGGACAGTTTATGTAGTTGACTATATTTAGTACTCGTACAGACTTTTGGCAATGACGTACCACAATAACTAATCCGACAGAGGGTGCTCTAACGCAACTAGGGTCTTTGTGCCGTCTTTTACGTATTGTTGACCTGTGTAAAATGCGGCACCGTGTTGCGGAACATTTTGCGGAACGCTCGTTTAAATTATCCTACAATCAGCTGTTGAACTCGCATGACTCCGAAGCCTCACACATATCTAAATATGGATGCAATCTGACATGTTCGTCTATGTGAAGACATAATATGTACCTTAATGTACATTTACAGCAGATGGAACGTCGACTGGTGGCCCGACGACAGGTGTGCTGGCTCGATGTGGGAAAGGATATTTAAAATCATCTACAGCTCACCGTATGCATCACACGAGACTGATATGTATTCACACATAGTTAAATATTGATATCGTATAACAACACCCGTGCACTGAAGTCGGACTGGTGGGAAAGGAAAGCAGTGGAGCTGCAGAGAGCTGCCGACAGTAACAACATGAAGGGCTTCTACAATGGACTGAAGGAAGTGTGGGGACCCAAAAAGAAGGGACCTGTTCAACTAAAATCAACAGACGGAATGGAAACCTTCTCTGACAGCAAGAGAGTTGTGGCAAGATGGAGTGAACACTTCCAGAAGCTACTCAACGTCCCTGGCGACATAGATCACGAAGCTCTGGACAACATCCCGCAGCGCATTACCAAGACAAGCCTTGATGAGATTCCAACTATGGATGAGATGGCTAGAGCAATCGCCAGCCTGAAAGATGGCAAAGCACCTGAAGGAGATGGAATTCCTGCAGAAGTATGGAAGCATGGAGGAGACAATCTGTTCAGGAGACTGCACCAACTAATCACCAATGCCTGGGAGATGGGTTCTGTACCACAAGCATGGAAGGATGCCAGCATTGTAACCATCTTCAAGAAAGGTGATCGAACAGACTGTGGGAACTATAGAGGAATCTCTCTTCTTTCCATAGCAGGCAAGATCTTCGCGAGGATCCTCCTCAACAGACTATCTACCCACCTAACACCAGAGGTAGTTCCGGAGACACAATGTGGCTTCAGAGGTAACCGGAGCACCGTGGATATGATATTTTGTCTCCGACAACTACAAGAAAAGTGCATTGAGCAGGACCGACCACTGTACATGGTATTTGTCGACTTCAGTAAGGCGTTCGATACAGTTGGGAGGACCGGACTATGGCAGCTACTGAAGAAGTATGGCTGCCCAGAGAAGTTCACAACAATGATCGAGGCACTACATACCGGAATGATGGCGACTGTTAATGTTGGAGGGGAAGTCTCGGAATCGTTCAGGGTCACAAATGGGGTCAAGCAAGGCTGTGTACTGGCGCCCACGCTCTTTTCCATCTTCCTATCAGCAATGCTCGACAATGCTTTCCAAGACATGGGGGATGGCATCTACATACAGTCCATACAGAGCGTTGACCTATTCAACGTCGCACACTTCAGAGCGAAGGCCAAGACTACACGGATACTGACGAGGGAGCTGCTATTCGCAGATGACATTGCACTGGTTGCACACTCTGCTGAAGAGATTCAGAAAATAGTGGATGCTTTTTCCAATGCGTCAAAGAAGTTCGGCCTGAAGATTAACATCAAGAAGACCGAGGTGCTGTACCAACCCAACTCTACAAGAACCAGAGAGGAGGATATCATGGTTGATGGAAACAAGCTGAACTCTGTTATGGAATTCACCTACCTCGGAAGCACTATATCAAGTGACGGATGCATTGACGATGAAATACAGAGGAGGATGGCCAAGGCTAGTGCATCTTTCGGCCGACTACGCCAGAGACTCTGGAACAACCACCATGTGTCCATGCGGGTTAAAGGCAAGATATACCGTGCAATTGTGCTGTCCACCCTCCTATACAGAGCCGAGGCCTGGACAGTGTACAGTCGACAGGTGAAAAAGTTGCATGCCTTCATGATGCGACATCTGCGTTCGATCATGAGGATAACCTGGATGGACAAAGTGACAAACAAGGAAATACTCGAACGGACAGGGCTGCCATCTATGGAAGATCTTCTGATCAGAAAGAATCTCCGGTGGACTGGACACCTCATGAGGATGTCATCAGACAGGCTACCGAAGCAGGTTCTCTACTCCCAACTGTCTTCTGGTCACAGAAAGAGAGGGCGCCTTCGTCTCCGGTTCAAAGATACCATCAAGAGAAACATGAAGCTGAGAGACATAAAGATCGACTCCTGGACATCACTCTCACAGCAGAGAGACAAATGGAGAGCAAGAGTCAAGTGATGGAAGCAGTCTTTTTCGCTTCGCGACCGACAGCATGATGATGATGATGATAACATGTCCGTCAATATGAAAGCATAACGTCTACATTCATGTACGTTTACACTCGATGAAACGTCGAGGGACGTTCGATTTAATTCAGTGCCAAGGTGGCATTGTTTTGGCTCTTCTGTCTATTGACCACACATATGGCATGCCCACATACAAACTATCGCTGGCCACGCGCTTGCACGGCTAATTGAGAATGATTAATGTTTAAACAAGCGTTCAGGAAAACATACAAACAAATCCACGTTAGTCGCTAGAGGCGCTGATTCGCAACTAGGGTATAGTTGTGTATTAACGCCTCTAGCGACTAACGTGGATTTGTGGAACCCCATGGTACCAATACCGCTTCTGTGACGTTGATTGTTATACTGGTAGGATGACGTCATTGATGACGTCAAGAACAGCTGTTTGTTCCCGTATTTGTTCATTTAGTATTCGTCGTTGTGAAGAAGCCGTCATGGCTCGGTTGGCTAAAGTGAAAGTTATGGTAATAGTAAACGTGTTATAAGTAAACAATGAACTATGCATAAAGAATTCTTCGCAACCCGTAAGCAGTTTGGAAGTGTTGTATTTAAATGTTTGTTGTGAAGTTGGCCATTAAAGATGCTACTTGTGTGTTTTATTGATGTCCCAGTGTGATACAGGCTATCTCCAGGCTACGCGAGGTAGCTGTAGCAGCGGTGTGCTGGGCTGAAACATGTTTATTTATTTAGAGTTTTTGACGACGTCGATGTCTGGTGCACTCGTCTCGGGAAGTTATCTCTTCCACGGTCGACTGCCCCGGGAAGGCTGAACGGTCATCACTTCATGCAATCAATGATTCATGCAATCCCCGAGAAACGTTTCCTAGCAGGTGCACAGTAATTGTTAATTACTATTTATTACATTTATAATGATCATTTATGTTTACTCTGTGACGCGACTGCTGTCATTGTAAAGCGAATGACGCGAGTGCGGCTACTGGTCTGTTGTACGGCTCACTCGACGTCATGTTTGTGACATTAGCAGCAGACGTCAAGTTCGCGGTGCAATTGATGTGACCTCATTAGACGACGCCTCGCAGCGAGTCCTTCCCATCAGATCACCATGTATAGATTAATCAGGCCCCGAGTATTTAGGATTTTGTTTAGTTTTCGCAAGAGCGTTCCATTGGATTCCTTTGTAGATTTTATAGTTTTTATACACAGCTGGAGGTTTATAATTTGGCGATTTTTGAACAGCCTCGGAGTTTTGCAGTTGGAAGGTTTTTGTTGGTTTATCACAGGAGGAGAGCAGTTGTTTTAGTGAGCTCATCAATATGGAACGTCACGGTGAACAAGTGGTTTCCGTCGTCTAATATCACGGAACAGCAGCAGACCCAGCGGTGCCGAGGCTCCGACTCAAACCGCCAATATCAATTTCGTTGCGGCGGAAGTAATTGGTACTTGCGAGTGGCACATAAAATACTTGACAATTACTACAAACGGCTCAAATCATAACACTCGGATTGAGTACACTAGGTTTGTATAAATCTGGTAACCTTACAGGATGGTACCCTTGATAAAATACAAAGAAAACTATACATTTTCTACGGACTTTCATATACTTCCCGTAGTAATCTATGGTATTATGAAGCAAATATCCCAGTGTATATTGCGTCTGTGAAATTATATAAGACAAACTGGAAAACATTATATATGAAATGTCCTATAGAACATATAGAATTATGTAAGGAAAACTAGGAAACTGTAGCATAGACGTTGGAACATGTGCGTAGCTGTTGAATCTGAATCGTGGAAAATATTAAATATAATTATTTCCTATTGGACATTTTCTATAGAATTGTGTGTTTGGTTTTGACACAGTGGGCCTGCACAGTGCTAGTAATTGTTAGGTAGAAATATTCACAGTAAAATCAATAGAGAGCCCATCTCCGCGAGGGAAACAACCACGCTTGGTTAACCGGTCGATAAATAAGTCGAGGCGTCGAGAAAGTCCCAGGAGACTTGAATACAAATAGTGTGTTTATGGTAACTGTGAATCATTTGATCGGTGAGAGTTTAGCAGCTGTGTGAATGAATGATTAGTCCCAGTGTTGGAACAGCAAGCAACGCGCGAACTTGTTTGTCGCTTGAGTGTCTACGCTGATGGAGGTGACAGCTACGACAGGTGAGAATTCTGACGGTTCACGGTTCTGTAGCATATAGTAACAATCGTACAAAGCAGTGGGAAGTGGTTTCAGAGCTAGTAGGTCACAGAGCTGGTTCTCTTTGGACCGCGCCATCTTGTATATTGACAGCGCCCTCGCGCGGATAGAGCCAATTTGTTCATTATTTCGAAACAGTAAACGTAGTTTTAACACCGTACTACTTTCGATGACTTTTGCGAATAAAACAACTTAAGATCACTGAAAAGGCAACATGAGTAGGAGATAAAAGTTGTGCCACGGATAGGGTGACAACTGATGACGTCACGACTTGTTTACGTCACAATCAAAATGTTGTCCGAGGCCGGCGTTTCAAGCTTTGTCTTTAGAAATGTTGATAACGGCTAAATACAATGAATACTTTACATTACTCCTGCGACATAGCATCTCCTACCACAAACATTTGTAAAACACTTTACCCCTGTGACACCTGTACGATTGTCCATGCTATAGTGTTTCGCTGACAAATGGAGCTAATCGACGAGACGTTCGAGATTGAGCTAGATCAGAGAGCGCGATAAAACGCAATTGGTTCCATCAGTGGGGATTTTCAAAACGCGGATACAATGCTTAAATCCCACAATGCACCAGCGCCCTATGTAACAGGTCTGGTGGTAGGCCATATAACGCGGTGAGGAATCAACATCCGATTGTCGGAGATGTTGAACCGTTTGACAGTCTGTGTCCAAAAACAGTCAATAGCTATTTAGTATTGCTCAGACAGCCTCCGATGTGCCGTGTGGAAAAGAAACATATATGCCGTGTGTTGCAGTGTTTTGCCAAAGCGTTGTGGTATAAAGTATTATACTTTCTGGCAAACAGAGCACAAATGGGCCGTGTCAGATTTAGATATTCCCGGTGTTATCAGAGACATGAAGACCAATTATATGATTTTTCCTATATTGCGTTGATTGGAGAAACATGTACGTGTTTCCAATTCGTGGTTCACAATACACGTTGTAAGTGTGGGCTGGTTGCAGTTAGCGGTCGACCCTTGTACACAATGACCCCTGTATCGACGGCGAATTAGTTACGACGGTTTCGGCATCACTGGTATAGATAGTGCCTAGTTCGAAATACGATGAGGCCAATGTATGTCGATGATTTGTCGTAGATGACGACGGTGGTACGCATCCAGGCGATGGAGTTCTGCTTTTGTAAGTCACCATATACTTATAGTGTTATAAGTTCCCACTGGTACGACATGACACGTCAAGTTGTAGCCGATAGTTGTCTGAGCCGATATCAAATGCCTCGTTTCGTCGCTGACTAGAGTCCACGTACGTTGACTGTGCCAACTGTGAAACAAGAGGGCGCTTCATTAGCCTTTTTGGGTCGGAAGGTGGTCATTTGTTAATTACACAAATATTTACCATATTTTATATGTGTAGATTTATCATTAAGACAACCAAGCCTATAAGTTTACTCTGAGTTCTACAATTGCTGGCACAGACATGTTCTCCGTCGGTCGTCGTGTTCCCTCACAGGGTCGGCCGGGAGTGGACGAGTCGCCGCCACTTATTCCCGTCTTTCCCGTCTTCCTCCTTCAGCCCCTCCACTCCATGGCTTTACTTACTTTCCTTCCTTAAATTGCATGATCTACCTCTTTTTATCCCCAGAGACTGGCAATTTTAAAAATAAATTCAGGTAACGTTTTTTCTCTCTTCTCTGCCTGTGGATAGAAAAGATAAATACATGGCATCGAAAGGGATACATGGCACCTCTTAATTTACCTTTCCTTTCCCTCTACTCCCGCTAACTGCACTACCTGAGTTGTCTTGTGTTCCCTCACCGTGATGTTCATCACCCATCTTATCGACCTCACATCAGGTCTCACGAGAAGGAGTTCTTTTCTCTTCAGGGCCCATGTCTCCGCTCCATACTTCTTAAGTACTGACAGGACGACTGTGCAGTAGATAACTTGTGTGGGAACTCGCGGTCACACATGACTCCATTCAGTTGACATCACGTCTGTTAGGCTGCATGGACTCTTGGCTTTGACAGCGTCGTCATCGCCTCCACCCTCCTGTATCACATCGAACTGACCAGAACGTCCGTCTTCGCTGTGCTGCGTTCTCACTACAGTTGGCTCCGTCGACCATGCACTGTATGACATGCACCAACGTCACTGGCATTGCCTTCTGTCTTAGACACAACACGCCAGTTCTATGTCAGCACGTATATGTATTTTGATCATTGTGACGGTCTCAAACACTTGTGAGTGAATTCGTTGAATAAATCATTGTTTTTATCAGCTTGGTACGCATTAACTATTAACTGCAGTTTTCTTTACACTACGTGGTTTTATATTTATAAATTGTAGAGAACAATCCCATGAAGTGCCACTGTAACAGGTTCATTAGTTCAAGATAAATTGTAGAGAACAATCCCATGAAGTGGCATTGTAACAAGATCATTAGTTCAAGATAAACCTGTGAAATATAAGACACATTTATACATTTTATGAAGCCCATGTCTAAGTCACAAAATATTCACATTGCCATAACTCAAAAACTATTTAAACTAGAACATTGACATTTTACAGTCTTGTTTATCCTGCGTTTGGGATCCCATCAAAAGGATGCTTTCAAACGCTGAAGAGGTTCAATTAAGGGGTCTATTTTAGTTTGCAATCACACGGATCATAATCTGACTACAAACTGGGACAAATCCAGAAATATGGACTTTGTCAGAGTGTGTGTTAGTGTTTTGAGTGTAAGACTAACATAGTTAGACAAAAAGGTTATCACACATTGATCCATATGCCCCCTACACAGGTATATGCAATCAGTGCAAGAGACATTTTACACCTGCTTACAACTTCAATGTTGCATAACATGCTGTTTTAATACTGATCTAACGCTGCCTTATTTAATTGAAGCATATTTAAATTATTCAACAACTAAGTAGTATCAATCTAGCCCATGTATTATCAGTGATATGGATCTTGAGCATCACAGCATTGTATGACGTTTTATCAGCTATAATATTTTAAAATAAACTAAGCCTAGTATGGTTTGCATTGATTGGTAAAATATACATTACTTTAGATGTCATATATATATATATATATATATATATATATATATATATATATATATATATATATATATATATATATATATATATATATATATATATATTATTATCTTAGTTTCTTAGTTTGACAGCTCCTATGCATGTTTTGTTGAATACTGGTAAGTAAATGGGGTTGTCTCGTTGTTACTCATGTTTAACGACTTGGTTTTGAATTATAAATATTATATATGTACACATATATATATGTGTGTATATATACACACACACACACACACACACACACACACACACACACACACACACACACACACACACACACACACACACACACACACACACACACACACGCATAGAAGCCGTCAAACTAAGAAAATAAGATAAAACGACGCAATACTAAGGAGACACGAACCCACAGCACCCTACATAATACCCACCTAAACCTTAAACCGGCCATCATATTCCTATTGCTACATTACCCAAACCATCAAGGAACATGACAAATACCAACACATATTCAGTTACTTTGATGAAACAATAATGAAACATTCGTATTAACATGAACGATGATGGGCTGACATCCAATCAATCCAATCAATAGCTTCACAATGTGTAACGCAGCTTATTAAAATCTATAAATTCACGATGGGGAGTTGTAACTACCCAGTTGAAAATGGATTAAGCACATTGTTTTGGTCACAACGCATATTGAATTTGACCTTAGTCTAGGCAACTATCATTTTGCATTCTTGTGTTGATATATTAATAGCCATTAGGGCGAGCTAATACTTTCTGACCTAACAGTAACAAAACGATAACCTACAGCTGCCAAATGTCTCGTCACATATCATATACGTATACATACCAGGATATAATACAAAATCACTTACAATACTGAAACAAATAACGTCCATTGGCGGCGACTAGACGTAGTTCTGTGATTACAGTAACATCGGTATTAGGTCGAGGCACCGTGTAGGGTTATGATTTATCGTTACGGTTTAGGGTAGATTAGGCTTAGTTTAGGCCTTTAGTGTTAGGATAAAAGCTACATTTTTGAAATTCATTCATGCAGCGATGCTGCGATAAAAATATACCAGTGTTACGGTAATTGCTGACTATGCGTAGCCGGCGCAGATTATGTCGAGTTTTGTGCAAGTTACTTTTGCTAATTTTATTCTTCACAGCAATATAAATCATGTTATCTTGTAACCTAGTGAGTGTGCATGATGTACACGATACGTGAGGAAATGTTTGGCGGTTGCGTGTCTTTTTTGTGATTAGCTAGGTCAGAAAATAAAACATCTCCGCCGTTAGCCCCGATGTTTATTGTTACTAATAATGACGAAATTTCCGTTTATCCTCAGTTCCATATCCAACTAATTTTCCGGGATTGTGTTGTGGCATGCCCTCCTCGGGCAATGCCACCGAGTTTCAAGTATTCAAGGTCGCCGTTAAAGATCAAAACTTATTCTAAATCGCAAAATCGGGGCTAAAAGTTCTTATAACAACATTAGTGGAATAGTCCCATAGGTCGTGTTGATGTCACTGACTAGAATAGTCCCATACAAAATATAGGTCGTGTTGATATCACTGACTAGAATAGTCCCATATACATATAGGTCGTGTTGATATCACTGACTAGAATAGTCCCATATACATATAGGTCGTGTTGATGTCACCGACTAGAATAGTGCCATATACATATAGGTCGTGTTGATATCACTGACTAGAATAGTCCCATATACATATAGGTCGTGTTGATATCACTGACTAGAATAGTCCCACATACATATAGGTCGTGTTGATATCACTGACTAGAATAGTCCCATATACATATAGGTCGTGTTGATATCACTGACTAGAATAGTCCCATACACATATAGGTCGTGTTGATGTCACCGACTAGAATAGTCCCATATATATATAGGTCGTGTTGATATCACCGACTAGAATAGTTCCATATACATATAGGTCGTGTTGATATTACCGACTAGAATAGTCCCATATACATATAGGTCGTGTTGATATCACTGACTAGAATAGTCCCATATACATATAGGTCGTGTTGATATTACCGACTAGAATAGTCCCATATACATATAGGTCGTGTTGATATCACTGAGTAGAATAGTCCCATATACATATAGGTCGTGTTGATATCACTGACTAGAATAGTCCCATACACATATAGGTCGTGTTGATGTCACCGACTAGAATAGTCCCATATATATATATAGGTCGTGTTGATATCACCGACTAGAATAGTCCCATATACATATAGGTCGTGTTGATATCACCGACTAGAATAGTCCCATATACATATAGGTCGTGTTGATATTACCGACTAGAATAGTCCCATAAACATATAGGTCGTGTTGATATCACCGACTAGAATAATCCCATATACATGTAGGTCGTGTTGATATCATCGACTAGAATAGTCCCATACACATGTAGGTCGTGTTGATGTCACCGACTAGAATAGTCCTATATACATAAAGGTCGTGTTGATATCACTGACTAGAATAGTCCCACATACATGTAGGTCGTGTTGATATCACCGACTAGAATAGTCCCATATACATGTAGGTCATGTTGATATCACCGACTAGAATAGTCCCATATACATGTAGGTCGTGTTAATATCACCGACTAGAATAGTCCCATATACATGTAGGTCGTGTTGATATCACCGACTAGAATAGTCCCATACACATGTAGGTCGTGTTTATATCACCGACTAGAATAGTCCCATACACATGTAGGTCGTGTTAATATCACCGACTAGAATAGTCCCATACACATGTAGGTCGTGTTAATATCACCGACTAGAATAGTCCCATACACATGTAGGTCGTGTTGATATCACAGACTAGAATAGTCCCATACACATGTAGGTCGTGTTGATATCACCAACTAGAATAGTCCCATACACATGTAGGTCGTGTTGATATCACTGACTAGAATAGTCCCATATACATGTAGGTCGTGTTAATATCACCGACTAGAATAGTCCCATACACATGTAGGTCGTGTTGATATCACTGACTAGAATAGTCCCATATACATGTAGGTCGTGTTGATATCACCAACTAGAATAGTCCCATACACATGTAGGTCGTGTTGATATCACTGACTAGAATAGTCCCATACACATGTAGGTCGTGTTGATATCACTGACTAGAATAGTCCCATACACATGTAGGTCGTGTTGATATCACTGACTAGAATAGTCCCATATAAGTCGCGATGATATCATCAACTAGAATGTACTCAAATGATAAATCAATAACGAACATAACAGTTAGGAAAACCGTATATTTTCTCTATCAACGTAAATCATTCATATTTGATGAAAACGATCATGTCAAAGGTCAAATAGATATGAATGTGACAATAAGCAACAATAGCTGAAGTTGTCAACGTCAACGTGTATTTGTACACGACATGAAGACTCCCAGCACAGAATGACGTTTGTCTACAAACCAACGCTTTCGACTCGTCGTCTCTCTAGAGCGTTTCGAGTCGCTGTTTGCATTAGCTGCTTCAACATGCTCTGCCTTTGGTTCTACGGCAGAAAATTTGCATCATTAGCATGTTCGTTTCGAAATCATCCATCATCAGTTCCGTACAGTAACGATGCCGAAGTGGCACCATCGACTACCTGTAAGTTACAAACGATCCGACCATCGTCCATTAGTAGGTTACAAGCAAACCGGCAATCGTCTATAATACGTTACAAACAGCAAAATCGTCAACCTTCAGGAGATTAAAAATAAGAATACCATCGCCCATCAGTGGGACACAAAAAGACTCGCAAATCACCTATGAGAAGGTCACAAATAACTGAACCATCAAGCGTCAGGAGAGTAGACAGGAAACAACCAGCGACCACCAGTAGGACACAAACAACCGCACCTTCGTCTGTCGATAGTTTAGAAAGATCCAGACCTTCGATCACCAATAATGACGTCAGTAGAATAAATCCTGCTTCAGCATTGGGTGTAGACAGTCACTGCATACCTGTGGTTACGCGCATCCTACGGCAGCAAGACACGACCAGCCTTCCGCTTTCATCACGTCATCAGTGTCACGTCATCTCTCCGGTTCATTCAACCTCAACGCATAATGTTCTGGTACGACCGAGTCCCCACCGGAAAGTGGTGGAAATTCATACGACAGAAGACAAACAAGACGACGACGACCTTGGTGATGATGCAGCGGGATGCGCCTAAAACGATCTTTGCTCGCCCGATATACCAAGACGAACATCATTCGGACATCGTACGCTTTGAGGCTTTCATGAAATACGGCGGCATCTCTCATGACCTCGACGTCGTCGTTTTACGGCCGCTAGGTAAGCTCTATTGCTACCAGACCACGATGGGAGAAGAACTTCCGAATTGGTTGTGCAACGGTTTCTTTATGTCTGTAGAAAATGCAACCTTCTTGAGGCTATGGTGCGAGAGTTACCGCACATTTCAGTCAAATCAATGGAACTATCACTCCGTCCAAATGCCTGGTATCATTGCCAAGGAACACCCTCGACTCGTGCGTGTTGAAAAGGACACGAGCCACAAACCGAACTGGGAGGATTCCGGACTGAGAAAGCTCTAAAACGATGGCACGTTCTACAACTGGACAGCGCGAAACTACGCCGTGCACCTCTGGTATCGGAAACACAACGTCGACTACGAACCAGAGTCGATAAAACGTCTCAACAAGACCGTGGGACAGATATTTCGATACGTATTCCACGGACAATCTGATATGATCCGATAAGCGAAATTCATTAATGTAGAATATAAATAGGTGGTGTTACAAATGATAATGTAATGATTGCCTATTAAGGTAATACTGCGTGATGGAGTAATGCAGTCACCCGATAGGGTAATAAACTGCTACCTGATAATGTGATAATGCTTGACTGATAATATAGTAACATGCTCCTGCCTGATAATGTAATATAACGTTTACTCGCTACTGTAAATAATGACATCCATATTTCACGTTTTCGTAGATTCAACTTTGATTTCATGCACTTAGATTAAATCAAATATGCTGATTCCAAATCGGCAGTCAGATTTTTCCGAGCTGATCAGAATTTTGAGTTATACATTCTCACACCGCGAGTTAAACATTCTTACACCAGTTACGATCAGCTGGTTGGTCGTGATATGGTACTTTACGACAGTGGGCTTCATTGAGTGTGGGTGAAACATTGTTTACACCTTTTATTAGGCACACAATATTTTGTTTTTACTTGAACAGAAATAAAAAAAATAGGTACAAATGTATGCATGCTACTCAAGTTATATGGAAACATGTTTGTGGGAATATTTATATGCTTTCATTACAGGAGCCCCAGTAAAACGGTCGACGGTCGACATCATGACGTACACATATACACACCAGGTTATAACATAAAGCCACAAACAGAGGGTTTGTGGGACACAGTCGACAACACCAAAAACTACCCTAAACCTGAGTTGTTGGCCAAAACAAAACATACACAAAATATCGACAAACACACAGGCCAAACCGCTACTTAGTCCAGCCATGTACATGTTGGAGTACTACTACATATCTTAATGCGTGCATAATATTATACTGACCCTTAATACGCCATTAGGAATAGTGGTATACGGTCGACAATATATATCTTTCCTAACGCATTAACGAACAACACGAATCTATTTTTGTTTCTTTAAAAAAAATGGGCATAGCAACATATTGTACATATTTAATGTCTTCATAAATTCCTGTCATTACAGTACAATTGACGAGTTTCTGACTCACAGAGTGCATTAAAATTACAGACAAACAACATTTGTATTGTGCAACTGACGAGCGTGTGAAATAATTGTTTCATATTACGGAGAATTCGTAAGCATTAGTCATCGTTTGCTTAAATCGCGTTTCTTATGACCGTAATACGACACCTTTCACCTTGGCCACAGTAATCAGGATGGATTCTTCTGATGGTGCTAGGCGAATAGAGACGGGGACAAACGAATCTTATTATACACGTCATCGATGACGTCATTCTCTCAATGGCGGACACTGGCAACATCATCTGCAAGTACGAATTATAAAAGTTAACGTTACTGTTGTACGAAATGAGATAATATAAGCCATTACTTGCAGTTGAAACTGTCCCGATAAAATGTTTTTTCAGCAGCTGTGATTTTTTGATAATGAACAAGACATCACTGCACACGATTCCCAGCTTGTGTCACATGATCTAGGTCATGTGACACGACCGTAGAGTCCTCTGAAAAAGGCTGTGAGATGCATATACGGAAAAACAGACAACAGTTTCTTGAGAGGTAAATAATTTACCACATTCCATGAACCTATTAAGAAACCGTATCACTGCATTCGTGGATTATACGACAACATGACCCAGGCATTGAGGGAAAGTCACCACTGTTTCCATTCAGTGTGTCTCTGAATGTTATCTAACCTGAGTGTGACATATGAACATGATAAAAACCGAGTATATTTTACAACTGAACATTATTTAAGCTAACATTTACAAACTACACGCCCAGATAAACAGTTTTCATTAACCATTAATTCTCATTTTAATGCTCTTCTACATTAACTAGTAACATAATCTAATCACTAATTCCATATAATGTGATTTTCCATTATGATGACATTATTATTATGTTTGTTTCTTGATTCTGGTCTTTATTATACATTTAATCACATTATCTACAGTTTGCTTCACGCACACGTCATTGAACAGAGTACTACTGTGATATGAATATAACAATAAAGTGTGTTATTAGTCAGCATATAGTCAACATATTATATTCAAAATGTATTCAAGAGAAACGGCACCTCGCCATATATAATTTCCCATGTACCTGGTCTGTGATGAGCCACTCCAAACTTTAATATATTATTTGCTCTTCCCATTACTATATTATATATTTAATTTTACTTCATATTTAATTATAACTGCTGATCTATGTATAATTAAACAATATTGGTGCGGTATCATTTTCCATACGGAAAACAATCATAATTATTTAGTTTGCTAAATCACATCTTTCACATCAAATTGCCGGCAATCTTGGACACATAACACACATGCCACGCGTTTGTACTTCAGCGCGACTCTATCTGAAAGGACCGAACTTGTACCGAGGAATGTCGACAGGACGGACGGTCGACGACGGCGCGGTGATGTTGAAGCTCTCTCCCAACGTCTGCAGAACAGTTGTGATATTGACAAAATGTCGGATTTTTAGATACGAACTCAAGTATGTGTGAATCCAATAGTGGGTAGTGTACGACACGTTTGTTGGAGTGTTATAATAGTTTGTCGCCTTCAACTCCGCGCACACCTCCTGTACGTAGGCCAGAGGACCTGGCTTGTTGCACCTGGCCTTAATACGGCCGATATGTAACTGGTCAAACGTTGGATTAAACACTTCCGGTGACATCACGGCGATGGGGTCGTTGGAGGAACGCGTTGAGTTTCTCAAATACGTCCGCAGCACGCGGTCGATGAGCAACGGTCCTGTTTGCTCGAGATATACAGGAATGATTCGAGATGATGTCATCGAGAGGTCTCAGATATTCCACGTCGTTGTCCGCGCACACGCCGCCATATGATAGGGTAGGGCATGGAGACCCCGTGGGGTAACAAGCCCCTTGTATTACGTCAGTTTTACGTGTTTGAGATCTGTGTCTGGTGGACGAATACAATGCTGCCACCTATTAAATACTCTGACAGAAAAAACAGACGCTGGCAAAAAAACGCGGTAAGTACATATTTTGCGTTTAATGCTTTGTTACATGTTTGATGTAATAGTTGTGCGTTTATAATGTTTTACTACAGCAACAAGGTTAAGCATAACCTCGTGCAAGTGTTATTATATTTATTTGTAGTATATAGATATTAATTTACGTTTAGTGAAAATGGGTGATAATCATAATTAGCGCGGGAATTGACATTTGTGTAGATCATGCATGCTGGGGGTAAGAAGCCCCCCGACTGTGTGGGGCAAGAAACCCCCGGGGCGTCTGGCCCCACATAATTCGGTAACAGTCTATAATCGTGAGTAGGTAACAGAATTATACTTGTTTTGTATAGTTGGTAAGAAGATTCCAAAGTACGCAGTAAAGCTCTGTTATTACATTAACAATCAAATCAAATTTTATTTCCTAACAAGAATACATTATACATGTACACGAGCAATCAAAACAAAAAAGTATTGTTACGTGGTGGTCATATGACATATAATGTGCCGTCTTCATGTGACACCAAAACATACACTTATAAAGTACAGATACATATATACTTATACACGTAGAATCACGAAATCGCTGTTCTCAATATAATGTATTGGACAATATAATTTATTTGACAACGGACTAGCGGAACGTTTAAAAAAATTGCAAATGAAACAAATGATGTAAAGGTAACTTAGAAGTAAAATGTGTTGTGGGCTTTCCTTTACGTATTTGGTTATGCTGTCTGGTAATTCTGGTGTTAGTGGCTAGATTATTTGTTGGCAATTGGCAATATCTGTAAACGTTCTGCTCAGACGTTTCAGTGCAGAATGACTTTCATAATTTATTTATATATGTGTGTGTGTGTGTGTGTGTGTGTGTGTGTGTGTGTGTGTGTGTGTGTGTGTGTGTGTGTGTGTGTGTGTGTGTGTGTGTGTGTGTGTGTGTGTGTGTGTGTGTGTGTGTGTGTGTGTGTGTGTGTGTGTGTGTGTGTGTGTGTGTGTGTGTGTACTATTTGCAGAACTGTATGTTATGCGATTATTTGCTTAGTGGGCAATGTGTTTTAGATATGGTTCGCACATGCAAGCGCAAGATGGAACGGGTGCATATGGCTAAGACATTCTGAAAGCTGCACTCTTAGCTTTGGAAGACCGTTGAAGACACTCAGTCGACTGTATCACGTGACAACGTTGGTTAGGTACCTATGTTGGACAGGATAATACACACAATAATTTTGTGGTTGATATCGAGTATTTCGGTATTCGTATGTTGAAAACCGGCACAGTTATTTTATCTGCCAGTTAATGATTAAGTAGATTCAATTATTGAATTGCATAAGATACAACGATTTTCATGTTGATCACGAAATTGTTTTTCATTTCGGTATTCATATCATCATATGTTAGACAATGAACCTGTCTATGGGGCAAGGAGCCCCCGGGGTCTCATGCCCCATACAACAGGGCGTCTTGCCCCCAGTTATGGGGCAAGTGGCCCCCTTGGGACAATACTTTTAATTAGCAATTATAATCGTTATTTTCCCAAATGTCACGAATACTTTGATATTACATAGCATAACCATGTGACAATCGCATGACAGTAACACTAAGTCAAAATGATAAGTTCACGAATAACTACGCCCATTACACCTTAAGGGGGGCTGCAAGCCCCACCCTACCCTACTTGTCCAGCACGAAATAACGCATGGCGTGAGCGCGGTTGATGTTGCGTGTGTAACCGTCGTACATGGCGACGTATTGTTTGTAGTAACGTCCAACCAACTGTCTGGCGTCGTCGTCAGTCCACAACCAATACTGCCACGTCGGGTTCTTCTTCAACCATGACGTCACCCACGGGGCGTAACGCGTCGGCAGTTGTGACGTCATCCACGTCTGGTGAATGATGCGTGGTATTTCTTCCCGTCCACTTCTGGGATGTGTTCGTTGTGTCGACGTTACCCGACTCAACTTTCCAACGGGATTTTAGTGTTGGATGGATGGAATATAACAATAAAGTATTACACATACAGACATCACCCAAAACACTATGATGAATCGAGTCCGTAACGTCTGCATGGTGCGTGTTGTTCTTTCGTCTTGCACATTTTTTAGAAGGATTGAATGTTATTGTGTCCCGAGGTGCTGAAACAAATGAAAGAAATATGGTGCTTAAAAAAACTACGATAATCTTCGTAGTACAATACGGTGTATTCGAATCGAAACAGCACATGCACTTTTCCGAATAATCGTCTTCGTTGAACCGTTGTTGTTGTTGCTGCTATAGACGGTGGTGGCTATTTGTGTACGAACAGTCTTCTCTCATTAGTTGCAGCGTGGCTAAATGTTGAATGCAGGTCTGCCACGGAGTAAATTGTATAGCTTTTTGAGCAATCTTGACGATTGAATACTGCAGTATATAAGAACTTACCTTTACTGTTTTGCAATGAATACGGAGCTGAGTGTTCGTGTCGCGCGTGCGCGATGAGAGAACATCCGGCTCCGGTACAAAATTCACAATGCAAAGGCGTACGGTATTCTTTGATGAAGAATAAACCTCTTGCCTTTCCATTAATATGACAATTCGCTATTCCTGCGATACAACGAGTCTGTCGAACATCTTCATTTCGCATTCATCTTCCCCACAGTGTCTTCCACCCCGTGCGGCCTATCGCCAGTTGTCTCGCGCTGTTCACATCTTTAGCGATCGCAGCTGATGGCCGGCCTTCTGATGTCCGAATCACGCAGCTGTCGATTGCCTTCCGACGAACGTACCTGTTGGCCGGAGACACGACGTACCACACCCGTCAGTTCTACACGTCAATAGTACCACCGTCCGTGTCGCGAGTTGACTCCTCCAACTGACCGTCAGCGACGTAGGGAAGACTCCGCTCGGTCGAAACTACACACGCGGCCTCAACTGAATGTCCACTGTCACGCCATGTTATAACATCCTGATGGCACCAATAAGTATCAACCATGCATTGAACCGTTAACCATTTAAAAGAATCAACGCGCTGTCATTCAAATGTCATTCCATGGAAGACGGTGTCACGACGTGGGCTAAGCTTCATATGTCGACATCACACTGTAATGGCGCAAAC
The DNA here is from genome assembly GCA_964017155.1 of Oasisia sp. SBJ-2009. Classification (NCBI taxonomy): domain Eukaryota; kingdom Metazoa; phylum Annelida; class Polychaeta; order Sabellida; family Siboglinidae; genus Oasisia; species Oasisia sp. SBJ-2009. The sequence continues at coordinate 38,856,526 of OZ024867.1, forward strand.
CAAACATTGGCGTGTTGTAAATGTTCCGTTTGTCGCTGTATTTGTGAAACACGGTCACACATGGTCACACACGGTCACACCCGGGCGCACACGGCCACATTCGGACACACATGGGTACACACAGGCACACACGGGCATAAACCGGCCATCTATCTTTGACATCAGATGGAGAACAAGCGCATCAAAATAAAGACCATCAACAGCCGCTCGAACGTTTCCCTCACCCGAGAGAGATACAAAAGCAATCGCCGTTGGCTAAACACACTTTTTAGTTCAGTGTCTTCATCAGTTCAGTGTCTTCATCAGTTCAGTGTCCTCATCAGTTCAGTGTCCTCATCAGTTCAGTGTCTTCATCAGTTCAGTGTCTTCATCAGTTCATTGTCCTCATCAGTTCAGTGTCCTCATCAGTTCAGTGTCTTCATCAGTTCAGTGTCCTCATCAGTTCAGTGTCTTCATCAGTTCAGTGTCTTCATCAGTTCAGTGTCTTCATCAGTTCAGTGTCCTCATCAGTTCAGTGTCCTCATCAGTTCAGTGTCTTCATCAGTTCAGTGTCTTCATCAGTTCAGTGTCATCATCAGTTCAGTGTCTTCGTCAGTTCAGTGTCTTCGTCAGTTCAGTGTCCTCATCAGTTCAGTGTCTTCATCAGTTCAGTGTCTTCATCAGTTCAGTGTCTTCATCAGTTCAGTGTCTTCATCAGTTCAGTGTCCTCATCAGTTCAGTGTCCTCATCAGTTCAGTGTCCTCATCAGTTCAGTGTCCTCATCAGTTCAGTGTCCTCATCAGTTCAGTGTCCTCATCAGTTCAGTGTCCTCATCAGTTCAGTGTCTTCATCAGTTCAGTGTCTTCATCAGTTCAGTGTCTTCATCAGTTCAGTGTCTTCATCAGTTCAGTGTCCTCATCAGTTCAGTGTCTTCATCAGTTCAGTGTCTTCATCAGTTCAGTGTCTTCATCAGTTCAGTGTCCTCATCAGTTCAGTGTCTTCATCAGTTCAGTGTCTTCATCAGTTCAGTGTCTTCATCAGTTCAGTGTCTTCATCAGTTCAGTGTCTTCATCAGTTCAGTGTCTTCATCAGTTCAGTGTCCTCATCAGTTCAGTGTCTTCATCAGTTCAGTGTCCTCATCAGTTCAGTGTCCTCATCAGTTCAGTGTCCTCATCAGTTCAGTGTCCTCATCAGTTCAGTGTCTTCATCAGTTCAGTGTCTTCATCAGTTCAGTGAACTCAATAGTCAATATATCTTTTCTTAACACCCACAATGTTCAACACGAAATATTATTCTCTTGTGGAATTTTAGCTTTTAAAACATAATAAATTTAAATAATTTTAAGGATAACTTAGATACATAATATATTTATGTATCTATAAGTTTAACAGAATTATTTATAAACAGATAATTTATAATTTTAAAGGACACCTTATCTTAGAGATATGATTTACTTATTAATTTGAAATTGTCATATATTTGCCAGTCAAAACTGTAATTATGTTAGCTTTACAATATATATATATATATATATATATATATATATATATAATTTATATTTTGCTAACATAATCACAGTTTGACTGGCAAATGTGTGAAAATAAAAATTATATATTTCGTAATATATATATATATATATATATATATATATATATATATATATATATACAGGGGCATATATATTGACTGGCAAATATATTATTGATCCATGCTGGACGTATATCTTTGTGCGGACATGCCCCAAGGTACGGGGCATAGCCGCACACTGTGTGCGGTTATGCCCCAGGTATGGCGAAACAACAGCTGGTCTCGCAGAGCTGACCATTAACTGCAATAATAATATGTATTGGCATGTGTACACTATTGACACGTGCATTACTAAAAAAAAACAGAGAACACAAATCAACGGTTTCACGTTTTCAGATATACGTAAAGTTTAGAAAATACAGTGGCCTTGTATCATAGTTCACGTTTATTCCTCCTTGAGAGTCAAAGCAAACAACAGCATGATTTTGTAACGGGGAACGTCAAAGTTTGCAACCCAGCTTGTCTGAAGCCTTCTAGCTAAAACAGCTTAGTCTCGTAAAGCGCAAAGTCAAACTAAAAACTCAGTTTGTCGGCTGTGCGAGCATGGCTTTGTATGGAATGACATATACGGGCAAAGTTGTGTATGATAGATTATACATCATTTGTCATCTTATATTATAGATTATACATCATTTGTCATCTTATATTATAGATTATACATCACTTGTCATCTTGGTTATTTTAGTCTATGAGCAATGATCAATTAAGCTTTATTTCTTTAACGAACCTAAGGATACACAACATGGAAAATGTGACGTCAGCACGATATAGCCTATTACACATTGACGAAGCGATGAATGATATAATAAGTTTGATAATATTAAATAATTATATAATAATCATCATCTACCATCTCACATCAAAGTTTTCTATAATATTTGTGGTAAGCAACTGAAGTATCTAAATATGTATCTAAGTAGACTATATAATATTATAAGCACCGATGCACGAAATACGTCTGTACAGCGGGTGGGGCATGACCGCACAGGCCTGTGCGAACATGCCCCAAGCATCCAACACGTGAATAATTCTGAATTGCGCGAAAATGCTGCTCATGAAAGTATCCATTATTTCACACATCATAAAACATTAAAATGCAATTTGGAATTATGAAAGAAAATGTATATGCACGTCTTACATTAAAAATAATACACATAACAGTATATCAGTAAAATTACATCAGTGTTTACGAAAATAACATTTTATGTCATAACTTTTTACTTATTCACTTCTATCAAAAGGTATATGCAAGTGGTTGATTTGGGGGTTAGACGATGCCGCTTAGCATGATTCCATTAACCAGATGTTACGCGATGCGCAAATAATAGGGTGTGCGGACATGCCTCAGTGTGCGGATATGCCCCTACTTCCCCTACATATTTAGTCAGTTATATTGAATACTGTGGTCAAAGATCGTCTACAAACTTAAACATTTAAATCCAGTTAATTGAAACTTACACACACGCACGCATGCACGCACGCATGCACGCACTCATGCACGCACGCACTCATGCACGCACTCATGCACACACGCATGCACGCACGCACGCCCGCACGCACGCACGCACACACACACACACACACACACACACACACACACTCACACACACACACTCGCACACACACACACACACACACACACACACACACACACACACACACACACCACGACCACCACAACCACTTAATACATCCCGGTGGCTCGTTTAATTCACGCGTCATCGGAGCCACGGGTCATTTGACACTCATCACCGCCGCCGACAACAACAGAGTACTGTTTACGCGCGTTTACGCCCCAGCACCGTCACGCTTGAGTGGACATTGGCGCTGGTCGGCAATTACCTAGATTAGATCACAAAGTCTTTCAATAGCCGACGCGTGGCAACTTGACAAACGAATCACGGCTGTCAGACGGGATGACAAATTGTGGAGGACATTACAGTATCGAGTTGTGCGCTGTGGCGCGAGCTTCGGCTAAGAGGACCCGGCTTCGGATCCTGTGCTGCCGGGTCAAACCTTGGGCTAGGTTTTTTCACTCTACATTTCTTCAGTTCACTCACCTGTATGAATGAGTACCTGGCTATAGACAGTTGTGGCTATATAATGTTTGCGTATTAATTGCAGCGTGGCTGGATGCTTCCTATAGGTGTTATACTATATAAGAACTTACCTTTTTGCATTACCTTTTGATATGCTTTTATTCAGAGTTTTTTTTAGAACATCAATAACGTGTTTCAGTTATTTCACATTTGCATAATTCTGTATAACAAGTTGAGACGACGGTCGGTTGGTTGCCACGTTACGGCTTGTTACATGTAGGAGAGATATCCAACAAAACGTACGGACGAAAGGAACGTGTAGTTCGAGGAATTGAGCGATTCTGAAGTTGGAAGTGTGTGAATAGACTGAATGGAATGCCATTGACGGACAATTACCAATAGATCTACGGCATGTGGCGTTGTTCATTTCTTCCGTTGGGGTTTGCTCTTTCTCTCTTCAAATGTCATAGTATGTATATAAAACAACAACATAATATAATACCGGTAAGACTTCGTGATTGTTTTACTCAATGGTTGAGAGTTTTTGGTGCCCCTCCAGTTGAGTAACACTTCAACAGACGATAGTTCTAGTTGTGTCCAGCACCCGGCAACGTCTTAATTTACTAGTTTGTATATATTTGGTTACACTGTTGTGTCTAACACTTACGACCTTATGAGGTCTCATTCAGACAATCAGCTTCCTTCAGAACATTGTCACCAAGCTGACGGTTCTAAGCTGACACCGAGGACGGTCACTGTTAGGGTGCATGTCGCCATCGGTGATTTATTTCGTCCCAAAAGTAATTGAGACGGGACCAACATTAACGTGACCTCGGGGTAACGACGGACACAGGCCACATGTTGATAACCGAAGTTTTACCTCAAACATTCCTTGACCACCCTGTGTGAGGGTGGATGTGCTAACCACGACACTACCGCGCTCTCGAGTTGACTGTGAAACACTTATATAGAACACCGATGTCAACCAGTCGGTGAACATCTTATACCCCAGTCACACGTGGCCTTCCGACCACTATCGACCAGCTGCGACCTCCAAATAGTTGATGGTCTTCGGTAGTCTTCTGGTGGTCGGCGACCACCCTGCGATGGTCACTGACGATCACTAGTGGTTTTTGGGGGTTACGGCGACGTCTCTGCGACCAACTGGTCGTAGAGAGGTATTTGCTGCATGCACCAAATACCTCTCTGCGACCAGTTGGTCGCAGAAATGGCACCGGAAGTCTTTTATCGGTCGGCGACTGCCGTACGGCGGTTTGCAGTAGTCTGTATTGGTCTTTAGGTGGTCTTAAGCAGTCTGCAGCCACTAAGGTCGCCGACTGGTGGGCGACCATGATCGCCGACTGCTAAAGACCACCTAAAGACCAGTCGGCGACCGCCCAAAATTATCTGATTTCCACCGTGAGACTACCGCCGTATGGTCTTTAATGCTCGGCGACAGGTCTGCGTTTATTAGGCGATCTCCCTGCGACTGTCGCCAACCATCGCCGACCTTACGGCGAACATACGGCGACAAATCTTTGCCGATTGGTTACGATCGGTCCTATAATGGTCGCCGACCACAAATATGTGTGACTGCTAGCCATTTTTCCGCCGACGATCGATAGTGGTCTTCAGTGGTCGCCGACAATTTCGTCGCTAGGTGGTCGCGAACTAGTCTTTGCCTATGTGTGACTGGGGTATTAACTCGTGTCATTCCACCAGGTTGCCTGTATTTCTCCCATTTCCTTAGTTCCTCATCCACATTCCCCCTTCCCTCTTCCCATAACCGTCAAGTCTACACGTCGGTCCTTACTCCCTTCAGTTTATCCACCGTGAGTTTCACTGACACCCTTTTCCTCCCACTAACCACCAATGCGCTGAAATACTATCTCCTTCGCCCTCCCCCTTTAGCTGTCAAACCTCTCTCACTCCCACCTCTCTCCCTTCTCCTTCCTCCACCTTCTTTCTCTGCCCTCGGTCCTCCCGCCCCCTCCCGCCGTCTTCCCGACCGCCATTCCTGGTACCACACCACCGTTCTCACCTTTCCTCACCCCCACTCTTTCACCCCGATCTCTTCCCTCTCCCTCCCGGCGCCTCGCCACGCCCGCCTTGTCCTCCTCCCGCCGTTCTCTTCCTCACCCCCACCTTCGCCCTCCCCTCGTCGTCCACACCCGTTCTTAACCCTCGCCCCTGCCTGACTCTCCATCTTCGTTCCCCGTGCACTCCTCGTGTCATCTACCCTATTTCGACAGAGAAGGCTTGACAGGGAGGGGAGAGGGTATATGGAGTAAGAATGAGGGTTTGAACAGAGAGGGTGCTATAGGAAGCGACGTACTCTGTCAGGCAAATGTGAAAGAAGGAACAAAGAAACTTGCGCCGTGTCGACTCTCGCACTGATTTGGGAGAACTGTGTAATTACAATTGTGTTGAAACCTGAAGTACCAATTAAAATGTCCACCACTAGTGATAATAGTACAAAGAAGATGACTTGAATAAAATGTAATATTATAATTATCATCAATCTCAGCATTCGTATTCATTATTATGTTTTAACATAGCTAGTTATTAGTTAAGATTATTAGTGTATTTTCGGCCTAATTCGGGGGGAGGGAGGGGGAGGGAGGGGGGAGGGGGGAGGGAGGGGGAGGGGGGAGGGAGGGGGGAGGGGGGAGGGAGGGAGGGAGGGAGGGGGGAGGGAGGGGGGAGGGAGGGAGGGAGGGGGAGGGGGGGGAGGGAGGGAGGGAGGGAGGGAGGGAGGGAGGGAGGGAGGGAGGGAGGGGAAGGAGGGAGGGAGGGAGGGAGGGAGGGAGGGAGGGAGGGAGGGAGGGAGGGAGGGAGGGAGGGAGGGAGGGAGGGAGGGAGGGAGGGAGGGAGGGAGGGAGGGAGGGAGGGAGGGAGGGAGGGAGGGAGGGAGGGAGGGAGGGAGGGAGATAGAAGTGGGAGGGAAATAGAAGTGGGAGGGACAGACGTGATGCATGTTGTGTACAGGGGTAGTGGGTGAAATTACTAACGACAATGATATGTATATAAACAATTAATATGGGCATCTGGCTACATGATGCAATACATATCTCGGGTTGTTTCCACACAGAGTGCTGTGAAACCCGTTTAAACCTTTGAGGATTGTTTACATTAATGTGAAATACATTTTGATGAATCATTTAATACGGGATAAATTAAACACATATACCATTGCAGATTTATTTAACACAAGGTAAATGAAACACATATACCACTGCAAATTTATTTAACATAAGATAAATGAAACACAGATACCACTGCAAATGTATTTCAACCAGATGTAAGATATCAATAAAATAAATAAAAAAGCTATAAACAATATATATACCACCAGTAAGTATATTCCATAGATACATGTAATACAAACAATACAAACAATGAAATGGTGTAAAACAGACTCCATTTCACAGTGTCTGGTGATGGTGGAAACAAACAGCTGCAATACGATGACACTATAGCATGCACACACTATAACATAACAACACCATAAGATAAAACAAGTAATATTCATTACGTTAATCCTGGTTTTAAAGTGCAAACAACTACTAAAAGATCTAGGATGTGAACTGTAGTCCACCGTTCTGGAGAAACATCATCTGCTGCAGTCACACACAGTGCTGGTTGTATAATAATTTATAACATTGTGCAACATCAACATCTTTGTGACTTTCGGTGGACGCTGTAACTGCTTCCTGTGTCAGTGAATTCCACAGTGGGATGGAACGTACATAGACTGAGTAAGTTGTAAGTTGTGCAGGCAGCTGGCAGTGTTTTTAGTTTGTGTTCGTGCTTTCGTCTGTTGCAGGCATCTGTTGTAAGCATACGTAATTGGGTGTAACATCATGAAACATCTTGTTTAATCTTGGTGGATGACTAGCACACTTGCAAAACACACCCCACACACATACACCCATAGATATACATGAAGTATCAGATTCACCATCCATTCGTCATTACAAAGAGTGAGGTGAAATAGAGTGTTCCTGGTGACTTACTCTGTGTGATTGTGACTCATTGTAAATCAATGATAGTTCGCATCCATGGAAACTGAAAACAGGACATTGGGTTGTTTAATTCCAATATTACTCTAATAAACGTGTACAAAACTCCAATATTGTGGTATATGTGGTTTATTAAATGATTCGATAAACAATAAAGATTATATATTTAACAGAAGGCAATATGTGTAGAAGTGACACTAGCTTAAATAGAAACAGTAAAAACCTGATGCAGGACTGCAAGGGGCCTTTGCTTTTTCCATTATATTCAATTCAATTCATTCAATTCAATATCTTTATTTCAGACTGTCATACAGATGTCCACATAAACATTAACAAATACAAGTGACTAAAAAATATATAAAAGTATTGCACATGGTAAATAGAAAAAAACATTGCACAGTGGTACATTCAGTCAAAAACTATTATGTATATACAACATTTTTATCCATGTCGTCTTATCCTGGATTGCCATTTTATATCACTGTTGATAATTGCAATTACCAACTTATTATAAGAGGCATCAAGTCTCCGCATGAATTTATATACAAGGTTTCTAATTACAGCTTTACTATCTGGTACATGGTATTCTACAAACATGGTGGAGGCACTGCAATATTTAGGCTGATTTAGCAGTAAGCGAAACACATTATTGTAAGCCACATGATAATTAATATATATTAATTACATTGCTAAGTTTTGTTTTCATGTTAATACATGTAAACTTGGCATTTACATTTGTCGTATGAAGTGAAGTGACGTGTGCACAACCAATAGTGTTTCTACGTGGACAGAAAACACTGACAGGGATTGAACCTGTCACACACAACACTTGAAATGGCCCATTACTCACACATCAATGCACAGCAAGCATGTAATACACTGACACAAATGTATGTTTACATTAAACCAATGTGTGGTGCAATCAGTCAGTTAATTGTGGTCTCTCATACATTTTGGTCATGGAGTCTTGCATCAGCAAGATTCAACTGTAACAACAAGGCTGCCAAAACCTGCTAGTAATTAATTGATTATGTGTCAGGAAGATAAAGTTCAGCCATATCAACAACATTATAATCAATTAAGTTCTGTTCAATTTCAATTCTTTTTTGCATGGCTGTAACATGCTCTGTAAAGGACAATTTTGTATCTAACACAACTCAGAAGGTACTTGAATGGATCGACCTGTTGTACAGGTCCACCACTAATGACAATGGGACTTATGACAGTTCAATTACAACGGAAGATGGAAACATTGAGATGCAGAAAGTTGGTACTGCACCAACTGGAGAAACGTACCACTGAAGAAAGATGACTGGTATGAGGCAAAATCACTCAAAAGAGCGAGCATGGCCGTATCATTAGAAAACCTCACAAACATGGTAGATGGACCAACACTGCGCCAGTCATTAGAATACGAAGTGTACACAAATGGACTCAGAACACAACCAGGAGACACACCTGTGTTGCTAACAAGCACTGGTGACTGTGTCATCCATTCCAACACCCTGTGGGTGACTGCTTAAGAAGTTGAGAACCCAGTGAACAAGTGCGACAGGAACTTCCAGTTTCTGTAATTTATCAATCATGACATGTCTCTGTAAGGTATTAAATGCTGATTTGAAATAGATAATAAGATTCGAGCATAGTTACCATGTTTCCATGTGTTCTAATAGTTCGTGCAGAAGGCACGCCACTGCATCGCCAGTGCCTCTTCTGCAACGGTAAGTGAACTGATATGGGTCAAGTTGAGACTGAACATGAGAGAGAAGGTGAGACAGAATCAATCTTTCAAAACATTTCACTCTGATTTAAGATTCGAGCATAGTTACCATGTTTCCATGTGTTCTAATAGTTCGTGCAGAAGGCACGCCACTGCATCGCCAGTGCCTCTTCTGCAACGGTAAGTGAACTGATATGGGTCAAGTTGAGACTGAACATGAGAGAGAAGGTGAGACAGAATCAATCTTTCAAAACATTTCACTCTGATGGACGTTAGGACCACACGTCTGAAATGGTTTCACTCTGATGTGGATGACATTCTGGAGATGAGTACCACTATGGAAGTTTTCCAGATGGTAAGAATCACATCTGTATCCACAGATTGTTGAAACAAGGACTGAAATGCTGGACCTAACCCAACTGCACACTCTTTAAGTAAGCGGCCTGGAATGCCGTCTGTATCAGGTGATTTATTAGCCTTGGATTGTTTTAATTGATTTGTGACATCCACTGTAGAAATGTCAATATCACCCTGTATGGGTAACGGGGCAGCGACTCACATTCAATAGAAAATCTGTCAAATCTGTTATAAAACAAATTTAAGCCTGAAGCAAATTTCAATGGATCACTCATCAGTAGTGGAAGGAACAGACAACTTGTCTGAATGACCAGACATCTTTTTCTAATGCATACAGGCCTGTTTAGTGTTCAAATGTTGAACTAATTTTCAACCTTTTCATGATACCTTTATTTTGTCTGTGAGATTTCCATTTGTAGCTGTCTGCGCGTTTCAAAACTCAACTCAACGTTCCTGCTTTAATAAGCCAGTGCTGTATATTATACGCTCAGTGTAAATAGCAGTAGTTTACAAGATCACGTGTGGCGACATTTAATATTGGGAAGTAGAGTGATACCTTTCTGAATACTTGATGTCTCTCACAAAGCTTTTGTGTCCTCACAACACCTTCGTCAGTATTGGACGGTCAACTCTCAGACGTCATGTGACTTTATTAGTGGTCATCACATGACAGCAGTACCAGGAGGATGACAGGAAGATTGTAACCGGTGTCTCTTCTGATGGCTGGCCAACCCTCTCTCATCTCTATGATTTTTCTTTGGCAGACATTGATGATACAGAAAGGTATAACTGTATTTCTCGCTACAAATGTAATCAAATCTGGAATCAATCTGCAAGCTGATACATTTAGTATATCCTAGTTAATAACGTGACATAGTTATGTAATAGTAAAATGCATGCTGAAATTGAATTACCCAGTTATTATAGACCGTAGGCTGTATCTGTAAAAATGAAGAATGAAGGTTTTTGTTTTGGACGACACTCACATGACAGTGACCTGTCCACACTGCACCAATGTTGTAACAAAGAACCTGAGTGACTGTATACATACACTATATAGCTATATAGATACATTATATACACATACCTAACATCGTCAAGCTATTTGCCTACATTTTAATGCACTTGTCTTTAGTGAATTTGGCTTATAACAATGACTATCTGGCTAAATAATCTCTCCTTACTTCCCACTTACTCCTGCTTTTGTAAAGCTTCAGAGAATAATACCTGAGTACCTTCATACAGGAGACAGATCCTGATTAAACATATCATGACAGGTAGTAAAAATGCCATGCAAGTAGTTACACTGATAATATTTATTTGTAGTCTATGTAGCGGGTAGGATAATGTTGGCAAGTTTAAAACCTTCAGTCTAGATTCATAAGCCATATATATAGTGTTCCTCAAATTTTACCATTGCCTCATCACTATAAATTCAACCTACCTTCAGCTACGACGTGTCTGCAGGACATAGTGTAGGCAGATGTCTTCTTTCCTTGAACAATCCCTTACTGCAACAGACTGCTCCAGGAGGTAGTGACTGCCAAGTCCCTGTAGAAATGTGTGAACCGTGCAAGTGATCTTCAAAGCTGCAATAAAATGTCATAGCTAATAATATACGTAGGAAGAACAATGTAGATTTCACCTGTTGGCACTGCAGCTACAAAGTACAAAGATCTTTAATTCCTGTCATTGACGCTGCACGTCGTTATGAGTTCTCGATAATCTATGCACAAATGTGGGATTGTAAAAGTAAAAGCATTATTTACAAATTTAATGTTTGTTATTTGTTACCATTAACCTCTACTGAGCATACAAGTTATATTTATTATATGTTGTTATATTATTGCAAGAGATAATAGACATCAGTTGTATTAGTGCAACTAAGTGTGTGCACAAACATTACAGTGAGAAAAAGTCACCTGTTTTAGAGCAAATTTTAGAAATTACATTTTGCAAACCTGAAAATATCAGTACAACAGCATACGTGAAGAACTAGCTATTTGTCAAATTTAGACCAATTAATAAATTGTAGCGTATTTATTACGAGTAAATACAGCATCAGGTTTGACAACTTCATATATAATTACCATCTGGAGTCCAAATCTGATTGAATGATGCTGTGCTTGGATTACTTGACTGAAAAAAAGAAGGTATATAGTTAATATCAGAAAAATTAATACATGAAGGCCTGAAAAAAGCAACAACAACTTTACACACATGACAACTAGACATTCAACCAAAACCTTCTCAGAATTTGATTTCAAATCAAATTAATAAGATGCACGTCATCACTTGACCTTCAGTAGTTCAACCTTTTTTTGAACTTTCCTTCCTTTTTGGCTAGTTTTAGTAACGCAGTCTCACATGACTTTCTGGCCACGTCCAGTGAAACGTGCATCTTCACCTCAAGCACAAAAGTCGACCCACAGCATGGCATTTGTTAATTTTGTAGCATTTTCTAGTACGAACATGTACGCGGATTTATTTTATTAGAAATGATATCACTCACTGTGTCATGAAACACATTTCTATGAATTTCCAAAAAAAGACTGTTGCAGTAGCACAGTAAATCACAGGGAAATCGCCAGTTAAAACATGTTATTCTTGCACAAATTTGTAAATTGCAAATCATACGTAGAAGAGGTGATGCTTGAGAACAGAGACGAGTCAAGATGCTCGATGTCAGATGATTTCTGTAACTTGACATGTCAAAATGCCATGCACTGAGTGACTATCTTCTACGAGCATAACTATGTCTATAACAGTATATTGAGTATAACATGATGGTCTGACTGTCCTGATCGAGTCGACTTGCTGTCCTTCATAGTGTTATCGTATTTATCAACAGATTTGTGTAAATGCAATCTAAAGTTCTCTGAAACGCCGCCATGTTGTAATTTTGACAGGCCGATTCACACACCACTCATAGTTACGCGAAACTATTTTCTGAAACATCTTGCGTAATTCATCTACAAAACAAACATTATAAAAGTGTTTAGTGGCTACAGTGTTATAGAAACCTGATTTGATAATCAATTGTAAAAGAAATGCTGCTCTTTTGTGGAATTTATGATTTGTTTACATAAGAGTAAGGATATGTTAACGGCGAGGTGATCAGGTCTTTGCGTCGATTACACAGACAAGCGCCGTGAGGTGGCAGCACATTATCGCTAACTCGGCTTGGCGCGTCGAAGTCAGTCAGACACAGAAACAGATCTAACGATCGGAAGTTCATGTATGGAATAGAAATGACAACTATGTAGCGACAAGTAAGTTTTTAAATAATTCTTAATTTCGAGAGTAAGGCTGCGTCACACTAACATTGTAAATTAATGTTTTCAAACTGAAGAACTACTGTGCGTCTTTCATCACTGGCATCAGCCATCACTGATCTCGTGTCAAGGTCAGGACAAACAAAATAATAATAATAACTTTATTGTCCAATACATAGAGTGGAAATACATTTTGCACTTTGGAGGTTGCATAAAAACACAATATTTAAGTCACATAGTAACAGACGTATACAATAAAATCAAGCATGTAAATATAAATATATTTGAATAAATAAATATACTAAAACAATATGACAATATTATAATAAGATAAGTTAATTAATTAATAAAGATGATAAAACAACATTGCATTGGCGGCGGTAGAGAATGTAATAGTTCAATGATTGAAAAAGATAATAGAAAATGAACCGACTGGCGTTTTGTTTTCAATAAAGTGTTGTGAAAAGACTGGTTACATTATTGATCTTAACTACGAGGTCTCTTTGTGACTTTGATCGTAATAGTATATACAAACTAGCTAGTCAAGTAATAATTAATACGGATGCGTAATTAATCCGTAATTAATAAGTCAGTTCGGGGTTCCGTAGCCTTGTCAATGTCAATGGGCCATAGACATAGTTGGTAATGTCATATATAGGACCGGTCACCCGTGATAGGTCAATTGGCATATAAATAAATCACATATGCCTGTTTAAGAGACACAACAGTTCGAGTTTGTCACATATGCTATTTTTTGATTTATGTAAATAGTTTTAACTTTTTGTAATTTTTGCCGGCATGACCGATTTTAATTTAATGAGTTTCATTTGTGGAAGAAAGAGAATTCAGGATAATGTGCATATCAGTAATCAGAGCCAGACAGAGGGCTGCCAACAACCGATTATAAAGACAAACTAATAGAGCTGGGGTTTGGTTCATTGTATTTTGCATTGAGCTAAAAGTCAGCGTGAAAGATGTGATTGTTGAAATGGTGCTGCAATACAGCAAGTTATTGAGTGTAGAAATCAAGATGTTTTGTCGGATCCTCGGGCAGACTTAAACAGCAACTGGGTAGGGGAAGCGAAGGGAATGTGCATTAATTGTACGTACTATGATTTAGCAGAATACCTTGTACGAAAGCCTACCTTGTATAGAACAGTGAGCGAGTCATGAAAAAAACGTCTACTGTCAGTTTACAATGGAAGGAATTTGAAAGCCTTTTCCTACTTTGACTCTAAGTGGCTGCAGGAGGTGTTCTATCGTCCCATGTCCCACAACTTGCCACACTGTTGCAGGCAGACCACCCACTCCAGGAACAGTGATCATAATGGATCCCATCAAGTGTCTAGGTGACAGGTGGGCATCAGGAAGGACAGTGGGAAGATTGTCAGCAGTTACCGCACCTGTGTTGCGGGTATGTACGTATTGCATAGTTATTGTAGTTGTTACAAATTGCCACAATGGTTGACAGACTAACATACGACATACGTTACATTACCCAGGGAGAAAATAATCAGTGATATAGTATTACGAAAACACGATGTACATATGTAATGCAGTAGTATAGAGTAAGTCTGTGAGAATGTAATCTTATCTCAAGATCTTACCTCCAGACCAGTTAATAGTTGCCCACAACTGAACTTGATGTATTTTTTCAATATGTTTTTATCTGGTTTGCATAGTCAAGGCTGATTAATTTCAAAAAAATATAATTATATAGGTCTGGGTGACCTCTCCAATGCCTATGGTCGAGAAGAAGTGGTGTCTGTAGCCAATTAATTGCTCTCTGGATTTGAAGTTTTTCACTGTGCCCTCTTGTGATACCACTGGCTTTTTGGAAAATCAGCTTTGATGAACACTGTGAACATCTGCAGTCCTGTGGCCAGGTGCATGACACACACCCAAGTCCAAATCACACCCAAGTTAGGGTAAATAACACCTAGGTGACACATAGCCAGTAGGAGCGGGGGATACAAGTCAAAACGACGACAAATCCAAAACGACAACAAACCAAAACGGCGACAACCAAAATGGTGCGTGTCGCCGTTTTGGATTTGTCGCAGTTTTGGTTGTCGCCAAAACGGCGACAAATCCAAAATGGCGACACTGTCAAAATGTTATTGCATAAATTATTACTTTCAAAAGAAATATAATATATAATTCCAAACAAAATAGATCATTATTTTGGCTTAGCGTGTCGACGTTTTGGATACAAGTCAAAATGGCGTTTTGGAGAAAAGTCAAGTTGAAATGTCACCGTTTTGGCGTGTCGCATTTTGGATACAAGTCAACACGGCGTTTTGGATACATTTTTGAGAAAAATCAAGTTGGATTGTCGCCGTTTTGGCTTTGTCGCCGTTTTGACCGGTATCCGGAGCGAGTGCATGACACACACCCAGCTGGGTTATGTCACAACTTCAAACAGCCCCAACTGCAGCTGGGTGACTCACAGCGCTTTGTATCAATGGCAGCAGTGGTTTACTGCTTGTATAAATTCTAGGACTGTCCTCAAAATCATGGACATAAGGGTGTTTAATTACATGTCAGCCTGTCAATGTTGAATAAAATATTGACTAATTAATTAAATTATTATTAATTTATATTTGTAACTTTCTATTAATGTAGTTATGCACATTACATAATAATATGTGTAATTATCTTCATAATCAAGGACATTATGGTATTTTATTTCGAATATTGATTTATTAATTAATTTATTAATATTACATAACTATACAATTATATCTCTTACCACAAAGTTTTTTTTACAAATAGTGTGTTTACATAAACATATAATTATATTGATGGACATTGTGGCATTTTACAAAAAACGTTTCTAACTGTCGAGGTTACACGCTAAGTATCACAGGTCTATTAACTAATTTATTTCTTTATTATTAAAATGACTAGTTAATATATATATTTATTTTACAAAAAACGTTTCCATCTGTCTAGGCTACCCGCTAATTATCACCTATTAAATTATTTATTTATTATTGCAATGACTAGTTAATATATATATTTATTTTACAAAAAACGTTTCCATATGTTAAGGTTACCCGTTAATTATCACCTATTAACTAATTTATTTATTTATTATTACATGACTAGTTAATATATATATTTATTATCATAATAAATGTGGTTATGCACACTGCAAAATATATATAAATATTTTCATATTTATGAACTCTGCTGGTCTTAATTAGAATGTGTTGGTCTGTTAACTTGGTGCACTACTTTTGTCTTAGATAATATTAACTAATTAACTGAATTAATTAGTATGAATAAAATAATATTGCAAATTTAGTACTCCATTCAATGCATTTCAAAACACTGCAAACAGTATTTTAATAGTTATATAAATAACAGCGTTATGCCATTTTAAATTCACTTTTATTAAACTATTTATCAACAGAAAACACACAAATGAGCTCATTGCCAGTTTTTCTTTAGGTCATCCACACTCCGCAACATCGTCGATAGATTATTGTGGACCTGTGCCGCCACAGCATTCCATCCCCTTTTCTGTCCCTGTTCGACAAGGTTGATTTGATTCGGCCTTGTAACAGTTTTTATATTTGGCCGTATATGCCTGTAGTAAGGCCACAATCTCAGCATGAGAAAGGTTGTCCTTATAATGTCGCTGTTGTCTCGCTGCTTCCACCATGAGGACTCTTAGAGGTGAAATGAATTCTGGGAAGATTTGTTCTCAAAACGCAGCAATCCGCGTGTCGGTTACTCGTGCCAGTATCCCCTAGTTGGGCGGCATCTGGGTGGCTGTTGTGCACCACACCTAGTGTGATCGCCCAGCTAGGTGACACCTAGAGAGATAGGGCTAATTTTACCGCCTAACTTGGGTGCGTGTCATGCAACCGGCCACAGGTGTAATACACTGTATAAGTAAATATGGTAAAACAAGTTGGTTAAAATGGGCCACTGGCTTTTTGGAACATCATCTTTGACGGGCACTGTGAACATCTGCAGTTCTGGTTGACCGAGTCTATTCCTTTGACAATTTTGAAAGCCTGTTCTCTGTTTTCTGTAGTTCCAGGTAGGAAGCTGTGCTTCTTTTAGTCTGCTGTTGGTAATCCCTTTGTGATAAATAGTTTGAATGGAACAATGCAATAATATGAAATAAATATGTAAAATATAGATACAATATATTATACATATATATGATATGATATGAAAGTTTATTAGAACATTGTACTCAGAACATTGTTAAAAACAATAAAACACAACATAAACAGGCACATTTAACTACACTACTATAGTTTACTATGTACATGTTTGAAATTTACATTTAAATACAGCAACAGTATTAACCATTTTTAAATCATCACATAGAAAATTCCTTACTTGCCCTCCCTTTACACAAATATACACATCACATAGTAGAACAGACACTGGTTCTAAATCATGACTGGCTTCCACTGAGTAGAACAGACACTGTGGTTCTAAATCATGACTGACTTCCACTGAGTAGAACATACACTGTGGTTCTAAATCATGACTGGCTTCCATTGAGTAGAACATACACTGTGGTTCTAAATCATGACTGGCTTCCATTGAGTAGAACATACACTGTGGTTCTAAATCATGACTGGCTTCCATTGAGTAGAACATACACTGTGGTTCTAAATCATGACTGGCTTCCACTGAGTAGAACAGACACTGTGGTTCTAAATCATGACTGACTTCCACTGAGTAGAACATACACTGTGGTTCTAAATCATGACTGACTTCCATTGAGTAGAACATACACTGTGGTTCTAAATCATGACTGGCTTCCATTGAGTAGAACATACACTGTGGTTCTAAATCATGACTGGCTTCCATTGAGTAGAACATACACTGTGGTTCTAAATCATGACTGACTTCCACTGAATAGAACATACACTGTGGTTCTAAATCATGACTGGCTTCTACTGAGTAGAACAGACACTGTGGTTCTAAATCATGACTGACTTCCACTGAGTAGAACATACACTGTGGTTCTAAATCATGACTGGCTTCCACTGAGTAGAACACACACTGTGGTTCTAAATCATGACTGACTTCCACTGAGTAGAACATACACTGTGGTTCTAAATCATGACTGGCTTCCACTGAGTAGAACAGATCGACACTGTGGTTCTAAATCATGACTGGATTCCATTGAGTAGAACACACACTGTGGTTCTAAATCATGACTGACTTCCACTGAGTAAGCTATTTTCCATCTTGTAAACAAACGCGGAACATTTGATGGCAACTAACTGTAGTACACTCTGTACGTAAATGATAACGTTTTCGGTTTTATGATATCTGGAAATTTTAGTACATGTAGTTGTTGGAAAAATTAGTTTATGTTATCCAGTCGTCTTGCACCAAATACAATTTAGATTATTCTTTATATGCAGGGGTAGAACTTTGGCATTTATTTTATTATACCGCGAGACTAGTAAAGACAAAAGTTTATTAGTCCGGCAAAAGATAAAAACATCAAAATTTAAGATGTTACAATTTTATTTAAAACTAAAAACAGTGTTTTTTGCAATCCCAATTAAAAACGTATTCTTGACGATTTGAGGGTAGTATGTAAAATGTAGAACGTTTTGCGGAATGCTTATTACAGTTATCCTATAATCAGCTGTTGAACTCGCATGATTCTGAAACCTCACACAGCTAAATATAGATATACCTCCAGGCAGTCTAACATGTCCGTCAACGTGAAGGCATAATAATTATGTACATTAATGTACATTTACAGCCGATGGAACATCGACTGGTGGACCGACAGATGTGCTGGCTCGATGCCGGTGTCAGAAAGAATATGGACCCCATAGAAAATGGACCCCATAGAAAATGAACCCCATAGAAAATGGACCCCATATAATATGGACCCCATAGAAAATGGACCCCATAGAAAATGAACCCCATAGAAAATGGACCCCATAGAAAAAGAACCCCATAGAAAATGGACCCCATAGAAAATGGACCCCATAGAAAATGGACCCCATAGAAAATGGACCCCATAGAAAATGGACCCCATAGAATATGGACCCCATAGAAAATGGACCCCATAGAAAATGGACCCCATAGAAAATGGACCCCATAGAAAATGGTCCCCATAGAAAATGGACCCCATAGAAAATGGACCCGGGGGTCAACTCCACTGGAATCACGGGTATGGCTCAGTTTCTAAGTTACATCAGGAATAAATTATATCAACAACACAACCTGGGGTCCATTTTCTATAGGGGGTTCTTATATAACACGTAATATGGACCCCTATAGAATATGGACCCAGGGTCCATATTCTATGGCACATATAAGATGTGGACCCCCATAGAATATGGACCCGGGTGCAATTGATATGGTGGTCCGTATTCTATGTCATAACACAGAAAATGGACCCCTAGATAGATTATGGACCTGGGTCCATTTTCTATGGGGGTCCATATGCTATGGCACATATGATAATGGACCCCATAGAATATGGACCCCCAGGTCCAAATTCTATGGCAGGGGTCCATATTCTGTAATAGACCCCCACCACATAATTTGGACGTATTCTATAGTTTAGAATATGGACCCCCAGCAGGGTTGGGTTCAAATACACATTTTGGAATCAAATATAAATAAAATACAAATAAAAGTTCTGCTGTAGGTATACAGTAATTTTAAATAAAAACATTCTCAACCTATAGTTACCTAAATTGTTGGCGTATAACCTGAAACATAACACTTGTTTATGCTGTATGATGTAGTCCTTAAAAGTCAGTAACTGGAACAACTTCACTAAAACAGCAGTGTTGCCTCTTACCATGCATTATTTTTACACGCACCAGTTTAAGATCACCTTTAATGTAAACAACTCTGCATTAAATAACACACAGAGCACGGTTCTTAGAAGTTGATAAGTTTAGGCTGACGCAGTCAAATAGCATTCCTCATAGGCTCAGGACCGCCTCTGAGACTTTGTGTGTGGTCATGCGTGACCAACTAATACATGGCTTGGTTGACACGACTGTGTCCGACTGTGTTCAACAACAGACCTAGTTTTACTGCGGGTGATCTATATACAGAATGAATTTTGAGTATTTGATGTCAGAAGATGATGTGATATTGACCAGTGTAGCCAACACTGTAACATATTAATGAAGTACACATGTAAGTGTGTAATTTGCTGATGAATAGTTAGAAACATATTGTAACAGGTTGCTGTAGTCACACGATTCCTGGAATTTAATTTTTAAGAAATTCCACAATTAGTTATTTGGTCCTACTAAAGGAAAATATATTGGAAGTTTTCACTGAACATATGTGAACAGCAAAGTTTCCACATGACAAACTGTTCATATGTGTGAACATGTGTGAAGTTTCCACAGGAAACATTTGTGAAGCGTTAAGGTGATTCAGTCTGTCTTGGCTGCTATTATGTGGTGTGGCCCTGAACTGTTATAACAGTTGTCTGTGGACTTAATTTTATGCGGAGGAAATATGTTTAGTGTGTAGCTCTGTAGGCAAGCCGGTTCTTTTGCCAAGTCGTCTTTGTTGTACGGCGCAGTAATACAAAGAGTGGCTTGTACAGTGACCTCACAAAGGTCGTAACCAAGACGCGGCTGACGTGAAGTTCCCAAACATATCACTGACTCTGCTGTGTTCACACAGTTCTGTTGTCAACAGACAAGACAGTGACAAGACACCGTTTCAAATGTTTTTACAATGTGACTGACATAGAGGACACTCGTGATTGCCACAGTAGTTGTGACACTACTGGACAGACGTCCCGTGTAGAATACGGGTGAGTTTTTAACTCTTTGTTGGTTGTTAATGATCGTCTGCAAAGTGCTATGTGCTGTGTCGGTATTTTGTAAAGGTTTCACCCAAGTTGCATACTATTATGCAGCATAGTTTCTTATGAAATTTATATTTTCAAATATCTCACTTTATGATTAGCCACATGGGTGACTGTGAAAATAGCAGACATGCTGTTATTGAGTGGGTATTGTAGTTACTGTACAACGACTGGTTGTGAAGGTATTGACAACAAGTGTTGACAGGGACGCCATGATGGATGGTAGCAACATACATTGGGATTTCACACACACTATCTGACAGCTTGTTCTACTGTTGTAACTGATCTGTCTGGGAGACACACTTGCACAGTAATTATTTGAAGACTGACTAGTCTAGAACACTTGTATTTAGTGTTTGTCAAGTTAGTTTTGTCTACGAGGAGACATGTTCTAAAGTCACCAGTTGGACTTGTTTAAACACGTCTGCCGCGTGGCGGTCGGTGGCGTGACTGTCCTTTGTATTGAGACAGTCAACGTCGCCTTAGCATTGCTACAACTGTGTGTTGTCATTGCTACAACTGTGTGTTGTCATTGCTACAACTGTGTGTTGTCATTGCTACAACTGTGTGTTGTCATTGCTACAACTGTGTGTTGTCATTGCTACAACTGTGTGTTGTCATTGCTACAACTGTGTGTTGTCATTGCTACAACTGTGTGTTGTCATGGCTACAACTGTGTGTTGTCATGGCTACAACTGTGTGTTGTCATGGCTGCTGCTTATGCTAGCAGTCTCATTGTAAACTGGAAAGACCTTCTGATGTGTAGTTAGAATGTTGTGTTCTTGAAAGCTCTATAACGTACACATTCACAGTCACTTTGACTTGGCTCTTGTAAATATGTTGCATTAAAAGCATTTGTGATGTCAGGTACAGGTGCTGCATGTGCACTGGTTCACTTAGAGCTGATGGTCGTGTCGTGTCGTGTCGTGTCGTGTCGTGTCGTGTCGTGTCGTGTCAGGAGTGGGAATTCATTCAGGGACGACGTTCATTTCATTGTGTTTCCCGGATCAATTACTTGTGATACTTTGACCTAATTGTGTGTGAATCCTAGATGTTCATGTGCCCCTACTAACTGGATATCTATAACTATGTATAAGTGCCCCTCCCTCTTTTCCACCCCACCTGTCACAATGCACCCCTCTCCCATCCACCCACCCCTCCCTCCTGTCCATCTCTGGTTCCTCCATATACACTTGCCTTCCTGTTTCCCCTCCCTCCCTATCTGCCTGTCTGTCTCCCTCATAGTCTCATACCTTCCCCACCCTGCATGTTTACCTCTGTCCCACAAAGCTACGTATTTCTAAAGAACACATTCCTCTTTAGCGGCCGAGTAAACTGGTTAAAACCGCCCAGCGGAAGACGTTTCAATGGTGTTATTAAAATGTTTTGTTCTTAAAAGCACTATAACGTGTACATTCACATTTCAGAGTCACTGTGACTTTGCTGTTGTAAATTCTTTATGTTGCATAAAAAGCATTTGTGCTGTCATGTGCATCTCTTGATAAACCCGAGTACGGAGACAATGTTAAGTTTACTTTGTCCATGTAGAATATAGTTAAAGTTAGGTTGTCATGCGAGTTGCCATAGGTCCATGTCCATTGGTTCATTTTGAATTGAGAGTCATGTCGTGCCAGAAATGGTAGGGACGACGTTAACTTCTGTTAAATGAATTGGAGCGGAAATTGGATTTTAATGATTTTAGATGGATTTGGAAAAAAATGAATTCAAATAAATTGAATTGGAATTAAAAAAAAATGAATTGGAATTGAAATTGAATAAAAGGAATTGCAATGAATTTGAGTGGGAATTAGAATTGATTGAATGGAATTGACGCCAGCCCTGGTGACAGCTGTCCCCACATGTGTGTCCTTGCAGCCTTCCAGTGTCAATGGAGGGAGGTGACACCACATCTATATCTCCTGATGATTGTATAGGACATTCGGTGCACGGACAAAAAACCATCAGACAAAACCCCCTCCATACATAACTCCCCCTAGACATATGCCCTTTCTGGACATAGACCCCTTGGACAAAACCCCCTCATCAGTGATACTAGACTCAATAATGATTAAACGAATAAATACTTTATGTTTATTTCTATTGCAAACATCAACCTTCTACTTTCTTCATCAGACTGTTTATTCCCACCGAATGCTGTGGCCGATTCCGGTTTGTGTCTGAGAGATGGTCTTTCTGCCATCCCAGCAGTCTTCACTCTTGACTCAGGTCACAGGTCTGTTGTCGAATCCGTTTCTGGGGACACTCACCTCTGTCATTTCACAGCAGCACGCCATGGCACAGTCTTTTCGCTGTCAATGACTCTCCAGACAGTCAAATGCACATGACCAACCAGCTGGCTGAATGTGCATATATATATATATATATATATATATATATATATATATATATATATATATATATATATATATATATATATATATATATATATGTATATATATATTCTTGATGAGAGGGTTATGCCCGAAGGGTTTATGTCCAGAAGAAGCTTATGTCCTGATGGAGTATGGAGGGGGTTTTGTCCAAGGGGTTTTTGTCTGGAGGGGTGTTTGTCCCGGTGTCAGATAGAATATTGACCCGCGTAGAAAAGTGACCTGGGGGTCAAAATACTATAATAAAAAATTGACCCCCCTATGGAAAAATGACCCACCCCTTATTTTTTATGGATCTGTATTTTTTATATGTATTTAAGTAGTAATCACATTGAGAGTAATGTTTTGTGATATTTATGCAACGTATTATGTATTATGCTATAATACCTTTTTCCAATTAAAGGTATCCTTTTTAAACTGACAATGTTCAATGGGCATATTTTGTTGACACTTGTGCCAACACCAGTATTTTATCTTGTGACCATTTCCATGGAAAACATTCTGTTAACTGCTTTAGAGTTAGACAAATGAAACAAAGTGGGGGGGTCATATTTCTATGGTATAGTATATTGACCCGTGGCTCATAATAGTCAATGTTATAACAATATTTAGCAATTTATAAGGTTATGTGATGGTGTCTGATTCATACAAGCATTACAGTAAATATCCATTTGATAATTACCGAATAAATGTTTTACAGTAGGGGGGGGGGTCATATTTCTATGGTATAGTATATTGACCCGCGGCTCATAATAGTCAGTTATAAAAATATTTAGCAATTTATAAGGTTATGTGATGGTGCCTGATTCATACAAGCATTACAGTAAATATCCATTTGATAATTACCGAATAAATGTTTTACAGTGGGGGGGGGGTCATATTTCTATGGTATAGTATATTGACCCGCGGCTCATAATAGTCAATGTTATAAAAATATTTAGCAATTTATAAGGTTATGTGATGGTGTCTGATTCATACAAGCATTACAGTAAATATCCATTTGATAATTACCGAATAAATGTTTTACAGTAGGGGGGGGGGGGGGTCATATTTCTATGGTATAGTATATTGACCCGCGGCTCATAGTAGTTAATGTGATAAAAAAAAATTATTTAGCAATTTATAAGGTTATGTGATGGTGTCTGATTCATACAAGCATTACAGTAAATATCCATTTGATAATTACCGAATAAATGTTTTACAGTAGGGGGGGGGGTCATATTTCTATGGTATAGTATATTGACCCGCGGCTCATAATAGTCAATGTTATAAAAATATTTAGCAATTTATAAGGTTATGTGATGGTGTCTGATTCATACAAGCATTACAGTAAATATCCATTTGATAATTACCGAATAAATGTTTTACAGTAGGGGGGGGGGTCATATTTCTATGGTATAGTATATTGACCCGCGGCTCATAGTAGTTAATGTGATAAAAAAAAATTATTTAGCAATTTATAAGGTTATGTGATGGTGTCTGATTCATACAAGCATTACAGTAAATATCCATTTGATAATTACTGAATAAATATTTTACAGTGGGGGGGGTCATATTTCTATGGTATAGTATATTGACCCGCGGCTCATAATAGTCAATGTTATAAAAATATTTAGCAATTTATAAGAATAATAAGGTTATGTGATGGTGTCTGATTCATACAAGCATTACAGTAAATATCCATTTGATAATTACTGAATAAATGTTTTACAGTGGTGGGGGGGTCATTTCTATGGTATAGTATATTGACCCGCGGCTCATAATAGTCAGTGTTATACAAATATTTAGCAATTTATAAGGTGATGTGATGGTGTCTGATTCATACAAGCATTACAGTAAATATCCATTTGATAATTACTGAATAAATGTTTTACAGTGGGGGGGGGGGTCATATTTCTATGGTATAGTATATTGACCCGCGGCTCATAATAGTCAGTGTTATACAAATATTTAGCAATTTATAAGGTGATGTGATGGTGTCTGATTCATACAAGCATTACAGTAAATATCCATTTGATAATTACTGAATAAATGTTTTACAGTGGGGGGGGTCATATTTCTATGGTATAGTATATTGACCCGCGGCTCATAATAGTCAGTGTTATACAAATATTTAGCAATTTATAAGGTGATGTGATGGTGTCTGATTCATACAAGCATTACAGTAAATAAATATCCATTTGATAATTACAACAAAATAGGTGTTATTTTTTAATTTTAATTATTCTTCATTTTAAACCATTACAACATACATATGTGCACATATTTGTCCATGAGTGGTCAGTGAGTGGTTCATGAGCGGTTTACATGCCAACAACAGGCATAAAGTCCTCAGCCATGTTTTTAACAAACATGCATTTTTTTGAGGGTGGAAACACTGGGGCAACACCTGGAATTGGCCTATAGCATTGCCAACGGCAAACATTCACACCAGGCATAGACTATGCCTGGTGCTGGTGGCGGCATAGTCTTCTTCACTAGCTATTGCTGAGAAGTGACTGTTGTTCTTGGTCATGTACTTGACGATTTCTGTCCGGAGAGGTCCATGTTGCGACTGGGATCCAGTGAGAAAAAATTACAGGGTCCGGAAGAAGCAATTGCCGTCACCTCTCATCCCGACTGTTGTAACAGGGCGTGTGTCATAGTCGATGACTTGCTCTTTCCCTGTTTCAAGTTCTTTCCATACCTTGTACCCAAGGCGGGAGGAACGGTCTGTTTGCCAGTACTTGTCAACACTGTTGTAGATCAGTGTGGGAGGTGGCTGGTAGCTGGTTTCGTCACATGAGGAATCTGATGAGAGCTTCTTAGGCTTGTGGGTTGAGATTGTAGGTTGCAATGAGGTAAGAGGTTCAGATGGGATGGAAGATGGCTGGTTGTAGGGCTTGATACGTGTCATGTTGGTGAGCGCTTTCTTCCCTTCGAGGCGAACGACTCCCTTGTCACGGATTTCCAATCTTATGTGGGCCAGTCCACCGTGGAGCAAGCTTGTCTCCCTTGCGTTGAGCTCTGCGTGCATTGTTCAGAAGAACCAGACTACCGATGTTGTAGGATGGTGGCTGGTGGGCTTGGTCGTAATACTTCTTGTGCGTTTTTTGAGCGGCTTGGTTGGTGGTCTGAGCGTCTTGTTGGTGTTTGAAGAGGCCAAGGGCTGCTTCCACGCGAGCATCCAGCGCGACTTGCTCGTCCACCTCCTGTGGCTGTTGGCCAAGTGGAAAAGCTGTCTCTATCGGGAGACTGGGCTCCTTCCCAAAGGCCAAGAAGAATGGCGTTTTCTTGGTGGAGCGGCTGACTGATGTCCTGTATGCCGTCAGACATGGGTCTATGTATTCGTCCCAGTCGTCTTGTTCAGGCGACAGGTACTTCACCAGTGATGAGCAGAGTGTACCATTGTACCTAAAAGATGAAATGGGTTGTTTTAACATCAGTACCAGTAGAATCCTTCACCTCTTTAACACTATCTATCAGAGACTATCCTCTTTTTAGAAGTTTCTGCTGAAATAAAATTTATACTTGTTTAAATATTTAATACAAATCAATACAAACATATTTTCGATGAGATCAATGTTCATAGAAAAAGTGAGCACATTTAATTGTAGACATTTTTTTGCCACCTATGTTTGCAGCCAAGATTGACCTCTCAGAATTAATGGGTTAAAGTGACAACCTTCGCTGTGAAGTTTGTTATATTACGTAATCAAAATGACTCATCAGATGTTTTATTCTTAAAAGTGAAAGTAATGTTTAGAAATTCCCCAATTGTTGGATTGTATATAACAACATGAAACATTCAAATTGATAATATATGACTGTAAGAATGAAATATCAGAAGGGTATTTTTTCTTTCGTTTAACTAAAAGTTCACTCACATTGACCATTCGACTGTGGGTGATAATCAGTTGTCCTGCGGTGATCAATACCAAGTCGATGGCAGATGTCGTCATTGACCAGATTACAGAACTCCCGCCCCTGGTCAGTGATGAGGACCTTGATGGAGCTGTAGCGGCACACGGTCTTGGTGATGAATCGTCCAACCTGGAAGAAATGGTGGAATAATCAGGAACAACAAAATAAATGCATTAGGGACTACATTGGGGTAGTTAAACTTCAGACAAATTATGGAAAATGTCAAATAATAGAAAGGCACACCTTTGTACTTTAAATGGTGTAACTTTACATTATAATGAAGATGGAAATGAGACGCCCAAAAAAAGATTTTTTATCACAGGACTTGCCTGGCTGGTTTGAAAGTAGAGCCTACAGATTTCCGTAGAAATAAATTATATTTTGTTCAAATTACTAAAAAAAACAAATGATAATGACACGTGCAGGTTTGAATTTAGTTTCCTGAAAAACTCATCTATTGGAAAAAAAGACTTACTTCGCTAGCATGTTTTGATGGAATGGATTCCGCTTCAGGCCACTTGGTCAAGTAGTCTGTCAGAATAACTATGTATTTGTTGCCTCTCTTGGACATCGTCAATGGCCCTACTAGATCCATGCCAAACTGAGTGAAACTCTGGTCTGGTATTGGCACTTGGTTGAAGACCGCAGGAGTCTTGCGTAAATGGTTACATCTTTGGCACTCATCACAAGAGCCTGCAAATAAACAAGGATACAGAATAAATGCTTATGCATTTTAACACATTTCTCTACTGCCATCGTGCTATGCAAACAAAAAATTAAGCTATGCAGGGTCGGAAATTAAGGACTGTCCGCTAGTCCGAGATTACCAGATTGTGCCACAGACCAGTAAATATTACAACGGTGGACTACTGAATTCATCGAAATTTTCAGTGGCACCACCTGGTGGTACAAAAGTTAATCATTTATAATTGAAACACACCGCCATTTTGCACCAATTTACTTTAATTTTTCATTAGAACAGCAACGTGTATTATCATAATATGTAATTTAGTCTATAAATAAATATGCTAAAGTTGTAGTGTGAACGTTGTCTCAGATTTTATATTAGCAAACTAACACACTAATTAAAACATTTCATTTAACATCAAGTTCTTTCTTTTTATTGTTGCAATCTGAAAAATTTACATTTAAAAAACACATGCAACATAAGAGCTTCGGAAAGTCTTCATAATGTCACTCCTGTTTAAACTTGATCTTCTAAAGTGATGGGCACCTTAAATTGGTAGCAGCATATTTTGTTTACAATATTCAGACCAGTAACTTTGGGGGGGGGGGCACCGGCAGTAACCTTTTTAATCTACTGTCCCCCCCCCCGGTCAGTTATGAAGAGTACTTAAATGATGCAGATTGAGATATGTGTATTATCGTTACTATGTTTTTTGTAAATAAAATTTTGTATATATTTTGGTATTCTTGACTTACCAATAAAATCTTCAACATCCTTGTAGAGAGATGGCCAGAAGTAACGTGAGACACTTTTCTGTGTGGTCTTATTCACTCCAAAGTGTCCTGATGTGGGGACTGAATGGCAGGCATGCAGAATCTGGTTCTTTTCAGACTGTTGGATGACACGGACATCACCATGTTTCTTGTGGTGACAGTGAAGGGTTCCAGAGATCAGGGTGAAGGCAGCACACTTGCGTCTGACGTTCCTCTTGGCCATGCCATTTGGCCATGCCATTTGGCCATGCCATTTGGCCATGCCATTTGGCCATGCCATTTGGCCATGCCATTTGGCCATGCCATTTGGCCATGCCATTTGGCCATGCCATTTGGCCATGCCACTTGGCCATGCCACTTGGCCATGCCTACAAAACCAAAGTTATTATGACTGTATAGTGTGAAAGGCATACGAAAGAGCCATACATTTACCTAAAACAAACATAAATCTACAAGCCCGTAAACATCCAAAAAGTCTTAATTTTCTATGTATAACACGTCACGGGTCAATATACTATACCATAGAAATGTGACCCCCCACCCAAAAAAAAAAACTGGTTGCTATTACCAAGTAGACATTTCTCTGTGAAGTTTTATAATAAATCTACAAGCCCGTAAACATCCAAATAGACAAATGTTTATAGTTTTCTATGTATAACACGTCACAGGTCAATATACTATACCATAGAAATGTGACCCCCACCCAAAAAAAACTGGATGCTATTACCAAGTAGACATTTCTCTGTGAAGTTTTATAATAAATCTACAAGCCCGTAAACATCCAAATAGGCAAAAAAAATTAGTTTTCTATGTATAACACGTCACGGGTCAATATACTAAATTACTATACCATAGAAATGTGACCCCCACCCAAAAAAAACTGGTTGCTATTACCAAGTAGACATTTCTCTGTGAAGTTTTATAATAAATCTACAAGCCCGTAAACATCCAAATAGGCAAAGTATGACAGTTTTATATGTATAACAAGCCACGGGTCAATATACCATAGAAATGTGACCCCCCCACCCCTACAACCACCTAGAAACATTTATTTTGTAATTATAAAATGTAAATAGATATTGCTCACCCTTGATGTAGATGCTGTACTCTCCAGAAATGTCCTGATGTTGTCATACTCCTCTGACTCCATGGTTGATGAAGAGTAATCATGTATACAAAATATCGCGTAAAAGTAATACAGCTAGCTGATATAAGAAATGTGAACTGTCCAAGGCACTGTTAAAGACTAGTGACTAGAACATTTCCTCAGGCTCCTTTATACTGTAACAACACTAACCCAGTCAAGACACTGGCACTAACAGGCAAGGATATGGCTTCCCGACTTCTAAGCAGGTTACCAGGTGAACCGCTTACCTCATCTAGTCAAATGCAATTGCTAAACCAGTTGAAATTTACTACCAAGTTCACCAAATAATAGGATACGTTGACTCCCTTGCCAAAGAAGAAAATAATTGTATGTTTTTTTTTAAATCAATAACATTTGCTAATAGGTAAGAAATTAAAAAATTGTGATCTTAATTTAATAGTGAAATAGTTGATTATATGCTGTAATTTAATATTATAATTAAAACCATTATTTTAAATATATATATCCATAAAATATGGGGCGGGTCATTTTTGTATAGGGCGGGTCATTTTTCTATAACTGAAAATCTATGGAAAAGTGACCCGCGGGTCATTATTCTATATAGAATAGTGACCCGCGGGTCACTTTACCCCCGGGTCAATATTCTATATGACACCGGATTCAGGACATCCAGGTGTTGGTCCCTTTCAGGACTCTAATCAAAATACTGATCCCGGCAGCCGTGATTTATCTTAGGCTGTGTCAGACCTTGTATGGACCCGTCACGCTTCACTGGAGTTCACTGGTTCTCCAGACAATGCAGTGAAGTGAATTGATCACCTGCGTTGTTCATTCTGTTTCATGTGATGCACACATCATCGCATCGTGCCTCATATCTGGGGCAGTTAGATGGGATAGGTTATTCCTGCCTTTTCATCTGTTTTTTATATGGTTTTCATTGTTAATAAATAAATTATATACCTTGATTTGGAAACATATATATTGAACTTGTAATTACTTTGGCTTTTAAGTCTAACATGTGTAACTTACCACAGAAACTGCCTTACACACAGCCGTACTCTCAGATGTACATGCACACGCTCTTGCAAACACTTGTGCTCATGCCCAAATGCAAACACACGCACAGTCGTGCACACATGCACCAACTAATAGTCATGCCAGTGCCTTCGTTAGAATGCATCTAAGCAAACAGGTGACATAGAATATTGACTTACTTGAAAAGTGACCCAGGGTCACTGTTCAATGTAGAATAATGATACTCCTTAAGTATACAGTATGGCTTAGTTGGACAAAATGAGACATTCTCTTTGGATTTGAAATGACGTTGAAAGTATGAAGATGATGTTGTTGTTCTTCTAATCGTAGTCCTGCATGTGGTGTAGTAGCTGTTGTCCTATGTATAACACAACTGAGCCAGTTGGGGACATACCACCAAATGGATTGTAAATTTCTGGAAGCACTAAATGTAGGACTGGTTGAATGGAAATGATATTTCTGTGTAGCATGATATCACAGCTGCAAAATAATGATATTTGTCAGGCAGTGAACAGTTGCGTATGCATACAGGTGTAATTTGGCCTCGAGGTGTCAACATTGGCAATCGGCCAGTGATTGCAGCAAAAATGAAGGGGTGTCAGGTTAGAGACTGCATTGTAGGAGAAAGAGATATGTCATTGTCACGAATTTTATATATGACGTGTCGATGGAGATTAATTGATGTCGGAAATGTTCAATACCATGGCTTAATAAACTTAAAGGGAAATCAAGAAACGTTAAAATAGCCGCCTATGGGAACTCAGTTCGTGGTATCTACCCAGTTGACAGCTTCAGAATAGATCTATTTTAAGGTACCTCATCACCAGCCCATGTCATGAAAGGACTCACAGTAGTCTGGCTCAGGTCGGACAAAGACAGCGGTGGTTTATTCAGTAGCGTTCTTTAGTGTGTATGTGGCACTGCGGGCATGTGTGTGTGCCTGTGTATGTGCCTCTGTGTTAGTCAGTGTGTGTGACTGTGTGTTTGTATGTGTATGTTCTTGTGTATGTGTCTGTGCTTGTGCGTGAGTGTGTGTTTGTGCATGTGCCTGTGTATGTGCCTGCATGTGCCTATGTGTGTGCATGTATGTGCCTGTGTATGTGCCTGTATGTATGCCTGTATGTATGCCTGTGTATGCCTTTGTGTATGTGTGTGTG